>CM060948.1:331025064-331035064 GCA_030765055.1 Mantis religiosa | reverse complement strand
GAGCAAGGACTCATCTGTGCCGGATTGGCTACAGGGGTCGGAGATCCAGGGTCAAGTGGACAGGTGGGAAGCTCAAAGTAGACGTCGGAGACACAGTCATAAATGCCTTTTATTGTTGCCACACGTACATGATCGCCAGATACTGTGGATATCTGTCAGCTAATGTCCTCGGCTTGCTGGATTTCGCAGGAACGAATAATACCTTTTTTTAACCCTCGCGGTTGGATTTCACGTTCTCGTGTTTCTCACACTCGGAATCTACGGCCATTTTAAACGCGAGGATCTAAACTCGACTAGCGCAGATTTTGCCTGTTATGGTCAGTCGACAAGTGGGGGTTTCTCTACGTTTTCCGAAATATTTATACTGAACTAAGCCTCCCGGTGGCGTCAGCTGATCTAAAACACCATTGGCCGAGTTTTCGCGCTACACATAGCGTTGATAGGCTGCCAAACATCGGCTGATGCCTACTTGTTTCCCGGTTTCTCGCACTTTCTTCTAAAACAGACGTTGCTCTGGGTCCTTGAACCCTAGCATATACAAAAGATGCTCCCGTTAGGTTCGGCTGACAATGGTTTCAGGTAAACAGAGTCATAAACCTCTCCCCTTTAGAGAACTTTAGCTGCCAACAAGCCGAGAACATTTTACATGTGTACACATATCTGAAAAATGGTATATGTAATTAAACCATACATAGAACTTAATATACGTAAATACTGTACAGATCACATAATAATTATTTCCGACCTGGACGGAAGTTTCCGCCTCATAGTCTGCATCAATAGACAAGAAATTCTGTGACAACGTTCTTTATTCATATTAGCTTACAGTCCCTTAGTCAAAGCATGTCTTATAAAGTAAGCTCACATAATGCATAACGAAAATCATTACAGAGTATTTGGATTAACTTACAAAAATGGTGCCTAATTTCGGATACTTTTGTGGAGTGCGATAAGCCAGTTGAGTACCTTTTCATAAAATCCCTGAGACATTTTTTTCCAGACATGCTGTTACTCGAATCAAATGGATTCTTCCTATTGTTGATCAAAGCTAGCTGGATTGCCATTCGTCTAATCTCTTTCTTTCTAAGTCCAAAAATAGCGATCATCCATAACCGTACAGTATGCAACCAGTTCGGTTTCGAGCTTCTCACCAAGTGCGCACTTTCGTCCGATTTTTGTAGTCAACAAACTGTCAATATCTTTTTGTTTGTGGTTTACATAATTCTCCAGTGTGGAACGAGGTAAACCATACCACTTGGAAGCTTTTAAATATCCCATTTTCTTCTCCTTGACGGCCTTTACTGCTTCTCTCATTGCTTCTTCTGCGTCCTGGGGCCATCTGATGAAGAAAAAGTCTTTTAGATCCGTAAAATATTGTTCATTACTAATGTCGGATATCCGAAATTGCGATGCCTTGTGGTATCCGAAATTAAGAATTCTGCAATATTGGATAAATAACAGTTTGGATTAAACAAGATATAAGTAGACTTGAGTCAACAAGAAAAATAAATAAATAAAATCTGAAAATCTACTTCCCGGTTCCTAATTTCTAATACCGGGACATAATTTCCAAATTCTTATTTATTAAAAACCAAATGACTACAAGAACATTACAAATACAATGCAAAATATTTCAGATAGTAAAACAAAATTTAAAAACATTTAAAATAAAATAACACAAAATAACTACCAATTTACAAATAATAAAAATACTGGTATCCAGTAAACATTTAACTGATAGCCAGCTAAATTATAAAACCACTAACTACAATATCGCTAACCGATATTTCACGTACTGGTAACCAATACGTTTTTAATATAAAATCCCGCAAAAACTTAAAAATTAAAACCTTTAAAAACTTTTTATAACTTGACCAAAAACTTATAAAGATACAAAACGTCAACAGCAAATTACAAAATTTCAAAATTATTATATATAATCAATTCAATTATTTAAACACGAATTCAAATTGACTGATCAAATCAAAAATTAAATAGCACAACAAATTTATACAAATAAACATCTCCATAATACCAAATTAACATAATTAAAAAATCAATTAATTTACAATTTCATCTACAATACTTTAATAAACTATAAAATTCAAATTTCACTCATAATTCTACTAAAATTCGATTCACATTAACAATAAAATTAATATTTTAAAAAATGTCAAAATTTCAATATACAAAATCTAAGTAATTTAAATATCATAATATACAATGCTTTAATTACAATAAAAATATTAGAATAAAAACTTACAAAAATTCAACAATTTAATCATTTCAACAAAGACACTAGTCTTAAAATGAAAAACAACCTTATTATTTAAACTTCCATAAACTTCATATACCTTTCAATTTAAAATTACCTTTATAACTTAAAATATAAAAAATAATTAAATACCATTACAAAATACCAACTCTATCAAGAAAAAAATACATTTCTTTTAATTAACATTTTCCATAATAACATATAAATATCAGAATTATGAAACATTTCTATTAGATTCTATTATTAAACATTTTTATTAGATTGAGTCAACATGAAAAATTCAATGCTATGACCGGGATTTGAACCACGGATCTCGTGGTTTCTGTCCAGTCGCTTTAACCCATTGAGCTATCATGGCCAACGTGCCGTCCCGACACTAAATTCTCCATTTGACTCGTATATTTCCCCAGTAAACCACGAAGGGCTCTGGCATTCGAGATACACTGTTTGTGGCGACTTACTGTCGTAAGCACTTGAGTCCCAGGCTTCATCATTTAACTCTTCATCATTTAGTGTCATGACGGCACGTTGGCCATGGTAGCTCGATGGATTAGAGTAACTGGACGGAAACCAGGAGATCCGTGGTTCAAATCCCGGTCATGGGATTGAATTTTTCATGTTGACTGAATCTATCAGAAACCTTAGCCTACATACGGCTAATATGAGGAAATTATTAATTTCTATCAATTAACTAAAACAAAAAAGATATAAGTAATTTCAAATGTTAATGCATATAAAAAAACTATCATATGCTAACATATTACAGGTAGTAATTACGTGATTTAGGACCTTACCTTAAGCTCAGGAAATCGCTCTGAAAAGTGGTACTTCCTCCTACTTGTTCGCATGATTTCCGAGGGAGTGTATTAGCTCACGGAGCAGAAAATCTACCATCCGAAATTAGGCACCAGTCGGAAATATAGTGCCCTTACTCTATGATTCATAGATATTGCAGCGACAACCTTTTTTCTACTTTTATTGCTTAGAAAGTCGTTGTTAGCTGTTTATCTCTTGGTCATGAAAGACAATAGAGATTTAAAGTCATAACATAGCGAGATGCTCTTAAAACATTCTACTATATTAGCCAATTGAGCTTTCCTATATCATCCCGTTGGATCTCTAAAGATAACTTTTGTCAAATGTTTATCTCCATAAACATGAACCAGATAGAGGAATAACACCTTTTCCAACTGAATATTTTTCCTTGTAATTTACGTCCTCCAACGTTAAGTCATATCGGACGGTGAATGAATTGGGTGAAATGATGCTCAAATGAGTCCAGGGTCCATGGAGCACAGAGTTACTGACATTCGTCTTGAAGGATAAGGAAAAACTCCGGTAAAACCTTATCCATGTAACTCACCCACGACCCGAGTTCAAGTCTCGGTCAGGTTGAGTTACCTGGATAAGGTATTGTCCGAGGTTTTCCCTTATCCTTCAAGACGAATGTCGGATAACTCTATGCTCCATGGACCCTGGATTAATTTGAGCATCATTTCCCCCAAATCAGTTTTATCAATGTTTAGTGCAAGTTTGAGGAACGAAAGTCATGTGAGTATCTTTTTATGGATACAGAGGACTTCAAAACATGCATTTCTAATGAAATCTCATTGACGACTATTTGGGTGAAATGCAGCACAAAGTTAACATTATGTACAGAAAATAATAAATAAATTCAAAATATTAGTATCGCCATTACAATGCTAACATACATCCCATAGATGTTGTCCTGCCCAAAGAGAAATGAGTTGGGTTTCTCTTTAAATGGCAGTTTGTTTTTAGATAATTGTGTTTTATAAAAATTGTTTATAACGCAATGGTTTTGATTGCAACAAATACATCATATGCAAGATAGTGAATAAACCCAAAATACAAACATCTCTACCTGAAAGACTGGAACTTAAAGCAGATTTCAAAGACTTCCTGTCGGCTCATTTGCATTTAATATAAAATTTCACCTAAAAGATATCTCCCGAAGTTGCAGCCAGAAGGAGTTAGTGAAGTAATGCTAATTCTACGTCTAAAAACGTGAAATTCTGTCGAAATTCGAGTATATTAAGCCTTTAGAATCCCAAAAAAATGTGATTAAAATGTTCCTTCTAACAATGTGGCACGATCTATCGGACATCATCCGAACAAATATTACCAAGCTGTAACGGCAGATGCTCAAACAAAAAAGAGCTGTAATGCGTGTACCATGCTAGCACGTGTTCCAGAAGGTCGCGGTTTCAAGTCTGGCGGAGAGAGTAAAGCCAGGGGTCACGTGATCTATATTTAGAACAGGTTAAAGAACAAGTATGATAAAGGTGCCTTTATTATTATTATTATTATTATTATTATTATTATTATTATTATTATTATTATTATTATTATTATTATTATTATTATTATTATTATTATTATTATTATTATTATTATTATTATTATTATTATTATTATTATTATTATTATTATTATTATTATTATTATTATTATTATTATTATTATTATTATTATTATTATTATTATTATTATTATTATTATTATTATTATTATTATTATTATTATTATTATTATTATTATTATTATTATTATTATTATTATTATTATTATTATTATTATTATTATTATTATTATTATTATTATTATTATTATTATTATTATTATTATTATTATTATTATTATTATTATTATTATTATTATTATTATTATTATTATTATTATTATTATTATTATTATTATTATTATTATTATTATTATTATTATTATTATTATTATTATTATTATTATTATTATTATTATTATTATTATTGTTATTATTATTATTATTGTTATTATTGTTATTGTTATTATTATTGTTATTGTTATTATTATTATTATTATTATTATTGTTATTGTTATTGTTATTATTATTGTTATTATTATTATTATTATTATTATTATTATTATTATTATTATTATTGTTATTATTGTTATTATTATTGTTATTATTGTTATTATTATTATTATTATTATTATTATTATTATTATTATTATTATTATTATTATTATTATTATTATTATTATTATTATTATTATTATTATTATTATTATTATTATTATTATTGTTATTATTATTATTATTACTATTATTACTGTTATTATTATTATTATTGTTATTATTATTATTATTATTATTATTATTGTTATTATTATTATTATTATTGTTATTATTATTATTATTATTGTTATTATTATTATTATTATTATTATTATTATTATTATTATTATTATTATTATTATTATTATTATTATTATTATTATTATTATTATTATTATTATTATTATTATTATTATTATTATTATTATTATTATTATTATTATTATTATTATTATTATTATTATTATTATTATTATTATTATTATTATTATTATTATTATTATTATTATTATTATTATTATTATTATTATTATTATTATTATTATTATTATTATTATTATTATTATTATTATTATTATTATTATTATTATTATTATTATTATTATTATTATTATTATTATTATTATTATTATTATTATTATTATTATTATTATTATTATTATTATTATTATTATTATTATTATTATTATTATTATTATTATTATTATTATTATTATTATTATTATTATTATTATTATTATTATTATTATTATTATTATTATTATTATTATTATTATTATTATTATTATTATTATTATTATTATTATTATTATTATTATTATTATTATTATTATTATTATTATTATTATTATTATTATTATTATTATTATTATTATTATTATTATTATTATTATTATTATTATTATTATTATTATTATTATTATTATTATTATTATTATTATTATTATTATTATTATTATTATTATTATTATTATTATTATTATTATTATTATTATAGAGCCCAGGAATGCACAGGGGAACAAATATGTCCACATTGCTCTGGAAATCATAAAATGAAAGAATGCCAAGCACCTAAAGAAAACCATCGATGTATCAATTGCACAAATTATAACAAATACAATGCATCAATGCCGATAAGTGAGAACCATTCATCGCTTGATAAAAGCTGCCCATGCTATAAAACTGCCCTGAAGAAGAATATGGAAAGAATCGACTATTAACATGGATGGTCTCGCGGACAGAGGAAAGAATTATCTACGATGTGTACAGGTTAATTTGCAACACAAAAGAGCAGCAATGAATAATATTATATATAATATGAACAACAGTAGCATTGACCTCGCCTTTATACAAGAACCTTACACCATACACAGTAATGTAGCGGGAGTGCCTAAATCTCTAAGAATCTATGAGAGTGGAAAGGGAAGGAAAAGGTCAGCACTGCTTATAAATAACAAAGACATAGATGCCATTCTTATTACACAGCTCTCTGACGAAGGCACTGTCGTCGCAGAAATAACGTGCAAAAGAATGAAGTTTTACGCAGGTTGTTTATATTTCGATTCCACACAAGATATCGAGGTAAATTTGAGGACAATAGAACGAATTACAAACTATACAAAGGGGAGTGGTTTACTTATAGCAGCCGACAGTAATGCCAGAAGTAAAACGTGGTATGACGTCACAACAAATCACAGGGGGACAGCAATGGAAGATTTTCTAACAGTGTCCAACTTAAACATAGTGAATACTAGGTCGGAGCCTACATTTGAAACTAGAAGAGGCAGCAGTTATGTCGACCTAACTATTGTTAACAACAAGTTGTTAGGGCATGTCAGTGAGTGGACCTGTGGCTCTGTAGAAAGCTGCTCTGACCACAAGGTTTTAACTTTCAAACTCACAAAGCAGATTGAAAACACATCTACAATTGGAATCGATCACACGAGAGCAAAGTATATAGTAAGGAATGAAGATTTCGAGAAATTCGACAGTATTTTCCTTTCCACGGTGATATCTAAATTCAATTGTCACTATAATGAAGAGAACTTGCAGAAATTAGATCAGGAACTAAGCAGCACAGTGTCAAGTAAAACTGAAGCAGAGGAAATGGCAAACCTCGCCTTTTCATGTATCATAACAGCTAGTAATGCAACCTTCAAAGTTTCAACAGGTGCTAAACAGGCGATAAAAAGGAAGACGGTATCTTGGTGGACAGACGAACTTACTATATTAAGAAAAAGGGCAAATGCACTGCGGAGGAGATACCAAAGAACTGTCACCGGCGAAAATCTACGACAGGAGAGGAAAGAAAAATATCTGGATGGGAAAAGGGAATACGAAAGGAAAATGAGAGATGCAAAACTCTAATCATGGAAAGCGTTTTGCACAATAAGTGACGATGCCAATCCTTGGGGTTTAGTATATAAAATAGCTTCCGGCAAACTCCGAGCTGGTGTGAGATTGACTACATTACAAAAAGACGCTGGAACACTTACCACAGACACTGAAAATACAATCAAGCATATGTTAGAGCACTTTGTACCCGAAGACAATCAAGATAGTGACAACGAATTGCACAAACAAATTAGGAAAGAAATTGAAGAACCCATCAATACTAATGATGATAAACCTTTCACAACTGCAGAAATCATCATTAATATGCAGAAATTCAATCCAAAGGAATCTCCTGGGAAGGACTGCCTATATAGCGACATAATTACAAGAGCTTTTCAACATCTCCCTCTATTCTTCACGCAAGTATACAACGCGTGTTTAAAGAAGGGATGCTTTCCAAAAGATTGGAAGCAGTCTATTGTCATTCCAATAATTAAGCCCGGAAAAGAAGACTGCCAAGACGCATCAAAATACAGACCAATAAGCCTATTAAATATCGGAGGTAAACTACTAGAAAAACTGATGATTGACAGAATACTACACCATATGTACAGCAATAATTTGTTACACAACAACCAGTTTGGATTTACCCCCCAAAGGGGAGCAGTTGACGCTGCAATGGAAGTTAAATCTTTCATCGATAAATGCTTGAAGTCAAAACAATGCACAGTAGTCACTAGTCTTGATGTCAAAGGTGCCTTTGATGCAGCTTGGTGGCCTAGCATACTCAAGAATCTAAGACAGCTTAGATGCCCTAAGAATTTATATAATTTAGCAGTGAATTACTTCAGCAACAGAAGAGCAGTATTTTCAGTGAACAACTATACAGCAGAAAGAGAAGTACAGAAAGGCTGCCCACAAGGATCATGCTGTGGTCCAGGCTTCTGGAACATAATGTACAATTCGATGCTGAATTTAGAATATGATCACCGGACAAGAGTGATCGCCTTCGCAGACGACCTGGTAGTAATGACAAGAGGAGCATACAAATCAGAAGCAGAGAGCGTGGCAAATCACGATCTTAGAAAAATCCAAAAATGGGCTGATGATAACAAAATTCAATTTAACCAAAAGAAATCCAAGGTTATATTTATCACAAGAAGAAGAAATGTAGATAGGGATGTCAACATATCTTTGAATCATCATAAACTTAACCAAACCGAAGAAATAAAATACCTCGGAATATAATTAGATAGCAAATTTAACTTCAACGCGCACATTGAATATACTGTAGACAAAACAATCTCGTTGGTTCATATGCTAGCAAGAACAGCAAAGCTACAATGGGGGCTAGGTCACAAAGCACTTAAGACAATCTATGAAGGTGCTATAGTCCCTGTCTTGACATACGGAGCTCCTATATGGATAGATGCGATACGGAAGAATAAAAATATTGCAAAATATAGAAGAATTCAAAGATTAATCAACATAAAAATGACGAAAGCATATAGAACTCTCTCGTATGATGCATCGTACGTACTAGCTGGAGTATGTCCTATAAAAATAACTATAGAGGAAAAACTCCAAATATATCTGGCAACAAAAAGTCACATAGCAGACTTCGACAAACCATTGGAAGTAAAACACTGGCGACATCCTGCCGAAGTGGCAACGATTCAGGAGGTGAACAAAGATAACATATATAGAATGGAAGCGTACACAGATAGAAGTAAAATGGGGGAGAAAGTTGGCGCAGCAGGAATTATATTTGAAAACGGAATTATGACACACCAGTTAAAATTCAAATTGCATGGCCACTGCACCAACAATCAAGCCGAACAACTTGCTATTTTAAAAGTACTAGAGAAATTAGAACAACTATATTATGCCAGTTCAATAGATAGAAACGGAACCGTTGCAATATACACTAACAGCAGAATTACTATAGATCTACTGAGAAACAACTGGAATAGGAATCGACTAATAGAATCTATCAAAGACAAACTTCTTGCACTAAACCATTTAAATTGGATCATCCACTTTGGCTGGGTTAAAGGCCACTGCGGAATAGAAGGGAATGAACTAGCAGATAAGCTTGCAAAACGCGCTGCTATCGAAGATAGTGAAATAGTGTACGACAAAATACCAAAAGACGTAATTGTAACAAGAGCGAAGGGATATGGACTCAACAGGTGGCAACAAGTCTGGCCGAACACAACGAAAGGTGCAGTGACTAAAGCATTCTTCCCGTTAGTGAAAAACAGATTGCGTCAAAAGATTCCAATATCCCCAGAACTCACTACAATGTTAACTGGCCATGGAAAATTAAACGCATACCTATACCGATTTAGAATAATAAATAACCCACTCTGTCCTTGCGTAAAAGAAGAACGTTAACCATATAATATTTAATTGCAGAAGACTTGATGAAAAAAGACTAGAATTGGCAAAAAGTGTAACAAGCAATGGAGGGAAATGGCCTACCCGCAACG
>CM060948.1:330927564-331020064 GCA_030765055.1 Mantis religiosa | reverse complement strand
TAAATTTCCAAAATATTTTTGGTTCTGTAGTCCTTGCAGTGGAAATTTCCTTGATTGTGATTTCCCATCGTTCCTTGTGATGTTTCTGTATTGCAGTGTTTACTTCTTGTCTAAGATGGTTTAAAATAGTCTTGTCATTTAAGTTAGGAGTTTTCATGTATTCACGATGACCTTTCCGTTTTTCTTTTGGGAATGGTTTACAGTATCGATTTATATTAATTTTCTTTGTTGGTATTGTGTTTTCAGGTGTAGTTTGTATTTCTTGGGTTATTTATCTATTTGCTGTATATCTTCTAGGCGATGTTCAATTGGTTGTATATGGTCTTTTATGTATTTGGGGAAGGTATCGCATTTTGCATGTAGTAGTCGTAGACTGTTTTGGGGAGATTCTCTTCTGTATTCCAAGTGCCTGTAGATACTGTTAGTAGTATTGGAAGATGGTCTGAACGTATTGGTGCGTCTACTTGAGCGTCCATTATCTTGTTGTAAGCTGACGGCGATACTAGGATTTTATCTTCCTACACGATTGCTTCACTAGCCTCGGGTCTTCCATACGTGGAGGATGAAATTAGGCGTCGGGCATCAAAATGACACGCTACTTTACCAACACATAGAAGCGCCCTTGTTAAATCATTGGGGGATTATGAACCCACTAGACGCCGTTCTAGACTGTTCCGGTTACCCCGCATGGCTTGCGGGCACCCGAGATAACCCAGGCGCTAATCCTAACAGCAGCTAAAGCTTAACTCTGCATAATTCTTCTAAGCTATTTGGCTTCAAACATTTTCCCCAATAAATAACTAACTTCAAAGTGAAAATACCAGGGTGCAAGGTACTGCATCCTGTCCTTCAACCCGAAGGTACATAAATCTGTAACCTCAAAAGAAACTCCAACCTCAAAACCTACAACACATCCTACAAAATCCCAAATTGAATGACCTTACCTGCGGTAAAACCCTTAACGGTTGGGCACGCAGCAAAGACCTTCTGGCTTTATACAGCCAGCCAGCACTGCGAGCGAGTGAGGGCGATGTGGAATTTTCGTTATCTCTGTATCCAATTCTTGTCGGTCCAGGTAAATATACCTAAGATGTGTCGTTAATGCTTGTTTCAGTAATTTTCCATTTTGGTTGGTGTATTCGTCGAGAAGTTCAGTGTGATTTTCATTTAGTTCTGCTAGAATGATTAGGTTTCGATGTGTATTGTCTAGAAATTTTAATAAGTCCGTTTGCAGTTGTTCAGGTGTGTATATTGTTGCTATATGCATGATGTTCATGCCGGTTTTTATTTTTATGATTATTGCTTCCTCATCTTGGAATTGTTGTGGTAGAGTAATAATTTCAGGGTTTAGTTCTCTTCTGGTTGGTATTAGTATTCCTCCTCCTGGTGCGTGAAGTCTGTCTTTTCTGTAGCATAAGTATGGAGATATATTAAATTTTCTTCTGGATTTCAGTTTAGTTTCGTTAAGTGACACTGTGTCAGGTTTGGATTCACCAATAATGTTTCTGAGTTCATTTATTTTATTGCTTAGTCCATTTACGTTTGTGTAGAAGTTTTATGCCATCGTATTCTTTTGTTTTTATGGCATCCATTTTCTCCACCTCATCTCTTTTGTTTTTTCTTCCTTGTTATTTATCTAGGATTTCTGTCATTTTTTTCACTTGATTTATTGCGACTCAAGTTTTCCTGAGATTTTATAAGCCTTGATGCTTTTCTTCAGGTTTTTTGGCGTTGTCTGCTATTTGTTTAATAACTGCATTTCTTCTCTTTGGTAACTGTCATGATGATTGGTTTTAGTAGTTGTTCTGCCATATAGTTGATAATTTGTTCGATATATTCATAGACGTGATTTTGTATCGTGGATATTTTCGGTGGTAGTTCAATTTATTTTTTGTTCTGTCTTTTTTTGTTAGGTCTCTGAAGCTTTGTGATGTTTCTTCTGGTGAGAGCTTGCGTTTGTCTTCTGGGATATGTGCGAGTTGTAGTGGTGGTCATTCTTCATCAGCTTTTTCCTTAGGTGTATCAGCGTCTTCACTTGTGAAGATTTTTGATTAAGCAAACTGTGTTACTTCTTTGGGGGGGGGGGGTTGCGTGGATAATCGGGACATTTAACTTGTCCTGTGTAGTGTCCGGGGTCTAAACATGTGGCACAAAGGTCCATTTTCTTAGATTCTGTGCATGCATTGCCATGTCAGTTTTCGATCTTAGCATCGTGGTTCATTTGTGCAGTCATCTTGATGATGTCCATATTGGATATCCGAAATTACGATAACCTGTGGTGTCCAAAATTAAGAATTCTGCCATATTGGATAAATAACAGCTTGGATTAAAAAATATATAACTTATTTCAAATGTTAATGCATATAAGAAAACTATCATATACTAACATACGAGGGCTGTTCAATGAAGAATGATCACAATTTTTTTGACAACGTACCTTTACTCATCGTCATAATTTTGATGGTCCTTATCAATAGTCTCCCCTTAATCCGATTAACTTTTCCCAGCGTTTCTGCCAGTCTTCAAAGACATGCTGTAAACCATTTTTGAGAGATCCTTCAAAATCGCCTCCGCAGCCTTCACCACTGCATCTGATGATAGATAATACCTCCCACGAAGACGTTTCTTCAAGTTAGGGAATAGAAAAAAGTCACATGGGGCTAAATCCCGACTATAGGGAGGGTGAGGGATGTACTTCACGTAGAGTTTTGCAAAATATTCAGCAACAACATTGGCAATACGCAGCCGCGCATTATCGTGATGCAGCATCCAGCCTGCTTCACGGAAATGTGGTCTTTTGCGCCTGATATGGACTTGTAATGTTTTCAGGACATCCCTGTAGTATTGTCCAGTTACTGATGTATGTGCAGGTACAACATGCTGATGAACCATTCCATGAAGATCAAAGAATGCGATGACCATAACTTTCCCAGCAGAAGCAACCATATTTGCTTTTTGGGTGTTTGGTGATGAAGGAGATTTCCACACTGAGCTTTGCTGTTTGCTCTCAGAATTAAAATTATGTAGGCAAGTTTTATCAGCGGTGATTACGTTTGAAAGGAACCCCGGATCTTCCTCTAACATCAACTTTAACTGCATGTTACCTCCATTGCAGCTATAGGCGATACTGAACATGTGTGAACTTGCCTGGTTCTCACAGGCGGGGACGTAAAAATATTATGATCATTGTTTATTGAACAGCCATCATATTACAGGCAGTAATTACGTGATTTAGGACCTTACCTTAAGCTCAAGAAATCGCTCTGAAAAGTGGTCCTCAAACCTTCTGATCGTGAACAAAACAACTTACTAGTGCTACTTCACCACAACTAACTGCTTAATGACTAGAGGTTCACTGTGTTCACCTGGTACTTCCTCCTACTTATTCACACGATTTCTGGGGGAGTGCAGTAGCTCACGGAGCTGAAAACCTACCATCCGAAATTAGGCACCTGTCCGAAATATGGCGCCCTTGCCCTATGTATTTTGAACTATATTTTCAACTTACATACAGTAATTGTAGCCTATCGCCTAGTTTCTCTGCTGTTTTCAGTTTTCCCTTTCATATTTGCAACTGTCTGCATATCAACATCATTTGCTTCAGCACACGCAGCATTCAAAGCAATGTTATGGCGATGTTTGAAACTCTCGAGTCATCCGTTGGAAGCTCTGAAATTGTCTTTGCCTAATTTTCTTGTTGTCTCTGAAGCTTAACTCTGAAGCAATGGTCCAGAAATGGGAATTCCTTTAGCTCCCACACTAACAAACCACACGAACACAGCGCGATACTCTGCGGATTTTGTGATGCGTTTCACATGTCCTGCTGTTCACTTTAGCCACTCGTCTTTAATTGTTATTTGGTTTTTCAAAGTCTCATTTATCGGAGTTTTCCCTATTTTAAGGGGAGCCAGAACGGCATTCTGGGGTGAAATTTCACAACATAAGTTATTGTAGAAGCGAGAAACGATTTTTATTTTCTTGTCCCATAGTTTTAAAAGTCCTAAATAGACTCATTTTTAAAAGGCTGCACAGTGTGCCACGCCCCCTATTACCCTTGTCACTGTGTTCTCTCCTTGGTTGTAACCTTATTGATGTTATACACCCTTATTAGGAAAGAAAGTCCTTGTTTTTCTATTAATACTAATCTGTCCATCTGATATTAATTCTTCTATGCGTTGTTTAGGATGTTTTGAATTACTAGTGCTGTTTTCAAGATGGGAGGAATTTGTTGTAAGAAACGGGCATGGGAACCAGTATAAACAGTTTAAGTAATCCTGATTACATAATTAAAGAGTTACAACTCCTAAAATGGAAAAATGGTAGTAACACATGACAATATATTGACTTCGTCAAACCCAACCTCAAACATTGGCGATGAATGTGAAGTGAAAATTGGTTCTTCAAGGAAAAAATTTGGTTTGTTCCTTGTGTAATGGCAGTGATGACAATTTCACTAAAGTAAATAATGATATTAGATCAGCAAGTTTTCAGTTAGTAGATATAGAAACTTTGCACAATGTAAATTTTGTGAAAATGAAAGATGTTGTCATATCAGAAGACACAAAATAGAAATAGATTATTACTTATATTATCACTCAGTTGTCAAAGGTGTAATAAAGAATATACATTTGAAATATCTAGAACAATTGAAAGTGGTACAGAAGTAAATGTAAGGTTTGCTTATGTCTTGAGAAGCATTGGCAAGGGAATTGGCTGCTGTTCTCAATTTACCAATCCCCCACCCCGAGCCAAATTTAACCAAACAATTAATAATACCATAGAGCAAGCGACCATGGAGTCTAGGATGAAGAGAGAGAGAGAGTGAAAAACCAAAGAGGGAGGATGCTGATGATGAAAAAGATGCAGAATATGGATCTGGGGAAATTCTGAGGTGTAGCTCCAACATAGCAAAACTTTAATGCTGTTTTTCTCTGTTTTATTTTTTTTTTTAAACTTTGGGTGCGCTCATCTGTAATACTCCTGGAGCTACAAGTCGGCATTTTTTCTGGCATTAAAGCAATACTTAAACAATTTTTGAAGGCACTTGTAGAAAGATATGTGAAAATTTTAATTTAAGAAAAAATAAATCTTGAATACTTTTAGAAGTCAATTCAAGGCATTTACTTAAAAAGTCATATCTCCTCTATTAAAACTCTAAAATAAGGCCTATTATCTTTGATTAATTTTTAAAATGTTGTAAAATAACAAATAAAAGTTTCAAATTGATGCGTTCAGTGGTTCTTGAGCTAAGTGCACCAGAAAACATTGGTGAGATAAGCTGTTGCAGCTCCTCTTAAACAAAATGCTTAGTTCTTTAGTTCTTTACGTGTTCTTCAATGACCTTACTTTTTTCCTCAAGTGATAGTGTCATGTTTAAAGAATTTGTGTACACAAAAACTGCTTTAAAAATCACAAAAGTGTACAGTTTTCTTCCACTCGTACTTATCGGTAGTGAGAATGAACACGCTGCCCTTATCACGTGTGCTGGGAAACAGTTGAAAGAGCTTATGGTTTGTGTTCCCTTTTCCTCCGAGGAATACAGTGTATGTCTTTGTGGTTCATAGAACGTCGGTAGAAATGCAGTTGCCTCAAAATTATTGCACTTTTTAAAATACGTTCGTTGTAACCTATTGCACTTTGGATAACAAAGACAGAATACTAGGCGCATTCTTTGACCTAACTAAAGCATTCGATGTACTAAACCACAATTTAGTATTCCAAAAATTAGAACATATGGGTATTAGAGGGCATGCATTGGAATGGATCAAATCATATCTAAAGGACAGGAAGCAAATAGTAGAAATTTCACATAGAGAAAACCTCGCGTTAAAGAATACCTATCAGACACAAAGTATATTAAGTTTGGTGTACCACAAGGTTCTATTTTGGGTACTATTCTTTTCTTATTGTTTGTAAATGATTTGTAGTCAAATATTTCAATATACAGTTCAGTATACTGATGACACAAATATATTAATTGACAGCAATGCACTTGAAGAGCTACAAATCTTATCGAGCAGAATGTTCAGTAATATTTCTGAATGGTTCAGCAATAATAATTTAATCGTAAACTTGGATAAGACACACATAATTCATTTTCAGTTTTCTCAGAATAAGTCTTCCATACAATCAGAACTAATATGTAATAATAAAGTAATTAAGTATGTAAATACTACTAAATTTCTTGGTCTTTGGAGACACGTGTTGATCATCTAATTAACAATTTGTTATAACTTCAGACAACTGGTACACATAGTTAACATGAAAACTCTCAGAAGCGTGTATTTTGCGTATGCTTACTCCATTTTAAAATATGGCATAACATTATGGGGTAACTCACCACATTGTAAATCATTATTCATAATGCAAAAACGGATTCTAAGAATACTTGGAGAAGCTGAATCAACATCTACGTGCAGGCCATTATTTAAAAAATTTAAAATCTTACCTCTCCCATGTATTTTCAATTTTGAAATTTTAAAATTCACAAAGACAAATTTAATGAAAGAAAACGGTCACTGTACTCTTAATGGCACAGTTCATAATCATAATACTAGACAGAGAATGGATATTCATGTGAATAGAAGTAACACAAGAGCTCATCAAAACAGTGTAATAAACCTAGGAGTCACTCTTTTTTAACAAACTGCCTATAGCAAATGAAACCACTTGCACTTTTTCAGCATTTAAAAAGTCAGTTTTGGCATACTTGCTACACCACTGTTTTCATTCTGTTAGTGAATTTATGGAAAGTGTATAATATTGTTACATTTCTGAATTAATTGTGTATATTATAAAATTCTTGAGATATCTTTATAAATTATTATTTTGTACAAACGCTGACTTGACCTGATTGGATGTGACTTATTAATTTACAAGTATAGTTAATTGTACTACCACAATTTGACGTGTTTTATATAATAGTGCTCATGTACAATGTATGATTTATAAAATGAATAAATTATCTATAAAATCCGTTTTAATCAGGTTATTTACCCAACTCTTTCCCGAAAAATATTTCCTTTCCATATTAGGCAGTTTTCCTGCGTAGAGTATACTTTTACATGGAAAATAACTCGTTTCGAAATTTCATTTCCGTTTTTGTAGGTTTCCATACATAAGGTGTCAGTTTTAGTCAAATTTTTCTCTACTAAGAAATCTGTTTATTGGTTATCCTTAATTGAAGATTTTTTTAAATATATTTATTAGATCGGTCAGCAATAATATATGCTTTACAGATCTGAGAGAACAGATACAAAATAATCACAGAGTAATAACATTGTAGAGGTAGGACAATGTGCCTCCTCTGAACTAAAACAAATGTGTTATTGCACTAGTATATATGTGGCACTGAACTAGTAAAATGGTATACTTACTTCCATAGTGAGAATTTACATAGTAGAACAAAATAATAGAAACGATAAATTGAAACAGTAGATTATTCAGAAGTGGAAGTGTATCACTGTAAAGCAGATCCTGTGGTAGTCGTCGCTTCAGTCGCGTTGGCCGGCGACTTCGGACGCCGATGTTATACGTCACAGCTCCTGGGACGTGGCGTAGATTGTAGAAGTGTCGAGCAGTCTGTCGGATGAAATGGTGGAGAGGAAGAAGTCCCAGCTCGTGATGCAGCTGCTGGTTGCGGACAAATCAAGGAGCATTCGTGGCGATTCGCAAGAATCGACTCTGGATGACCTGTAAACGCCTCAGGTGACAAATACTAGCAGGTCCCCAGACCTGGCAGGCATAAGTAATAAGAGGTCGAACCAGAGATTTGTATAGGAGCAGTGAAGATTCTAAAGCAAGTGAAGTATGTTTGTGAAATAATGGAGACAGTTGTGAAAGACGAGCGGATGCCAGGGTAATGGTGCGGTCAATATGAGGCTTCCATGTAAGTCGAGTGTCCAGTAGCACTCCAAGGTACTTGACTGGTATAGGTGAAGGGAGCCACGGCACATGATCAGTCAGAAGGCGTATAGGCGGAGGGGGATTACAGCGGCGTAAAGTAAAAATCTTGGCTTCAGTTTTCTGGGTATTAAGGGAGATGCACCAATAATTGAAGATTTGATGTTGTGCATTTGATTGTGTCATTTGTTTCTGCTTTATAGCACGTGGAAGCACAAGTTGGAAACGTTACGGGCTGGATTCGTTCTTCATTTGCGATGTTCATCTGTTTCTCTGTCAGAGATTACCACTAGCATAGCACCGTAGCCGACTCGACAAATGAACAGCCGTACTCCGTATGCCGCCAAACACGCATATATATGTGGCTTTGTGTTTGAGTACAAGTGTCGTTATTGAAAAGAGTGACCTAAAGAAGAAATATGCAGCAACGACAGCATAAAACGGTAACCTGACCTCGTAAAATGTTAATTATTCGCAATTCTCCAAACAAAACTATCACATTAGACTATCATTTAGAGATTTAAAGAAACGACTGTAGAGAATAGAAATAATTACAAAGAACATTTCCTAATAGTCATCTACATATAATGATGTCTAGTCTAATGTCAGTCATATCGTAAACGTCCACGATCTCTTCTTCCTTAAAGCACAAACCCTTTCATTTTTTCAAGTGCGTGTATACTGGTTGGAAGGAAAGTTATTACATTAACTTAAAGCAGTTACAGATCTATTATTTGGGAAACATTTTGTTCTTACGAAGGCATTCCTACTATGTACACTACACTATGTTAATTGATGGAAATTAATCATTTTTCCACACTAGCCATGTGTAGGCTAAGTTTTGGATAGGTAGTCAGACCGAAAATTCAATGCCATAACATAGATTTGAACCACGGACCTCGCTGTCTGCGTCCTGTTGCTCTTATCCATTGAGCTGCCATGGTTACATGCCAGCAAGGCATTAACCCCTTAATGGATGATGTTGCGACGTGGCAACATTAAATTGTACTCAACTTGAAAAATGTCTTACTATCCTTTGCCAGTAATACACACACAATTTGGAGTCTTTTGAAATGTAAATATTATATTATGTTTACAATTACATTTTAGTGCCTTTTTAAGTATTGTCACCGTTGGCATTGTTAAGCAGCCGCGACAAGCCAGAACCGGGCGCCTGGGCAGGAGAGCTGGACTCTTGCCAGAAAAAGAAAGAGACAGAGAGAGGCTCTTGTCTTTCTGTTGCCGCCACGATTGTTCTCGGAAGGTCTACGATATTCTAGAAACAATGACTGGAGGTATAATACCGGCAAAGTGTTAGAAGCGGCAGTTGTGTAATGGATATTGCGACAGTGGACGTTTTAAGTGTACGGCAGTGATTTCTTTCATTTGTTTACGTGCGGTGGAGCACCGAGTCGACCTTGAAGACAGCTGATTGCTAATGATACGTCTTTTTACTGCAATAAAGAGTGTTGCAAATTTCTGCAAACCAGACTTTTGATTCTACATACCCTAGCAGTCACAATATAAAAAGGCAAAATCCAAGCAACTGCAGTCAACATTAACACGTGCCGTTTCACCGATTATTTTACGTAGGCCCTCCCCCTTCTTTACCACAGGCACATTTCACTGCAGTTGCTGAGATTCGAACTCACGACGTTTGGCATTGAATCGATGATATCATGCCCACGAGAGGTTCTAAAACTGTAGTAGTTACACCTGTAGAATTAAAGAAAATTCACCCAGACGTTCTAATTATGTTAATTTATGGAAATTAATCATTTTTCCACACTAGTCGTCTGTAGGCTAAGATGTTTATGGATACACATGGTTAATGGTTAATAGCAACCGGACGGAGACCGGGGTATCTGAGGTTCAAATCCAAGCTATCGCATTGCCTTTTCAGTCTGACTGTACGAGTGTGGTAAGAAAAGTTTCCGGGCTCAATATGAAGATGGCAACACTCGTAAATAAAATCTAGTGAACTCCGTTGTTTATCTGTTCACAGTTACTCACCAAACGTTAAGCCATTTTAGGCGCTCAGTTGTTATGTAACAGTCGTTTGAGTGAGTTGATGCGACTGCTTTTATGAAGATGGACAAAATCCAGTATCGAGCTGTCATTAAATATTTGCTTTTGAAAGGTAATGCGCCTACGCAAATTAAAGATGAGTTGGATTCTGTGTATGGGGACTCTGCACCATCATTTACCACAGTCAGATTTTGTGCAGCTGAATTTAAACTTGGCCGTAAGAACATGGGAGAGGATGAACGTTCGGGACGTCCAAAAACTGCAGCTACCGACGAAAACATCGTCAAAGTTCACCAAATGGTGCGACACGACCGCCGAATTAAAGTTATAGGAATAACAGAGGCTATGAACATGACAAAAAAACGTATTATTCACATATTAAATCAACATTTAGACATGAGAAAGCTGTCCGTGCGTTGGGTGCCGCGTTTGCTCACGTTAGACCATGAACATTTGAATGAACATTTCCAGCTCTCTGTTGGCACAATTTAAGCGCAATAAATCCCAGTTTTGGCGCCGATTAATTACTGTAGATGAAATTTGGATACACCATTATACGCCCGAAACAAAAATTCAGACCAAACAGTAGACTACAAACAGGTAACCGGCTCAAAAGGCAGCAAAAGCTGTTTTTTCGGCTGGGAAAGTGATGGGGTTATTTTAATCCATTATCTTCAAAAAGGAAAAGCCAACACAGGGGCATACTACGCATCAATACTTGACAAGCTGAAGGCACAACTTGCGGAAAAACCGCAAAATTTGCAGAAAAATAAAATCCTGTTTCATTAAGACAACGCACCGTCTCACACCTCAGCGGTTGCATAGGCGAAAATCCACGAATTACGGTTTGAACTGCTTGACTCTCCAGATCTAGTCCCAAGCGAATTATTTTTATTCCCTCACCTGAAAATTGCGCTTGGAGAACAGAGATTTTCGTCAAATGAAGAGGCAATGATCTTCGTGAACAATTATTTTGCAGAGAAGAACGCCGAGTACTATTTGGACGGGTTACAGAGATGGGAGCATCGCTGGGAGAAGTGTGTAGAGTTACAAGCAGACTATGTTGAAAAAGGCCAAGTACTACTTTGACGGGTTACAGAGATGGGAGCATCGCTGGGAGAAGGGTGTAGAGTTACAAGGAGACTATGTTGGAAAACGCCGGGTACTATGTGGACGGGTTACAGAGATGGGAGCACAGCTGTGAGAAGAGTGTAGAGTTACAAGGAGAGTATGTTGGAAAACGCCGAGTACTATTTGGACGGGTTACAGAGATGGGAACATCGCTGGGAGAAGTGTGTAGAGTTACAAGGAGACTATGTAGAAAAACACCGAGTAATATTTGGACGGGTTACAGAGATGGGAGCATCGCTGGGAGAAGTTTGTAGAGTTACAAGAAGAGTATGTTGGAAAACGCCGAGTACTATTTGGACGGGTTACAGAGATGGGAGCATCGCTGGGAGAAGTGCGTAAAGCTACAAGGAGACTATGTTGGAAAACGCCGAGTACTATTTGGACGGGTTACAGAGATGGGAACATCGCTGGGAAAAGTGTGTAGAGTTACAAGGAGACTATGCTGAAACACACCGAGTAATATTTGGACGGGTTACAGAGATGGGAGCAACGCTGGGAGAAGTTTGTAGAGTCACGAGGAGACTATGTTGAAAAACACCGAGTACTATTTGAACGGGATACAGAGATGGGAACATCGCTGGGAAAAGTGTGTAGAGTTACAAGGAGACTATGTTGAAATACACCGAGTACTATATGGATGGGTTACAGAGATGGGAACATCGCTGGGAGAACTGTGTGGAGTTACAAGGAGGCTATGTTGGAAAATGCCGAGTAATATTTGGACGGGTTACAGAGATAGGAACATCGCTGGGAAAAGTGTGTAGAGTTACAAGGAGACTATGTTTAAAAACACCGAGTACTATTTGGACGGGTTACAGAGATGGGAACATCGCTGGGAGAACTGTGTGGAGTTACAAGGAGGCTATGTTGACAAACATCGAGTACTATTTGGACGGGATATAGAGATGGGAACATCGCTGGGAGAACTGTGTGGAGTTACAAGGAGGCTATGTTGAAAAACACCGAGTACTATTTGGACGGGTTACAGAGATGGGAACATCGCTGGGAGAAGTGTGTAGAGTTACGAGGAGACTATGTTGAAAAACCCCGGAGTACTATTTGGAGTGGATACAGAGACCGGAATATCACTGGGAGAAGTGTGTAGAGCTACAAGGAGACTATGTTGAAAAACACCGAGTACTATTTTGACGGGTTACAGAGATGGAAGCATCGCTGGGAGAAGTGTGTAGAGTTACAAGGAGACTATGTTGGAAAATGTCGAGTAATATTTGGACGGGTTACAGAGATAGGAACATCGCTGGGAAAAGTGTGTAGAGTTACAAGGAGACTATGTTTAAAAACACCGAGTAATATTAGGACGGGTTACAGAGATGGGAGCATCGCTGGTAGAAGTGTGTAGATTTACAAGGAGACTATGTTGAAAAACACCGAGTAATATTTGGTTGGGATACAGGGATGGGAACATCGCTGGGAGAT
The DNA here is from genome assembly GCA_030765055.1 of Mantis religiosa. Taxonomy (NCBI): domain Eukaryota; kingdom Metazoa; phylum Arthropoda; class Insecta; order Mantodea; family Mantidae; genus Mantis; species Mantis religiosa. Next base: position 331,007,566 of record CM060948.1, on the reverse strand, counting down.
GTGTGTAGAGTTACAAGGAGACTATGTTTAAAACACCGAGTAATATTAGGACGGGTTACAGTGATGGGAGCATCGCTGGGAGAAGTGTGTAGAGTTACAAGGAGACTATGTTGAAAAACACCGAGTAATATTTGGATGGGATACAGAGATGGGAACATCGCTGGGAGAAGTGTGTGGAGTTACAGGGTGAAAAACACCGAGTAATATTTGGACGGGTTACAGAGATGGGAGCATCGCTGGGAGAAGTGTTTAAAGTTACAAGGAGACTCTGTTGAAAAACGCCGAGTACTATTTGGACGTGTTACAGAGATAGGAGCATCGCTGGGAGAAGTGTGTAGAGTTACAAGGAGATTATGTTGATAGTTAAAAAAGGAAAGGTTCTGAAAATGTATGGTATCTTTATTAGGTCGGAGTCTTTTCAGACCACCTATATATGTGGTTGACACGCTGTATTCAATGTGTAAATTCATTAAATATAAATATCTTTCTGAAGTAAGTGATGAACTTTTAAGTGAACTTTTGCAAACTTGGCTTAGCAATTATTATGAGCCAGGTTTCTAAAAACTAACAGCAAAAAAAAAAAAAAAAAAAAAAAAAAAAAAAAACACTCGAAAAAGCACTTTTCAAAATTTGAATCTCATTGCTTTATGTGTACCTGAACAATAATGATTTGTGTAGTGCACAAAATAAATGTTCCTTCATTTGTTATAAAATGAAGAATTAACTTCCTAAACATAGGACAGAACTTCTGGCATTGAGGTTGCAGCAATGTAATTGTGTGCAACCCTCCTTGAAGGTGACAACATTTCGAACTATAAATAAAAATTTGGAGCAGTTTTATAACTGAAGGCGAAGACGTTGATTGCCTAAAGGATGCATTAAATATGAGACATATTCCTGATCAGTGGCGACTATTCATTGATGCTTCAAGACACGTCTTAAAGCAGGACTTTTACATAACAGAAAATTTTCCTTCCATTCCTGTGGCATATACTACCAACCCCAAAGGAATGTATATGAATATGAAAAATGTTTTGATTGAAGTAGATTATAAGAAATACCAGCGGGAAGTATGCGGTGATTTCAAGGTAATTGCCATTTTATTAGGACTGCAAGCCGGCTACACCAAGTACTTACTTTCGTTTCCTTTGCGAATGCGATAGCCGTGCCCAAGCCTGTCACTATGTTAGGAAAAGTTGGCCCAAAAGACAGTCATTTACTCTAGGATTCAAAGATATTGCACATGAACAATTGATAGAATCAAGAAGAATGTTTACTACCCCCACTACATATAAAATTGGGTCTTATGAAGAATTTTGTAAAATTTTAGATGTGAATGGTTCTGCATTCACTTACGTGAAAAATTCACAAGGCTCGGTTTTGAAACAGTGAAAGTAGGCATATTTGTTGGACTTCAAATCAGAGAACTTTTTTAAAAATTACCAGTTTGAAACAGTGTTAAATAAAAAAGAGAAAGCAGAACAGAAATCCTTTAAAAATGTTTAGAAAAATTATCTGGGAAATTTTAAAGCTGGAAATTTTGTAGAACTTGTAGAAAATCTAATGGACTACTATAAACAACTGGGAAGCAATATGTCACTAAAAATTCACTTTCTGAAATCCCACATGGACTTCTTCCCTCCAAATTTCGGTGACGTAAGCGATGAACATGGTGAGCGATACATCAGGATAGTGACGGAACAAAGATAGAAAGTGAAGTGGAATGCTGCTATGTTTTTATATGATATCATTATGGTGCATATTCCAAAATTTTACAATGTACAGCTTTTGGCTATATTTATTTGTCATTACCTTGTTGCTTCCTTGGCTTACACGACACGCTGGTGTTCTGCTGTGCCAGGTAGCTCTTAACCTTCATGCCTCCTTGTTACTTAATTAGTCTCTTTCTTCCCCCTCATTTTCCTTTCTTATATTCTTTACATTTCTGGCCCATTTTTCTTTTACTTTCTGTAAGAACTCGCCAATACTTCTTACCTTCTTTTCCTCCCTGCCCGTTAACATTTTTATAGCTACTATCCTCTTCTCTGCTTCCTCCCATTTTTCTTCCCAAACCTTTTTTCTTCATATTGCACCTCCTCGCATTCTGTTACATAGTGTTCTATGCTTTCTTTTCCCCCCACACAATTCACAAATTCCCTTTTCCCTACCTCTAATCCGTCTTAGAAATATTGTTCCTGTTCTCATCCAAGCTAACCCTTCTCTCTCTTGCCTATTGCAGTAATCTACATATGCTTCTGGTCCCCAATTTCTTTTTATTTGCTTAGAAAATTGTAATGATTTCATATTTTCTAGACTTCCCCATATTTCCTGTCTTGCTATATCTTCAATTCACCATTTTACTAATTTATCCACATCTCCTGTATTCCTTTCCTCTAATCTCCATATATCTTCCATTCCTATTTTTTCCATAATTCCTCCTATCTCTGCCCACCAGTTATTTGACTTTTCTAATCTTTTCTGCTGTCTCACGCATAGTTTCATAATTTCACCTTCTTCTTTGGCCAAACATCTACACCAAAATTTTATTATTCTTTCCATTATTATTCCATTCCTTCTTGTCTTTCCTAAGTTGTCATTTCTATCTTATAGTCCTTATAGATTATAGTAATCCTACTACCGTTATAGATCCTACCATTAAGTCATCCGCATATAGCAGTCCAAGAATTTCTTTGTTTGCTATTACCGGACATTGCTGATTTCCTTCCTTAACCTTGCCTATTATCTCATCTCTAAATAAGTTAAATAAAATTGGACTCATTTTGCATCCTTGTCTCAGGCCTATTTTTTGTTCTGTCATCTCCGTAATTACATTTTTTTTCCACCGTATGCAAAACTACATCCCTTCGTAGATTTTCTCTGCTTCTTTTATAAATTTTCTACTTACCTCTTTAATCCTCAATTTCCAAACTAAAGCTTTCCTGTTTATTGTATCAAAAGCTTTCTCAAAATGCGCAGAGAACATATATACCCCTCCTCTCTCCTTCCTGAGGTATTTGTCTATTATAGCCTTTATAATGAACATATTATCTTTTGTCTGTTTTCCTTTCCTGGAACCTGCTTGAAATTCAGACAGCTTCCTTTCTTGTTCTACCCATATTCTTAGCCTTTCTGTTAATATTCCTTTGTGTATTTTTCCAATTATAGATAACAAACGTATTCCCCTGTAGTTTTCTGATTTATTTGCACCTCCCTTCCCCTTATAAATAGGCTCAATTAGGCTTATTCTCCAGCTTTCTGGTATGTCATCACTTTCTTTTATCTTGTTTAGCACCTTTGTCATTACTTCTAAGCCCTTTTTTGTTTCCCCATACACTTCGAGTCCAACTGCCTTCCCTTTTTTATAGATTTTAATTGTTGATACACCTCTTGTATTGTAAATTGCCTATCTAGATCTTCATCTGCTATTTCTATTGTCCCCATATCTCTTATTTCTAATTTGAATTTTCTTCCCTCCCCGATCATCTACTTGAAATATCTCTGTCATTTACTTGCTCTAATCCCATTTCTTGCTATTTTAGCCGATTATTGCTGAATGGTGAAAAGGGATGTTGCTGAAGCAGAATATCATAGACAGCACAAAAGGAGTCGCCATTAAGGTAACAACTTTTTTCGATGCTTTCATTTCTTCATATTTTATTGTAACTTACAATAAGTGATATTATCTTGAAAAGAAGCGCTAACCAATCAGTTTAAGTATCATTTTCGTGTCCAGTTACCTAAAACACATAAGAAAATCGTATTATTTTTACCGTAACATTCAACTTTTCAAAATTTGTAGAACAGTGCAATGATTGGAAATTAATTGTTCTTTCACACTAGCCGTGTGTAGGACGCACTATGAGAGGGTAGAGCCAGACTGAAAAATTCAATACCAAAGCCGGGATTTGACAAGTAGATCCGTGGTTCAAATCCCGGTTATGGCATTGAATTTTTCAGTCTGGCTCTACCGTTTCATAGTGCGTCCTACATACGGCTAGTGTGAAAGAACAATTAATTTCCATAGTAAGTCGCCATTAAGGTAGTTGTCTCATGTGTTTATGAGAACTCCTAGTGGTTTGCCGGGAAAAACACGAGTCAGATGGAGAATTTAGTGTCATGTTAGCACGTTGGTCATAGTAGCTCAATGGTTTAGAGCGGTTGGACGGAGACCAGAAGATCCGTGGTTCAAATCCCCGCTATAACATTGAATTCTTCAGTCTGGCTCTATCTTTCATAGTGTAATGATTGTTAATTTTAAAGGTCTTTAAAGGTCTCTTTAAATTGTCACGTGATGGCCTAAAATGGTGCAAATAATAAAAATAGCATACCATCTATTACTACACATATTACGCTACCTACGCTACGCATTCTAGCCTTGCCTTAATATGAATACATTTTCTATGTGTATATAAAAATGTGTGCGCATATTAACACGTTTACGTCATAGATCAATCAAATTGTAATTTATATCTCAAGGATTGTGTTAGAAGACTATGATCCGAAAAATTCTGGTTGAAACCAGTTTTAAGTTGTGGTTCAGTGCTTTCAGCTGTGAACCGTTACAAATCCATGTGCGCATTATTAAACCTTCTCTCTCACTCTCCCTCTGAAATGGTAGTCTTGCCGGTTTTGGTAGATGTTTGTTTACTTTGTTGAGTACGGTGGACTTTGGTAGGAAGCGTACAGAACTTATTTAAGACCTAGAAGTTGAAGGGGCATTGGGTTAAGTGCAGGTCACGCCATCGTCATGCAAGTCACCAGACAGTAAAATCAGGAATTTGAATTCTCTGGGAAACTGGATAAGTTCCAACATACTTAGACGATAAAAATTTATAAGATTATATCTTTCCTTGCTCATTCTTGCTAGAATAAATACTGCAAAGCACACAAAAGTCATATTTTGAGATCCCCTAGGGTCTATTGTCATTAATATATCTCTTAACCCAGCGTGATGGCTCAAGCGGCTTCGCCTGGGGTTCGCATTCCACAGGTCCGGGTTCGAATCCTGTGGCCAACCTACATGACCCATGGATTTTTCTTGGGTTGTGTCAGTGCGCCAGGCGGATGCTGGATAGGTTAATTACATACCCCGAATTTTCAACTTTGTAGGAAATTACGAGGGCTGTTCAATAAAGAATCATCACAACTTTTTTTGACAATGTACCTCTACTCATCCTCGTAATTTTGATGGTCCATTTCAAAATTGTCCCCCCTGAATGCGATGCACTTGTTCCAGCGTTTCTGCCAGTTTTCAAGTACATGCTGGAAACCATTATTTGAGAGATCCTACAAAATCGTACCTGCAGCCTTCACCACTGCTTCTCATGATGGATAATGCCTCCCACGAAGGCGTTTCTTCAAGCTAGGCAATAGAAAAGAGTCACTTAGGGATAAATTCGGAGCACAGGTACGGTGAGGGATGCACCTCACGCCGATATTTGCAAGATATTCAGCAACAACTTGGCAATGTACGGCCACGCATTGTCGTGGTGCAGCATCCAGCCTGCTTCACGGAAATGTGGTCTTTTGCGCCTGATATGGACTTGCAATGTTTTCAGGACATCCCTGTAGTATTGTACAGTTATTGATGTGTGTGCAGGTACAAGATGCTGTTAAACCATTCCATGAATATCAAAGAATGCGATAACCATAACTTTTGCAGCAGAAGCAACCACGTTTGCTTTTTGTGGGGTTGGTGATGAAAGAGATTTCCACACTGAGCTTTGCTGTTTGCTCTCAGGATCAAAATGATGTAGCCATGTTCCATCAGCAGTGATTACGTTTGAAGGAAAATCCGGATGTTCCTCTAACATCAACTTTGACTGCATGTAACCGCCATTGCAGCGGTAGGCGATACTGAACATGTCTGAACTTTTCTGGTTCTCAAAGGCGGGGACCAGGACTACCAACAATGAAACTACTACGGAGTGTTTGTTTCACATTAAGCTAACAGAATATAATAAGACTGAATTTTAGTGCGAAAAATTGACCGTAAGAATTATGATCATTCTTTATTGAACAGGCCTCGTATATATATTTGACTGAAAGAATAATACAAAAATAACGAATTGACACTGAATAACACTAATCAAATACAAGCACCAAGCACACAATCTATAGTCTTATATACACATATCTACTGTTACTCGTCCTACATTGTCGCTCTCTCTCTCTCTCTCTCTCTCTCTCTCTCTCTCTCTCTCTCTCTCTCTCTCTCTCTCTCTCTCTCTCTCTCTCTCTCTCTCTCTCTCTGTGTCTTCTGCCAGCAGCAACACCTGCCCATCTCGGTAGCGTAGGTGGTAGCATTTATGCCTCTCGTTCAAGAGGTCCCGAGTTCGAATCTCGGTCAGGGTGAGTTACCTGGATAGGGATTTTTCCGGGTTTCCCTTATCCTAAAAGAATAATTTCGGATAACTCTAAGCTCTATGGACCCTGGGCTCATTTGAACATCATTTCACAAATACAGCCTTCAAGTTCGTCTGCCATACCCACAAACAAAGAGTCCACTTTCAAAACACAACTTCATGATTCTAATTACCACTTCGACACTGTCCCCCAGTGGCCATTGCGGCTCATTTTTATATGTCCATTGATATTTCCAGATATTTCAGGAATGTTCTGTAACAAACGAGAAATCGAAAGTTGTCCTAAATATAGATTCTGATGGTGAAGAACCCCGCCCCACAAAAGAATTATTTTGGACGAAGGTCTTTCTGTGGTTCTTAACCGTATACCTCTAAATCGAAACGTTGGGTAAATACCAACATGATATTTAAGGTCAGTAACTTGCAAGGACATGACACAAAGCATTTCAGGAAGAACTCTTACCATCTCAAACTACACTTTACATGGGAACATTTCCCATTTTTCCCTCTCAAATTTGGCAGCCATGATTTGAATAAAATATCTTATATTTAAGATAATGTTTCAGAAATAAAACGTATATCTTAAGTTTTCAGCGATTACTCTGAAGTCCTCTTATTCTAAAGAAATTCTGCAACCACTTTATGTAACTGGTAACCAATGATATATACAACTTAACACAAAAAGAAAAACTCGTGTTTTCACATGACTTACTCTGCTCGTTATTATACAAATATTCTTGCAAAAGCTTAATACGCGGTCTGTTCAAAAAGTATCGCGAGTTTGTGTTTTTTAAGGTGAGAAGGTACTGCCTATCTTCGCAATGCTATTTCCATGATTTTTAGGTGCACCTGACTAAGGAATTATTATTGATATGTACATGAAAATTTTCAGGCATGTTCTTAAAACCATTATCTTTAATATGTGACCTTGGGGGTTCGTAGAATTAAAAGTCCGAGTTGCAGATACTCCAAATGTTCTCTGTTTCCGTAGAAATTGTAACCGCAGCATCAGGCAGCGATTAGGAGGCAGCGAATTAATCGAAGTCAAATAATTAAAAAAAGAAGTTAAATTAATAGAAATGCTTTGCTAAACTAATATAACAATCTCGTTATAATAATATGAAATTAGAATGATAAAAATAGCAGTTGACTTAAAGAATAAGAAGGGAAGAATATAATTAAGTATAACATATATACTAGCATCCGGGCAAGAAAGAGAAAATATTCTTGTAAAAATCTGTACACGTCGCAGAGACAGGAAAGAAGGGCCGTTACCTTCTTTGTGTTAGTAAAAGTTCAATGTCTGAAGACTATTGCATTCTTTCAGCTAGGAATGTTTTGGGACAAAGGACTTTCAAAATGCAGTTGAGCATGAACGCTAAAGAGATTTACTTCGCTGATTTGGTAACGATGCATACCGTTAGAAATAACTCAGGGTAGGCGTTCCCCAACTCAGGGTGGTCGGAACGTCAGTGAGTCATATGAGTTTTGAAAACCAATGCGAAAATTCGGAATAAAATGAGAAACCAATAATAATGTAACATTTGAAAAGGGTGAGCTAGTTTAGTCACGTGATAAAGTTATAGAGGGGGTTAGAATAAGGTTCGAACTGAATGGTGAACTAAGAAAAACCTTACTTACAAGTTGATACTACGACGGGAAGAACGTGTTCATGTGCATTAAGAAGAGAAGCAAAGATTTCGAAGTCTGAAAGGTGGTCACCGATCCAAGTCGATAAACAAACAGAGATTCAAGAATTAAACCAAATAATTCTACCGCAAACCAAGTATTATTAATACGACTGAGTAAACAACAACAACAACCACCAAAATCCATTTCCTACAGCCATTCCCCTGAGGATAACAGAACTCATAGATCCAATTAAACTCCAATTAGAACCCAATTAATTTAACTATGGAATGCGGGTTTGCCGCAAAATACACTGTTCAAATCTCACGTAAAAACATTACGTCACATAAACAACACAATCTACCAAGCTCGATGACTACACAGACAGCGTTATCATTACATCTGTTTACAACACTCCTGTTACGTCACTCTGTTTACGACTCACTGCTGGTGAGTCACAATTTCTTATATACCTCAATCATAATTCGAGACTATTCTGTAACTTCCAGATGTCACCAGAATGTTACAATTACTTCACTTATCTGTGTAGGTAGGTATTTTACCTCACGCTATCTTTAACTGCTTATGCAAGCTCTTTATTTCCACATTATCTGTCTATCAGTTTCTTTGTGTAAACAAGCCGCGCGAACCCTTTTAGCGAGTACGTCGCCAGTCGTAAAAAAAGGGATTCACAATATCTATTACTATTTGAAATGTTGTACTGGTAATTTGTTATAATTTTTTAGTTTTTGTAAAAAAGAGCACTGAAATTTCAGAAAATTTTATTTTTTAAACAAGTATTATGAATCTCAGAGAAAAAGCTCTTATTATTATTTTTATGAGTCTGCTTATTACACACACACACATACACACAAACACACACACACACACACCCACCCACACACACACACACACACACACACACACACACACACACAAATTCATATGTTTTGGTTGATAAGTTTTTTTTAAAAAAAGTGTACCAGAACCTGAAAAAATGTGAAACTGAGAAAAACAGCTTTTAAGTTTATATATTGATTACTTCTCACATGAGTCAGAACATTCCTGCTGCATAGTCTTGACCCTCTGTATTCTCACTTGTTCTTTTCAAGTTGCTCTTCATTTGTCTTGCCTTCTTGGTCAGTTCTTCAACTATTTTATATACTTTCAGGACTCGTAGCTCATCAATTTCTGTATATGACTACTATCATTTACTGTGTGAACTGGGCCTACTAACCTCAATATTACATGTGGTTTCATTGTATATTCTATTTATATTTTCTGCATTTACCTTTCTATGCTTAGTAAAACAATTGCCTATAAAAGTTTCTCTTTCGAAATGTTTTTGGCCTACTCATATCATATGTTCACCAATAACAAGTACAAAGTATTATTCAGAAAAAATGACTGTTCACATACACAGCCAAAAACAAAAGGAAAACAAACTAGCATCATTGGAGTTACAGTGGTACCAGCAGAAAGCTTGGAGGATCTCTTACAAAACAAGTCTTAGTTCAGAATTATCTGTTCAGTATTACAGAAGTTATGATCGATTTTCTGAAAGTTTACGAAAAGGGGCGTGGCAACAACTTAACATCCACAAATATAATTAGCAGATTAGGTATCAAATATTGCTCCAGTGAAGTTTTAACTATATATTTGTAACCTGGAGGGATGACATTATAATAAAATGTAAAAATAAAAGTAGTTAATTTTAACCCCAAATGCAGTCCCTTCTCACCTTAAAATTATTTATTTATTCATGAATATATATTTTGTTCCCTTCAAAGTAATCTCTACCAGATCTTATACACTTGTGCCAACGTTTTCCCAATCTTCGAAGCACTTTAAAAATAGTTTTTTTGTGATCTTGTTCAGCTACTCCATCGATGCCGTTTTTATCTTATCAATCGTGGCGTACCATCGTCCTTTCATGGGCCTCTTCAGTTTTGGGAACAAAAACGGCCATAACGGTTAGTTCTGGGGAGTACAGTGGCTGCGGCATCATAAGTGTGTTGTTTTTTGGCCAACAATTCACGCACAAAGAACGATGTATGAGCAGCGCCTGCCGATACATGACACATTGCTGTCCAGAAGACATGATTATATCTGAACAGAGTATACATACACTGGACTCGCCGCGTATGTGCGATAAGCTCAGGTAAACATCTGTGTGTTGTGAATTTTTCCCGATACGCCTTCTCGCTTTGCCATGTAGTATATATAATCAAACGAGGAGGCTTTGTACAGGAGCGTACAGAGAGCATTACCATGACGTGGGTCTAATGTGCTATTGTAGTTACTAACTGAAAGAAAGCGTTCTTAGCTCTGGAAAACAAATAATTAATATTCAAGGTCAATCACAGTGATATTCCTTCTCGCACTGCCAGTTGAACTCTGATTTTCTGAAATATTTTCCTTTTAGGATGCAACAGTGAACCTTGAAAGCACTCCTTCATATTTGGGAAAGGTCAAATATAGATATGAAGACATACATTGTCGTTCGCACGTGTGTAATATCGTTAATTCTAGTAAAATATTGCTGGGTTCATTTCCTTTTGTGACAAAAAGGACAAATTTTACTTTTGTGTTTAAGATAAACAGGGGGATGAAATATGAGCGAATAATGGTAATGTTAATGTCTGGATAATCCATGCGACATCTACCTTAGTATAATAAATACCTATCTCCACGTGGTTTTATTAAGGAATGTTAAAATATATTGCTCAGAAGTTCGTGTATTTGCATTCTTGTTTGTAGAATGCCGTTGCAGTACTCCGACGCCTGTTCCTTTCTGAAGGTCACTGCAGCTATATTCAATACTATTTCATTACGTTTAAAGATTAATGAATGATAAAAAACTGGTGCATAAGAAGCAGTAATAAATAATAAAAATTCCGTTAGTACAAGGCAAAGCGAGGAGGTGTAGCTGAAAAAATGTGAACAGAGCTGTTTACGGGAGGCTATCGCACATACATGGCGAGACAGTGTATGTACACTCCGTTTAGACGTAATCACAGCATAGTGCCATACATCCGCAGCCTCGAGAAATCATACATACCTTGATGTAGTTTATGTTTGACTTTTTGGCATATTTTCCATTCATTAAATATGTTGGAAGGGGACATTCATTTTTTGGAGTGAAGATTTTAAATGTTTTAAAAAGATTTTTGGGAGTTAGGACATCTGTCGAATACCAAAACACATTCAGAGAGAAATTTTGGAAACTAAGTGATGCAAAAGTTAAGAAAGGCATTTTTGTCGGACCACAAATAAGAGAACTTAGTGCATTGGACCAAATTTTGAAGAGGAAAGAAAAGGAAGCTTGGGAAGCCTTCAAGGATGTTGATCATGGATTTTTAGGTAACAAAAGAGGTGACAACTACAAGAATTTGGGGACAGTGCTCCTGCAAAAATACCGTAACCTTGGATGCAACATGTCCCTTAAGATCCATTTTCTCTACTCCCACCTAGACTTTTTCCCTCCTGGTTGTGGAGCTGTTAGTGATGAACATGGGGAGAGATTCCATCAGGACATTTCTGTTATGGAACAAAGATATCAGGACCGTTGGAATGAAGTAATGCTTGCGGATTACTGTTGGTCTTTGTATAGGGATTCTGCCGAACTCCATCACAAGAGGCAAGCTAAAAGACGACGAAGTCATGATTCTCTTCAGACACGACCATCTTCGAAGTATCTTTCCAGCAATTCAGATCTCGCAGCATGTAATTACTAGTTAAAAAATCAAATGCACTTTCATTTTTTTAGCATATATGTAATTAAAATATATCCTTTTCTCTCAATCGGTTAATATGAATCTGTATTTTTATCCGTTAATAGCTTCCACCTTATGAATATCACAGAAACTACAACCAATAAACATTTTTCATTGTCATATTTGTTTTTCTCAACACAAAATTACTAGGAATTGCCTCATGAAGTGCTCGAAACACACAAACATTTTTTTTGCCAAGTGTAATTATTGCGTACATGGATGGATTGCTGAAACAAGAAGCTCGAGCCGAAATTTGACAATTTACTACTTTAGTCGACATTTATTTGTCTTTACCTTGTTGCTACCTTGGCTTACGTGACACCCTGGTCCTTTGCTCTGCTAGGTACCTCTTAACCTCCGTACCTATTTGTTACTTAATTACCCCTTTCCTGCTGTCACAGTCTTCCTTTCTTATATTCATTACACTTCTTGTCCATTTTTCCTTTACTGTCTGTAAGAACTCACCAATACTTCTTACCTTCTTTTCCTCCCTGACCGTTAACATTTTTATAGCTACTATCCTCTTCTCTACTTTCTCCCATTTTTATTCCCAAAACTTTTTCTCCATATTGTAGCCTCCTCGCATTCTGCCACATAGTGTTTTATGCTTTCTGTTCCCCCACACAATTCACAAATTCCCTTTTCCCTACCTCTTATCCCTCTTAGGAGCATTGTTCCTGTTCTTAACCAAGCTAGCCTTTCTCTCTATTGCCTATTGCAATAATCTACATATGCTTCTCGTCCCCAATTTCTCTTTAATTATTTGCGAAATTTTAATGATAGCATATTTTTTAGAGTTCCCTATATTTCCTGCTTTTATGCATTTTACTAATTTACCCACATCGCTTGTATTCCTTTCCTCTAATCTCCAGATATCTCCCATTCCTATTTTTTCCATAATTCCTTCTATCTCTGCCTACCAACTATTTGAGTTCTCTAATCTTTTTTGCTGTCTCATGCATAATTTCATAATTTTCCCTTCTTCTTTGGCCAAACACCTATACCAAAATTTTATTATTCTTTCTATTATTATTCCATTACTTCTTGTCTTTCCTAATTCTACTAAAGCTACTTCCCTAGGTGCTGAACTTGGTCTTTAAAAAACCTTCTGTAGTTTTGGTCCACCGTTTTGTTTACCTCTGTGCCCCCCCCCCCCCAATTGTCCACTGCTTACAACATTTTGGGTTCCACTAGTGCTTCGTACATTCTTTCTAACCACTTGGTTGTTATTTGTAGTTTATATTTGCATATTCTTATTCCATTCATTGCCGCCCTTCCTTTTGCTTCAATTTTTCTCCTGTGTGCTCCCCATTTTTCATTGTTAAAGCGACAATGACAGTGAGACATCTTTCAGTGACAGAACATTGCTGATGATATATGGACATTACGGCTTTGCCAGATGAGTAACTCACCTTTTAGAAATTATTCCCGTTGTACAGATTGATCATACTAGAAAATTGGTTATTTTACCGTGTACTTTGTGCAGTTGCAATATTCATTTATTAACAAAAGTACAGTAGCTAATTTAGTTGATCTTCTCTTTCTTTTTTCCCTAATGTAAATTGCAGAAGATAGGGGTGATTACCCTCATGTTCATTTCTTTGAACAAACATTATAATAAATAATTACATGGATACGCATTCAATGCATTTATAATCATGACCGTCATTTTTTATTATTATACACCCTTGTGGTGTATGATAACTGGCTAACCTTACATAGATAAGAAACGATCAGAGCACTGGTCACTGAAGGTCAATACGTCTCAACGCTCTGTCGTGTAGTTCATGGATAAAATAAATAATCAGGGAACGATATAGCGTATGCTTTTAAATAATGCAACAATAAGATGCTCGTCACCTGATATCATGTGTAGTTTTAAGATATTACAGTATATTATATTGTATTATATTACAACAATTGAAGCACTCAGATGCAGAAGTTGTTAAGTCAATGTTTTTGAGAAATTCTGTTAAACACACGATAAGCACTCTGAATACCAGTTCTGTAATAGTACTAAAATATTTGTGGATCAGAAGATGTTAGGTCGAACATATTATGACCCTGGTATGTTGAATGGTCATCAATTTCACAAATAAAAGTTGTTAAGTCAAGTAGTTACCGCATTAGCCGTTTGATGGTGCCACTACACTGTGCTACCCAGAGCTCTTTGATATCAGCTGTTGATACATTTTAGATTATAGACATTTTTGAACATTTCTCAAGTGTGCTTTCAGGAAGTTTATCTGTATTTCCCAATACCAGGTCCCTCTTTCATGCCTATTGACAGAATTTTGGGCAATATTGAGGAGAAGAAACGATCAATGTATAAAGACTTAGTCCCTTCCACATGAGTGAAACTGATCAAAGATTCACTACAGAAGAAGCCCATTGATGTTGTCCATGTCAAACGTCCACTGACCGATAACGAGGAACATGATGGAACTCCAGATGTTGAGGTCTTTCACTTCAAAGATGCCCTCGACCATGTCCTTATAAGAAGTACTCCTGAATTCACTTTAATCCGAGGTGTGTATTTCCAAAGAGGATGTGTACCAGAGGTTCGTCACACAATGTCTTCCTCACTTTATCGTCCCCAGGCTCCTTTGAGGAGAGTAGTGAGGTTGTAAGGCTTACACAAGGCAGGTGATAGTGCAAAAAACACACCAGATAGGCTTCGGAAGATTAAGAAGGCAAACTATTACGATGTTCGTTCACTGCTAGAACATGTCACTCTGCCAGAAGATACCACATTTTATGACACAATGACATATGGAAGTGAGGTAGAAGATGATGTAGTAGAGATGACATGATGTTTTTATGACAATGTTGTATATCAATCCATGAAGTACATGCTAGATTAGTCCATAGTAGAGATTTATTGGTGAAAATAAAGTAATAGTTCAGCCATGGCTACATATTATAATATTGTATAATGTAAAAACTCTAATATTAAGAGTAAAAAGCTGTTAAGTCAAGTGACTTAACAACTTCTGATCCATTTTAAATTAAAATTTGTTAAGTCATAATAATAAAATATCCTTTCACACATGCCACATATGTCAAACCGTGAGAAACACTTCAATACAGAACTTTGTACCTCCAAACGGACCCATCACATAAAATTCTTTCATTTGTATTACCATTTTGGTATTTAAAATTACTTTTGAAAACGTTGAGCAGTTCATCTGCACAATTTTGAAACTGTGACTTAGCAACTTCTGCTGACCACTTCAGTTATTAACTTTCATTTGTTTTGAAGTTTCAGTTATTTCTTTACATTAAGTTAATCTCAACTTCACTACACTGGGTGCCGTAAAGTAGTCCATTGCGATACTTGTTTTGGTTTTTTAAGGTTACACTTTACACAAAGTAGATAAATGCATATACAGTATGTCAGACTACTTCAATCCTGATGTGAATACCTGAGAGGAAGGAGAGAAAGAGACAGCGATAGTGAGACAGATGAGCGATAGGGTTTTTATTGGTCAGGGAAGGTAATTGGTGTTATCTTTTATTTGCATACCTTTCCGGACCCAATGAATAGCCTAGCGGTCATCTGTCTCACTATTATTGTCTAGGTCATACATTGCTGTCTGATACACCAGGTGAGTCAGTGGCGCCTTATTCTTTTGGAAGGTAGGCCACCCATCAAATGGCATGTGCGCGTACTAAACTGTATTGCTTGAAGCTCTTAGAAAGAGGAATGTGCGAAATTCATAGGAATAGCGGTTTAAGGGACGAAACGTACTGCTCGCTAAAGTACACCTCAGAAACATACCAGTCCTTTACTGATTGCCAATTCCGGTTTCCAGGCGATTTTACAAACTTTTTATTAGAGAATACATGGCAAAGTAATTCAGTAAACGCCTCGGAAAAAATATACCTATCATATGAGTACATTGACGTCAGCTAAAAAGAAAATGGCGGATTTTTGTACTTTGAGCAGGGGTTGGCTGCCAAAAATTAGGAAAACATTAGTGACACGCTTCATACGTACAGTCAAAACGTAAATATTATTAAACAACTGTTTATTTACATTTTTGCTTAAACTACGTCCAGTGCAACTGAATTAACATGCATAAGAGCTTTTGCCATTAATGAAATAATATTAAAACACCCAGCAAATGATTAAAAGTGTCTTAAAAGGTTAAATCAAGCACGAGAACTCGCGAGGTGGCAAAGGTATTGCGCCATGCATACAAGTCGTACTACGGAACCCAGAAGGTGCTTTCAGTCAAGTCTCGAAATAGCTCAATGAGTTTATGAGCTCTCCTGTAGCCTAACTCCCAATGACGCAGCTCCGAGTCTCAGCATTTTAATTACTTTTTTATGTTCATCAAAACTTGGACACCGAATTCACAATAATTTAAAGTTCCTGAGGGCGTGCATTACCCAAGAAGGTCATCAGGAATATTTGCTTCGTTAGAAGAGTCGTGTTCCAGGAATAGAAAAAGGGTCATTCCAGCGCCACAAAACATACCAATTTGAAACGATATTTTTAATAATGCAATAATTCTATGTCTGCAAAATTGTGTTTAACTTACAGGTTAAACTCTGATACTGTAATGTCCTTGTTTTCTATGTTCACATGTGTATAAATAATCCTTATTTCAATTACAACTACCTATAGGTGTGTTTAAACAACTATCTACTCGTAGTTCACCAATAAAGAAACATCTATGTCCTAAAACATAAATAAAACAATTAAAAATAAATAACAATTTTCAGAATAATAAATGGAAATTGTATTACACGGTAAAAAATTACTATACCTAGACCGAGAATTGAACCACCGTCAGAGCAGACAAATAAAAGTGTAGTTTTGCGCTCGTTCTAACAGAGCTATCTAGTAACGTGTGAAATAAACATTCCGTCTAACATATAGTATTCGCTTGTTCCAGTGAACATTTGAAGACGTGCGAACGTCAACTGTCTAATTACGAATGTACTACAGGCGATGTGGTAACATCTATATTAGTACGTACTAGTTACATTGAGTGTTTAACATCCATGTTAAATAAATAAATAAATTCTGCTTTATTTTTGTCTCGGCATCTAGAAGCTATACCGAGACCTATTTTTACAATATTAATTATTTTCTTATTTACAATACAATTTTACATTAAAACATTAAATGGTTTTTGCAGGTACATGTTATAACTACATTACAGAAACTAACCTAACCAGCTACTATCAGTAGCTTTACATTTGCAAGGTAAACTAAACGGAAAAGTATGTAGAAAGAATGTTCACTAACTTTTATTTATTGAATCTCAGGTTACTATCCTATTACGTTGCCTAACTCTCTCTGATCTTCTAATTTGTGGTGACTGATTTCGAACGCCCGCCTGTAGTACTTGGTTATTATGTTCCCCTATAACTTGTTGTTTATAGTTCTCCATAATTATAGTGGAAAAATTCCCTGCTGCCGTTTCAAGTATACTGAAGTCATTTGTGTTTCTAACTACGTCCCAAACATATTTACTTTCTAGGTGTTTGCTTTACTCACATAAAATTTCATCATATTTATGACATTCAAATAGGGCGTGTTCTGAAGTGTCTTCTTAATTACATCGATCACAATTACTGGTGTCTGACCTTTCTATTTTCATGTCCCGTTAAGTATTGGATACTAATCTTGTTGTGCACGTTTTAATCTTTCATTTATATTGGGATATAAACTATAAGTTCTTCTTCCTTGAAGTGATGTATCCCATTCATGTTGCTAATCTCTTAAAAGCTTCCTGTTGATTTCTGCTTTATTCCTACAATATTCACTTATAACTTGTTCAATTTTTAAGAAATCTTTTCTTTTGAGCCAATAATTTGCTGGTTTCTGTTTTATTACTAAGTCTATAGGCCAAATTACCAAACATACTAAAAGAGCTTAAATACGCGGGTACAACCTAGTAATGGAGTCGATGTTTTCATGTCAGGGTATAAAATGCGGATTGCATAAAACTCGAGAATAAGGGGCAGCTGACTAACCTGGTGTCACAGAGTGACAACCAGGCAGATAGGTGGATAGGTAAGTAGGTATGAAGCTTGTTATAATACTAAAACAATAGGTACAGACATAAAATTAATATTTATTACAACAGTGAAGTGCTGTCAATAAAACTGCAACACATTGTGTGGTAAATATCTACGTATTTTGGTTAAATACTCATTTATTTATAGACATGGGTAAAGGTTTGTGTATACTTGTGACAGAGAACGGAAAGGAATTCAAACCGAGTCTGTATTGTTATCAGGTATTTCGTAGATGCCATCCCAATATTAAAAGAATAAAAATATTTTATATGAACATTCATGTCAAAATCGTTTGGTAAAAAGTAACCTAAGGATTTGCCCCTTCTTTGGTGGCAGTAATAGCTAATTGTTGTCTAATGATTGTTGTAGGGCAGAGAAGGAGAATATAGTTTTCTGTCAGTGAACCGACCGATATGCACTAAATATATGGCCTTGCAAATGAGCGTACGTGACCTTTGTGCCGAAAGATATCACAATCAGCCGCTACTTTGTTCGCAAACAGTCTCATGAATTAACCGAAGCTTGGGGCAGAGGGAGTGGGATGCTGAGAGTCCAAGAGGAGTACGAAGTATTGACCGTGAGGAACTTGGTGATGTGAACGCAAACCCATATTACTATACACAACACACATTGCAGAAATTCGAAGGATAGGGCTAGCGAATTCCATAAAATACTTGCGAGTCAAGCTGGACAAGGGTCTAACTTTTAGGGAGCACATCCAGGATCTGTCGCATTGGGCATGAAGAGCTTCGGCTTCACTATACCCAATGATGAGGTCCACGATGCCTATCCTTCATAGGTATATTCCGCCACGTGCATGTAGTTATTGCTGGCATTAAAAGCATGCGCGTTTTATGCATGTGAAATCTGGGGTATGACTGCGGATTCAAACGTGCTACTCTTGCAACGGGTACAGAGTAGATGTTTTCGGATTATCTATTCTGTATGCAGATGCTTTTCCATGAAACCTCATCTCTCCCCTATGTGGAGGATGTGATTAGACGCCGGGCCAAGAAATTCTACGAGAGTTTACCTCACCACCAGAGCGCGGTGGTTAGCTCTCTTGGGTACCATCATCCCAATGAACGATGCCTAAAGCGATATCGGCTTCCCGCAGGACTTGTTGGTATAACCGATAACCCTAAGGTTATTCTACCAACTCAAAATCATTCCCACCCAAGAATTGCATGGATTATTCTAATTCAATCAATTTTCTTTTTCTTTCAAAATTTTACACCCAGCGGTGCATAACTGGTTGTTGCAACTGAGTTCTCAGCTGTTGAGGAGCTTAGGCTGCCTCTGTTCTTTACAACAACCTAAATTCAAACCACCATCCTGTAAAACCCACATATTCCCGTCATACGTGGTTAAGTCTCTCCTAGGACAGGTACACGCATGACACACCACGGGCTGTCGCTCAGCCTGCCAAAAGCACGACGACGACATTGCAGTAAAGGTCACATGGCTATCCTGAAAACTATACACGAACATCCTCTCTACCCCTGTTGATGGCCGCGCCGTGTCCAACTGGTTAAACCACTCGACTCTCACCAAATCGGTCGGGGTTCGATCCCAGGGGACCATAAAGTGAGATTTGTGGAGAAAGCGGCGTAAAGTCGGGTTTCCTCCAGGTGCTCCGGTTTCACCCGCTGTCTCATTCCACCGGTGCTCTATCTTCATTTCATTATCATCAGTCACCAGCTGCGTAGCCGCATGGGGTAAAAGCGGAAGTTTAAAAAACTGACTTGCTACTTGGCAATACTCAGCATTTTCGCCCAGAAAGAAAAACTGATTGGCTGTGCCGTGCCAAGCGCTTAGACCGTTTGACTCTGACCAAGGTGATCCGAGTTCTATCCCAGACAATCGCATGTAAGATTTCTGGGAGTCTACACGGCCCAGATGTAGGTTTTCTCCGGGATCTCTTTTCACAAATAGCTCCACTAGCATCTTTACTTTCATCCATTTCGCCCTCACTATGTCATCTACTTTCACTCTCATACCAGACCTCGTGCTGATCGCCCACCTTAGGGTTCTCTATCTGATGCAGTCTGCTACTCAACAGGCATCTCCTCAGGCGCTCACTTATGGATCCTGTGGGTGGTAGTCCTACACATGAGTGTGAACAGTTGAAGAAGAAGAAGAAGAAGAAGAAGAAGAAGAAGAAGAAGAAGAAGAAGAAGAAGAAGAAGAAGAAGAAGAAGAAGAAGTAGAAGAGCTGGTTTCCTCCTCACATCTACTGGTACTCCTGTATACTAGCTGAGATCATATGGGTAGGTCGGTTATGTGTGGTGATAATCCTTCCTGGGGGACATGCGATATGGTCCCATGCCATTCCACATTGCAGTCGTAATTAGTTTCTCATAGTTTACAAAGCTTTTAGTGCCAGCAATATCTACATGCACATGACGGAATATACATTCTGAAATCCATCTTTGCTGTTCGTACTTCAATACTAACTTTGCCCTTCAGAAAACTGTACAGTTTCACAATCCATAAATCCGGGCCTGCCAATGTGATCATAATATTACTCATTTTCCATTACTATGAATGAAAGTAGAGTACCTGTAATGGCCTTTTTACTGTAATTTCCTCCTTAAATTGGATGTATACTTTCCTGGTATAACAATTCAGTTGATGGATTTGCAGTTATTGATTTTCTTCAAGATGGAAAACATCGTTTTACTCATTCCTATAGCTCATTCAAACATCACACTCCATTAAGGCACTCTTCTCTATCCACTATCATGATTCAATAGCAAGAGATACGAAGGTAATATAAATACATTCCAACTGTGGCGCAACATAGGCAAATAAAAACAGAGTGATTTATATGGAACTAAAACATTTCTTTGATTGTTTCAAAACGAGTTGTGCTAGCAACGATTTATTTTACCTAAAATGTAGAGGAATTTTAGGAGATTATCTACCACTATAGCAAATGTTGAACATGTCCTAAATCTCACATAAGGCACAACTCAACACGAAGTTCCATGTTACTAGACATTCTATGAAGGACTCTGTTGTCATCTCCTGTGTGATGTTGTGGTCCAGATCGCCCAATATCTGGGGACTTGTAGCGTAAACTCCATATTTTAAGTAACCCCATAGAAAGAAGTCCGGCGATGTCAAATCAGGAGATATCGGTGGCCACAGGTTTCTGGAAATTATCCGGTTATCAAAGAAAATTTCAATTAGTGCCATGGATTCAGTTGATGTATGGCATGTAGGGCCATCTTGCTGAAAATATCCTTGACACAGCTCTACCTCGTCCAGTTGCTCAACAAACAACATGAAAATCAGTCGGTACTCTGCAGGGTTCAGAGACTGGTTATAAAAAATTGGCCCCATTATTCTCTGCGCGGGTACTGCACACCAAACTCCGGTTTTAACCGGGTATATAGATGCTTCATGGATGACATGTGGATTTTCGATGGACCAATGGCGTGAGTTCTGTGAGTTCACATAACTGGATAAATGGAACTATGCTTCATCTGTGAACTATGTGATGGAAAATATGGCAGGAGTTTGCAAAATGAACATCTGAAACAAACGACAGTAATCCAGTCCTTTATCCTTATCTAGTTCCTATTGCTGATGATCAACCGTAGCCCCATATACGAGGGCTGTTCAAAAAAGAATGATCACAATTTCTTTTGAAAACGTACCTTTACTCATGCTTATAATTTTGATGGTTCTTCTAAAAATAGTCTCCCCTGAATGCGATACACTTGTCCCAGCGTTTCTGCCAGTCTTCAAAGACATGCTGGAAACCATTTTTGAGAAATCCTTCAAAATCGCCGCCGCAGCCTTTACCATTGCTTCTGATGATGGATAATGCCTCCCACGAAGGCGTTTCTTCAAGTTAGGGAATAGAAGAAAGTCATATGGGGCTAAATGCGGACTATAGGGAGGGTGAGGAATGCACTTAACGTTAAATTTTGCAAGATATTCAGCAACAACATGGGCAATGTGCGGCCGTGCATTATCGAGGTGCAGCATTCAGCCTGCTTCACGGAAATGTGTTCTTTTGCGCCTGATATGGACTTGAAATGTTTTCAGGACATCTCTGTAGTATTGTTCAGTTACTGATATGTGTGCAGGTACAACATGCTGATAAACCATTCCATGAATATCAAAGAATGAAATGACCATGACTTTTCCAGCACAATCAACCACTTTTGCTTTTGGGGGGGGGGGTGGCAATGAAGGAGATCTCCACACTGAGCTTTGCTGTTTGCTCTCAGGATCAAATTGATGTAGCCCAGTTTCTGCAGCATTGATTACGTTTGAAATGAACTCCGGATCTTCCTCTAACATCAACTTTAACTGCGTGTTACCTCCATTGCAGTGGTAGGCGATACTGAACATGTCTGAACTTGCCTGGTTCTCACAGGTGGGGACCAAGATTACCGAAAATAAAACTACTACGACGTGTTTTTACACATTAAGCTAACAGAATAAAATAAGATTAAATTTTAGTGCTTAAAATTATGACCGTAAAAAACTTATGATCATTTTTTATTGAATAGTCCTCGTAGCTTTAGGCCTGCACTTTTTGCAGCTCTCTGACACATTGAGTAGGTGTGCCCTGTTACCTGCGACAAACGTCCTAATGTGCTTTTTGGGTGACTGCTCCAGTCATGCTCTTACGTCAACAACAACCATAGGAAGCCTAGATGAACGATGCTTGCCTTTTTCACTCACTGGACCTTCAGCTGTATCCAATTTTTTTAACACCCCAGTATTGTGTTTCTTTTGGGAGGGTTGCAAACACCAAATTCTCTCTGGTATTTCCTTTGAGTAGCTGTAATTCTTCTTCTTCTTCTTCTTCTTCTTCTTCTTCTTCTTCTTCTTCTTCTTCTTCTTCTTCTTCTTCTTCTTCTTCTTCTTCTTCTTCTTCTTCTTCTTCTTCTTCTTCTTCTTCTTCTTCTTCTTCTTCTTCTTCTTCTTCATCTTCTTCTTCTTCACTTCATGGCATAGGCAATCAAGTGCCTGTTCCGCCTTCGAAGTCCTCCAGCCATCATTTCCTGGGTCTGCCCACCGATCTACTACCTTTAGGATGATACTGTAATAATTATTTTGTAAGTCTATTATCTGGCATTCTTTCAACATGTTCCTTCCATTTTTGTTTGAGATCTTTTAACCTATCATTCATACTAAAAATATCCAGCTCTTCTCTTATATCTTCATTTCTTATTAAGTCCCCCTTCGTGCTTCCTTTCACACTTCTCAGGAATTTCATTTCTGAAGCCTGTATTTTACTCTGTTGCTTTATAGTTAACGTCCAAATCTCACTTCCGTATGTCAGGATAGATACAGCAATAACTTTGTAGACTTTAATTTTGTTTTTTACGTATTTTGTTTCTAAATGTTCTATTTATTGTTCCACACACTCTTTGAAATTTGCATATTTTATTGTAGACATCATATTCCTTGTCATAACTAACATCAGTTCCCAAGTAGTTAAAATGGCTTACCTGTTCAGCACAACGATTATTCATAACTATTTCCGTTCTAATTGGCTCTTTCCCAATGAATGCCATTACCTTTGATTTTATAAAAGAAATTTTCATATTATATTGCTTCCAAAGTTCACTAAGTTTAAAAATAGATTTTTGCAGGGCAGACTCGCTATTTTGTATAATAACTAAGTCGTCAGCAAAGAATAAAATATTTAAAAAGTTTTTATTTGAAATTTTAAAACCTACATTCACTAGCTGCTTCCATTTGCACACTAGGTCGTCAATATAAATAATAAAAGGTGTAGGTGATAAAGTACACCCTTGTCGGACACCCTGATTAGTAAGAATTTTTTTTTAGAAATTTTACCATTGTTCCTCACATTTATTTTTGTTTGGAAGTAGAAGCATTGTATCATTTTTACTAATTGTTGTGGGTATCCTCGTTCATCCAATATTTGCCACATTTTGCATCGGTTTACCCTATCGAAGGCTTTTTCAAAGTCAACAAACGCCATATGCGTTTCTTTATTTAACTCCCAATGCTTTTCAATGAGTTGTTTAACAATAAAAATGTTATCTACACAGGATCTGTTGAATTAGTAATCCAGTGTTGCTTCAGAAGGAAGTGTCGTTGATTTAATGTGTATTGCATTTTCACGTTGAGTAGAACAAAATGTCGAAAACAGCTGCCAACAATAGCAATTAGCCATGAAACATAGACATCTGCGCATCTAGTGACAAAGAATCGAACTTTCAGAATATTCTGTTTAATTTGGTGCTAAGGTTGGGTCATTGAATGTATTTCCATTGGAACAATTGAAGAAACAAATGCCTCGTTTGTATATAAATCACTTTGTACTTTGGTGGAAAAGCAAACAGCGCAATAGGTAAACAAAAACAGGTCAGGCACTGCCTGAACCTGCCTCTCTGTCGCCTAAGGCAGATCTTACTTGTGAAGCAGGACTAGGGCATTGAAGCTGCCATTTGAAGCAAAAACTTTCAATTTTGTATTAACTCAACAATTAATTTATTTTCAGACCCCGTTTTTATGAAATTCTTTTTCGTTGTGTTGTGTAACCGCAGTATCAGGCAGCGATTAGGAGGCGGTGGATTAATCGAATTCAAATAAGTAAAAACAGATAAATTAATAGAAATGCTTTGCTAAACTAATATAACAATCTTGTTATAATAATATGAAATTAGAATGATAAAAATAGCAGATGACTTAAAGAATAAGAAGGGAAGAATATAATTAAATATAACACATATACTAACATCCGGGCAAGAAACAGAAAATATTTTTGTAAAAATCTGTACACGTCGCAGAGACAGTGTGCTAGTGCCTTCTTTGTGCTAGTAAAAGTTCAATGTCTGAAGACTATTGTATTCTTTTAGCTAGGAATGTTTTGGGACAAAGGACTTTCAAAATGCAGTTGAGCATGAACGCTAAAGAGATTTACTTCGCTGATTTGGTAACGATGCATACCGTTACAAACAACTCAGGGTAGGCGTTCCCAAACTCAGGGTGAGCGGAATGTCAGTGAGTCATATGAGTTTTGAAAACCACTGCAAAAATTTGGAATAAAATGAGAAACCAATAATAATGTAACATTTGAGAAGGGTGATCTAGTTTGGTCACGTAATAAAGTTAGAGAGGGGATCAGAATAAGGTTCGAATTGAACGGAGAAGGAAGAAAAACCTTACTTACAAGTTGATAATACGACAGGAAGAACGGGTTCATGTGCATTAAGGGCACTGGGAGGTTATTTTTTCCCAGACAAGGCTAATTTTTACCAACAGTATAATTTGAATATATAGAAAACTAAACATTAAATGAAATTGAAATTCGATATGATTACTGTATAAGGATGTGTGCATTTAACTACTGTATAAGATTTAAATTACGTTCACATCGGTCCATGCAAAATGGGCATAAATCACACCGTGTGTCCTTAAAGCAATATTGCACCCTATATTTCAGGTGCACTTTACTTGTAGGAATTTAAAGCTACATGCACCAAGTTTTATCCTAAATAACCTAAGATACAGTTTTATAATATCGGCTAAATGAAAGTCACATATAGTTTATACTATGCACATGAAAAATTAATTATTTCTGAGTACAAAAATATTTTCAAGGACTGAATATTTGTTTTCATCCATTTTATAAATCACATGAATATAAATGTTAGCCGAATGTGTTCAAGGAATATTGATAAATAACCAATACAGATTTTCGTAAATATATTTATAGTTTTTGAGAAACATGCACCTAAAGTATGAAAGATCAAGGTTTTGGGAAATCACGATCAAAGATTAGGCACCATTCTCAGGAAGTGGGCGTATCATTACGCCGCCATGTTTAAATTGACGAATTAAAGGACTTTAATACCTGCTGACAACCTATGTTATATATAATTTTAAAGATGAAGAATTATATAATCTTTTAATATTAAAAACAAAAAATGGATTTTCTGAAATCTATCGACCTCCCAGTGCCCTTAAGAAGAGAAGCGAAGATTTCGAAGTCTGAAAGGTGGTTACCGATCCAAGTCGAAAAACAAACATCGATTCAAGAATTAGACGAAATAATTCTACAACAAACCAAGTATTATTAATACGACTGAGTAGCCAACAACAACAAAAAACCATTTCCTGCAGTCATTCACCTGAGGATAACAGAACTCATAGCTCCAAGTAAGCTCCAATTAGAACCCAATTAATTTAACGATGGTTGGTGTTGGGAGAACGACCCCAGAATGTTTGACACCAATAAAGATACATTATATATATGACATACGTTGGCCTGAGAATGCCTTACTGGGTTCCATGTGCACCATGGTATTATGTTTCGTCTACATGACCACACATCGTGTTTAATTAAGAGCAGACCAATGAAGCTCAGCATTCTGTTGCAGGCTTGGGGACAAGAACAGGTCCCTGCGGTTTTGACCCGGATATTTCAGGTAGCAGTAACATGTATTGCTAAAACTTTGTAAGGAGACACTTATCAGGAAGCTTTCTCATTTGTGTACGCTGGGTATTTTAAATGTATTGCCAATTTATATAATAATAAACAATGTTAACTATTTCACTCACTTCTCTGTGAAAAACAAAATCCGTACAAATACCTTGAATTGTAAGAGCCAGAGCTTGCAGTCTTCGTCGCTTTGACCTGCATTCTTTCTTCTCTCCACTACCTGTAGCCAGAAATTCGATGTTGATAATTCACCAAATACAAGTTTTGTGACTCTCTGAAATAAAAAAGAGTATTTCTAGGAGAAGATCCAGCACAAATATGTGCCAAACTCTAAACACTACGATTTAGAAACCAAACGTTTGTATTAAGTTGACTACCCTCCAAAGTTGTGACACAATGATTTTCAACAGATTCCTCTGGCCATAATTTTTTTCTCGAAATTATAGAGTTTCTCAACAATGGTTACTATGATTCCGGTGAAAATATTGTAGGCATTTGTATACCAAACAAGCTCTACGTCATGAATATTCTAGGAATAATTACACTGGTCGACAAGGTTTTTTTCGCAAGAGATCTGAATAGTGAATATAGTGGTATTTTCCATCCTGAATTCAGATGTGTAGTCAGAATTTTCCCATCAGGCATAGTTTTTCTGTAAAAGCTACTTTTCAAAATATGATTTTAGCGTTTTCTTTGACCTGTCATAGGAACCATTTCCTCATATGTAGCTATTTTACTCAAGCTGTATTATGGAAATTATTTGCGATGTCATGCTGAAGCGCAATAAAACATGACTGTGCAGGTTCATTGTTGTTAATTGTTGTTGTTTCGAAATGTTCAGACCTGTTTGGCATTGTGATGTGTCAGTATTGAGCTGACTGTGAGATTGTTGAGTAGTGAAATATTTCCTTCCTTTCTGTTTAGAAGTGTATGTTGTGCATGTTGTATTTCTGTGCTTTATTTTTTTCATCATGCCAAGAAATTGTGTAATTTATGCAGATAATTTCTGCTATATTTGTGGTGAGCTGACCTTTAAGTCTCAGAGGCGAAATTTGATGCCACTTGTAAAGAAGTGTTATAAACTTTACTTTGGCTGTCAAGTTGGTGATTTTGATAAGAGCTGGGCCCCAAATACATGCTGTGTTTCGTGTGTTAGACTGCTAACTGGGTGTAAAAATGGTACACATCATATGCCATTTGCAATTCCCATGATTTGGAGGGAACCGAAGGATCATTTAACTGACTCTTATTTTTGTTTGACAAATATTAAAGGAATCACATCTAAAACAAAATATACAGTTAAGTATCCGAATTTGCAATCTGCAATGAGACCTGTCTTACACAGTGAAGAGTTCCCCGTACCAGTATATGCAGATACGACCTTAAGTGATAACTCTGGTTCTGACCTGACTGAAACTCCAAATGATTCAGATGAAAATAAAAATGATCTTACATATGAAGCCAGTAGCTCTTCATCAGAACCATACTTTCCCAATCAGCAAGACCTTAGTAACCTGATTCGTGATTTAAATCTGTCTAAACAGCAAGCGGAAGTTTTAGCTTCCAGACTCAAAGGGTGGAATCTACTCCAAAAAGATGTAAGAATTAGTAGATATCGTAGCCGTCATAGTGTTTTCAAAGTATACTTCTCTGAAGAAAATTGTATTGTGTTGTGTAATAATATTTGTTCAGTTATGGAAACTCTTGGGCTTCAACACCGGCCAGATGAGTGGCGATTGTTCATAGACTCCTCTAAAGTAAGTTTGAAGGCTCTGCTGCTACATATTGGCAATAAACTTCCATCAATACTGGTAGCGCATGCCGCTGATATGAAAGAGACATATGAAAATATGAATCTAGTTTTAGAGAAAATACAATATGGAAAATATGAATGGAATATCTGTGGTGATTTAAAGGTCATTGCTTTATTGCTTGGTTTGCAACTTGGGTTCACCAAATGTTGCTGTTTTTGTGCGAGTTGGACAGCAGAGATAAGAAGTCTCACTACGTTAGAAAGTCATGGCCAAAACATGAATCTCTTATCCCTGGCCAGAAAAATGTGGCATGTGTCCCTTTAGTGAAGCCTGAAAAAATAATTTTACCTCCATTGCATATTAAGTTAGGAGTTATGAAAAATTTCGTCAAAGCTTTGGATAAACTTTCTGATGGATTCTTGTACTTGAAATCTAAATTCCCCGAAGTCAGTGATGCTAAATTGAAATAAGGAGTTTTATAGGACCACAAATCCGATCATTAATGTCTGATGAACATTTCGAGGGACTGTTAAATCCACTGGAGAAAGCAGCCTGGCAGTCTTTCAAAAGGTTGTGTTGCAATTTTCTTGGAAACCATAAAGTAGAAAACTATCGTGACATAGTGGCTGATCTTCTGCATTCTTATAAAGCTATGGGATGCAACATGTCTTAAAAATTCACTTCTTGGACTCTCACTTGGACTTCTTCCCCAAAAACCTTGGAGCTGTCAGCGATGAACACGGTGAGCGTTTTCATCAGCAAATTTCTACAATAGAGAAGATGTACCAAGGCAAGTGGAGTTTCAATATGCTGGCTGACTACTGTTGGACTAAAATGAGAGACGTTCCAGATGCAAAATATACCCGAAAATCAGTATGTACCACTTTCTAGGTAAGTCAGAATCAGTAGTTATAATTTTGAGTTAGATAGCTAGTTACGGATTTTTTGGAATATTATAAAAAATTAAAATGAATATCACACAAAACTCCTGCCTGATGGGGAAAAACTGTAACTATATTTGAATTCAGCACAAAAATACTTTTAGAATCTGTTATTTTAATTCTTGTGAAAGAAAAAAAAATTAAATTTTGTCGACCAGTGTTATGAAGGAATTTAAAAGAAGTACTTTATAATCATGTATAAGTAGTAAAACGTACTTCAAAAGAGGTGGTTCTCTTTATAATACGCAGATTGATGCCGTTAACTATTTTTGTCCAACAAACCACATCCAACATATAATGGTCTGAATCATTCAATACTTTCCCAATTTTTGAAAGTCCTTACGATATTCAGTTGTTTCCACAATTCTACACAAACAGCACTTAACCATGGTGCAAGCATATAGCGTTCCTTTGTTAATAGACCCCCTCCGTAGCATAGGTGGTAGCACAGAGTGAGTTATCTGGATAAAGCTTTTGTCACAGTTTTGTCCCTTATCCTGAAAGATGAATGTCTTTTAACTCTAAGCTCTATATACCACGCACTCATTTGAATATCATTTCATTTATCGTCCGATATGACTTAACGTTGGAGTTTTTCCTTATTCCAAAATATGAATTTCTGCCAAATCTAAGCTCTATGTACCCTGTACTCATTTGATAACATCATTTCATTCATCGTCCCATATGGCTTTATGTTGGAGATTTTCCTTTATCCTGAAAGATGAATGTCTGGTAGCTCTAAGCTTTATGTACCCCTGTACTCATTTCATAACGCATCATTCAACGTCCGATATGACAACGTTGGAGGTTTTCCCATATCCTGAAAGATGAAAGTCTGGTAACTCTATGCTCTATGTACCCTGTACTCATTTGAATATCATTTCATTCATCTTCGATATGACAACGTTGGAAGTTTTCTCCTATCCTGAAAGATGAATGTCTGGCAACTCTAAGCTCTATGTACCCTGTACTCATTTGTACAACATTTCATTTATCGTCCGACATGACTTAACGTTGAAGATTTTCCCTTATCCTAAAATATGAATATCTGGTAACTCTAAACTCTATGTACCTGTAATCATTTGAATATCATTTCATTACGTTGGAGGTTCTCCCTTATCCTGAAAGATGAATGTCTGGTAACTATAAGCTCTATATACCCTGTACTTATTTGAGCGTCATTTCATTCTTTGTCCGATATGACAACATTGGAGGTTTTCCCTTATCCTGAAAGATTAATGTCTGGTTACTCTAAGCTCTATGTGCCCTGTACTCATTTGAACATCATCGTCCGATATGACTTAACGTTGGAGGTTTTCCCTTATCCTGAAAGATGAATGTCTGGTAACTATAAGCTCTATGTACCCTGTACTTATTTGAGCGTCATTTCATTCTTTGTCCGATATGACAACATTGGAGGTTTTCCCTTATCCTGAAAGATTAATGTCTGGTTACTCTAAGCTATATGTACCCTGTACTAATTTGAACATCATTGTCCGATATAACTTAACATTGGAGTTTTTCCCTTATCCTGAAAGATGAATGTCTGGCAACTTAGGTCTAAGTACCCTGTACTCATCTGAATATCGTTTCATTCTCCGTCCGCTATGAATTTATGTAGGAGGTTTTCCCTTATCGTGAAAGATGAATGTCTAGTAAGTCTAAGCTCTATGAAGTTTAAGATCATTTTCGCATCATTTCACCCATTTCTATTATTGTCGATATGACAACGCTGGAGTACGTAAGAATAATTTGCTTCACCAACTACTGTGATATTATCCTTTCTTCGTTGCCGTGGCTTGACTGAAATGTAATTTTAAATTAAGCTGTATTATACGTAATCCTCATGTATATCTTCAATCGTTCTGGCCTTCAGGACTGACATTCTGAAAGTTGGACATTGTATGTGATCAAACCTGCGTCATTCTTGTTGTCATATAATGCAGAATGGCCTTGCCCTCCAGACTGCCTTTAAATTATCGTATTTCTTACATTATGACTCTCATGTCCTAGGTCAAGGAATTTATACAATGTTTATATAATTGATATGAAAATTTTGCTTATTTTGTGTCATCAGAATTTCTTTGTTAGTCGTATTTGAATGTTTATTTTGTTCGTGCTGCAAGAGTTTCTTCAAAATTACTTCTTTGTGAACTGTAATCTTGACAATTCCTAACATGAAGTTTTAATGCATTTGTTTTAATATTATGGATTAACATAATATGTACTCTTTAGAAAGTTGTCTAACTATATTTTCTTTTAATGTCAGAATAATAGGAACAATTTTTCTTAGTTCATTGCAGATTTTTTTTAAGTTTATTTAATTTATGAGGCACGTACCTTTAATTTATAATCATTATTCTTTCATTGCAGTGTTCGAATTTTGTTGGGGAAGTACGTATATTAATCTTCGGGGAAGGTCAAATTTCAAATATTTATTCAAGCTGCGGTACTATCAGTTGTTTTTTCTTTTTTTGCGAAGTTATTTATGCTATCACATTGGCGAAAGCCAGCCGCCTGTCGAGAAGTTGACTATGAGTAAAGGAATTGCACCGCTTCTGTCCTCTACTGGCTGGAGGGGCGCAGCTGTTCCATACTGTTACAGAGTACAATTCAAGAGTATTTGACTTCTGCACCGTTCTCCTACTCCCAGCACGGCTATGTAAGAGGCATTGTAAGTCCTGAAAGAGTAGTGCTTAGAGCTTTTACTGTGTTCAAGTGTCAATTGAGTGGAGTTAACGAATGCGGCTCCGTGGCGAGGAATCGGCGCAGTGAAGCAGTTCACGAATCAGTCGATCACTTGAATTGTGTGAGGTAATAGAGTAGTGCGTAGTAGTACGGCACATTCCAAGCTCCATGATGAGGAGTCGGCAGCCCATGGAACAGTGCAGAGAAGCAGTTCGTGATCGAATATCGGAGTTATGTTCAGAGTCAGCGTGCAGCTCCGTGTAAGAGATAAAGCGTTATGATTGCCGGATAGATCACTAGTAGCACAAGGCGATTCGTGCAACAAAGACATGAAGCAGCATTAAAGGTACGTGTCCAAGTTGTGTATTTGTGTAGAAGAGAAACTGATTGTACGTTAGCATAGGACTAACGGTTTTAATGAGAATAAAGGACTTTAAGATGAACTTTGTCTAGTCCTTTGTGTTTTTTTCTGTCAATATTTATACAACAGAAAGATTTCCGCCTTAGCTGCTATTTGACCCTCCTTCTTACAATGAAAAATCGCTATTGCTTCTTTTTTGTTATTTTATCTTTTTTTGGCTGATGAAAATCGCCATGACAGCTCTCCTGAGCTTATTAAAATTTTCGTCTTTGACAACAGGTCGCATAATCACGTTGCTAGCGCCGTTCACTTGCTTACAGTAACTTATGTATATTGTCGCGAACCCTATGGCGATAGCGCGGCTTTTGTACACAAAGAGCCTGGAGATAAGGAGTATGCCGGGAGAAATAATGATAGCGTGAGATAAAAGACCTGCCGGCACCGATAGGGTTACGCTTCTGGAAGGTGATAGAACATTCGATTTCTGTTTGGTCCAGAAATCTCTCAAAATTATCAGTGAGGTATTTAAGGGATCGACGACTGGCCAAGAGGGGAGTAATAAAACAGTAGTAAAACAGTCGCGGAAGAGGTAAGCAGAGAACAGCTGAGTGTTGTTGTAACTAGAGCTGATGTAAACTGTTTGTTACTGTCATCGATCTTGGATAATTGTGTTGTATATGTGATGTAATGTTGTTACGTGAAAATTGAACGGTGTATTGCTACGGAAATAAAGAATATTTAGAGTTTCGGCAAATTGGACTTTTAATTCTACGAACCCACAAAGTTACTATATTCTATATTGGTGTACTTAGAATTAGATTTTCGTATATAAGTTTGTACTTTTGAGGAATAAAGTGTTTGAAGTTGGATGGCGTGTTCAGAATGGCGGATAAGTCTCCAGTGATATGATGAAGCGTATTCCTTGCATTCTGTGAGGCGGGTGTTGCTGGCCTTTACTAAGGAGGTATGAGTGGGTTAACAGTGTATGACCAATGCTTTCTATGTCTATGTATGTATTTATTTCCATAATAATACTGTACAAAAATCTTACAATTTTCATATACATAACTTTGAGTTGCTATCCCCCCCTTTATTCCACCATGCATTGTAACACCGTGTTTTTTATGCATGACGGTCCCTAACAAAATTCATATTACCTTGGTATTAATATTTTAACATACACATACACATATTTACAAAGTACCTGTACCATCTGATTTTAATAATATTGTCACCCGAACGTCGGAACTCCCGATAGAACCGGCCGGCAGTAGGACCAGAGGGGAAGGATTTAACCCACGCCTACCCATTTGTCTCGTGTCACTAACTGAAGGGATGTTTAGGAAAACGGCGGGAGCCCTGTACCGTCTCTTTCCCCTCCCACCAGACGTCTCGAAACTTCGAGATAATTGTGCACGCCGCGAAGTTTCCAGAAACGGCGATCTTCCCTATATAAGGTCTGTAGTTGGCGAGTCAGTGAGTTCTTGGCGAGCGCCGAGTGAGGGAACGGACTTTGTACGTGCATCGGAGGAGTGTACGTAACTGCGTGCACTGGACCTGTGACAGACGAACTGGTGAATCGTAAATGTGTGCATTACTAACTATGTGTAATCAGCAAGTGTTCCAACTGTAATTCGGTGGAAATAAAGAACATTTTGAGTCTGTGCAATTGGACTTTTAATTTCACGAACCCACAAAGTTACAATATGCATGATCAACTTTACCAAGGTTTATATTGCATTATTTTCCTAAACCATTTGCCTCTTATTCTCCCCATAATTCTCCTATCATTTTTATGTCGCCCTCCTTTTGACTTCTCAATATCTTGGCTTTTAGCACTTCTTTGTTAACACTCTCCCATTTTTGGGTATAAACTGATTCCTCCATAGTTCCGTTTTATCACATTCCAGTATATAATGTAATTCATTGTCTACCTCCCCATATGGAGGGCAACTATCAACATTCACTGCCTTCCTATCCCCTCTTAACTTATGTGCACTTAATCTTGTGAAAGCCCAACCTTCTCTTCATAACCTATTACAAACCTCAGCATACTTCTGCCTTCCCCAATCAACTTTTAACTGTCTGTATTGTACTAAACTTTTCTTTCCTTCAAGACTCTGGAATAATTCCTGTTTCTCTATATCATCCACTCTGTTCCTCACTTCTTTCCAAACACATTTAATCAACCCCTCCCTCTCCTCCCATGTATTCCCCATTCCAATTTCCTGTAAAGTTCTCCTTACTTCCTGAGCCCAGTTCACCTCAGCACTAAATTTCTCTTGGATTATTAAACATTGCCTCAAAGTTCATCAAACGATCTTAATCTGTATCCTTTCTACTATCAAACTCTTACTATCTACTCGTCCCAACTCCATCGTTGATGCTCCATTGGGTGATACAATAGATAGGCCCAGTATACTTTTACAAAACAATCTATGTACTTCATCACCTTTATCACTTCCCTAAATCTTCGAACCATAGGTCATTTTTGCTTCGACTACCGCTTCGTAAATCCTTTCCAACCATTTAGTATGACCAATGCGGAGACCTACTTCCTCCTAAGAGAGTAGACAGGGGAAGAGCTAGTGTCCCCTTTGCTTACCATATGTAATTTTCGAGAGGCGATTGACTCCAGACCTGTTTCCATTTTTGTATTTACTCTGGAGAAATATTTTGTAATTTCCTACAAGGTACTGTTTGTTAGTTGACCTGCTTCTTTAGCAGCTTTGTCCGCTTCCTCATTTCCCTTAATGCTGCAGTGTGAAGGGATCCACATGAAAGTAACAATTTTCTTTTTATTTAGAGCAATAAAATAATGACTGTGGATGTCTTGAAGTAGTTGAAGATCAGTTGATCGGTCTTTGAGACTCTGTAGAGAACTTAAGGAATCAGAAATTATAAGAAATCTACTCTTGCTAGATTGGATTATGTATGTCAAAGATGATTTATCTGCAGAAAGTTCGCAGGAGAATATGCAATAATGATTAGGAAATTCCAGTTGAAACTTCTTATCCAGTGTATTTACAGCGCATCCACTGTCATTATCCGTTTTGGAACCATCAGTGTGGATGTATGTATGGTTAGGGTAGATATTAGTTATTTGTTAAAACAAGTGTTTATGGGTAGATGCATCTGTATGAAATTTATGATAAGTTGTGATGTTCAAATTTAGTTGAATAGTCGGTATTCTCCAAGCACAATGAAACTTTGTTGGCATAATAGCAGGTACTTTTATGTCATGTTCTTAATAAATTTGCTTACGTTACATTTAAATGACATTTTTTGCTTTGTGAGTTAGCCTGTAAACGTTGGTTGGATGTTTCCGGTAAGACATACTCTTATACCATTGATTCGGGTCTTGCTAAAGATTTAAGAGCGAATTTTAGGCTCAAATCTGTTCTACAGACATTCAATGGAGGCTCGTCAGTTTCCATTGTTAGAGCAGAAATAGGGCTGGTTTTGTAAGCCTCCAAGCATATTCATAGTGCTGTTGTTTGGATTGTATCTAGTTATTTTCTAACTGAAGCTTTAGCTGTATTGTAAATCTGAGTTTACTTCTAATAATCGCTTGATACGTTAATATGAGGGTATTGAGGTCGAACTCCCAGTTTTTGCAGCTAAGGGTATTTAAAACGAGGGCTGTTCAATAAACAAAAATCATAATTTTTACGGTCATAATTTTTTGCACTAAAATTCAGACTTATTACACTCTGTTAGCTTAATGATAAACAAACACGCCGTAGTATTTTCATTGTTGGTTCTCCTTGTTCCCGCCTGTAAGAACCAGGCAAGTTCAGACATGTTCAGTATCGCCTACCGCTGCAATTAAGGTAACATGCGAGGAACAATATGCGGATTTGAAATTCTGCTTTCGTCTCAACAAATCTTCAGTTGAGGCCTATACAATGTTACAGGAGGCCTATGGAGAGTCATCCATACAGCACAGCTCGAAGGTGGTTTAAAATGTTTAAAGAGAGGAAACAATCAATTTCAAAGGAAGGGTAGAACTGGTGCTCCAGTTACTGCTCTTACGGAAGAAAACACCAACACTGCTGCTGCCTTTGTCAGAGAGGATCGACATTACCTTAAGGTCACTTGCTGAAATGCTGAACATTTCATTGGGTGCCACCCACACGTTGGTGACAGAAATGAAATGAGTAGTGTTTAACGCCCGCTTTTACTACATACGGCACCGCAGGCGGTGACACTGATGATACATGAGATGAAGATGGAGCATCGGTGGAATGAAATGGCGGGGGAAACCGGAGGTTCAGGAGAAAGCCCGCCCCAGCACCGTGTTGTCCACAACAAATCTCACTTTGCGGTCGCCTGGGATCGAACCCGGGCCGCCTTGGTGAGAGCCAAGCGGTCTAACCACTGAGCCACGGCGCGGCCTGGTGACAGAAACATTACACATGAAACGCGTTTGTGCGCGATGGGTTCCAAGACTGTTGATTCCCGAACAAAAGGACATTCGCAGGCAGGTCTGCATGCAGTTAAAGTTGATGTTAGAGGAAGATCCGGAGTTTCTTTCAAACGCAATCGCTGCTGATGAAATTTGGCTATACAATTTTGATCCTGAGAGCAAACAGCAAAGCTCAGTGTGGAAAGTTCCTTCATCACCAACCCCCAAAAAGGCAAACGCTGTTGCTTCTGCTGGGAAAGTTGTGGTTATCTCATTCATTGATATTCATGGAATGGTTTATCAACATGTTGTACCTCCACACACATCAGTAACTAGACAATACTACAGGGGTGCCCTGAAAACATAGCAATTCCATATCAGGCACATTTCCGTGAAGCAGGCTGGATGCTGCACCACGATAATGCGCGGCCGCATATTGCCAATGATGTTGCTGAATATCTTGCAAAAATCAACGTGAAGTGTATCGCTCACTCTCCCTATATTCCGGATTTAGCCCCATGTGAAAATTTTCTGTTCCCTAACTTGAGGAAACGCCTTCGTGGGAGGTATTATCTATCATCAAAAGCAATGGTGAAGGCTGCGGAGTCGATTTTGAAGGATCTCTCAAAAATGGTTTCTAGCATGTCTTTGAAGACTGGCAGAAACGCTGGGACAAGTGCATTGTATTCAGGAGAGATTATTTTGAGAGGGGCCATCAAAATTATGAGGACGAGTAAAGGTGCGTTGTCAAAAAATTTGTGATCATACTTTATTGAACAGCCTTCGTACATTTAGTCTTGTGATGCATTCATTTTTCATATGATTTATGTGACGTTACCAGCTTAGAGTTACATCGAACGTTAATCCCAAGATCCAGTTAGATTGTGGGAAATAAGCAGCCACTGAAAGTGGCCAAGTACAAGCAGTTTCTGTACAAGATTACTCCGGGAAAAGTGGTCGCAAGCGAATTTATTGGAGGAATAACAACATCTACCTTCACATTGCTAAAAACTCCCAAACCTCCCGAACTACTAACAGAGAAAGCTTATCCTTTGGGTAAGGTATATTTACTTTTATTACTGAGAAAAACAGCTTCAATGTTTATATATTGATTACCCACTTCTCCCATGTGTCAGGACATTCCTGCTCCATAGTCTGAACCCTCTGTATCCTCCCTTGTTCTTTCCAAGTTTCCTTTCATTTTTCTTGCCTTCTTGGTCGTTTTTTCAACCATTTTATCTGCTTTCAGGACTCGCAGCTCATCAATTTCCGTATATGACTACTAACAGAATTAGCGCATGTATTTTGTGAACTGGACCTACTAACCTCAATATTACATGTAGTTTCATTGTCTATTAAATTTATATTTTCTACATTTACTGTTCTGTTTTAGTAAAAATATTGTGTGTAAACTTTCTATTTCCAAATGTTTTTGGCCTACCCATATCATATATTCATCAATAACTAGTACAAAATATTATTCAGTAGAAATAACTGTTCACATACACAGCTAAAGACAAAAGAAAAACTAGCACCACTTGAAAGATCCATTGCAAAACAAGACTGACTTCATAAATATTTGTTCAGTATTACAGAAATTATGATCGATTTTCTGAAAGTTTACGAAAAGGGACGTGACAACAACTTAGCACCCACTAATGTAATTATCAAATTAGATATAAAATATTGCCCCAATGAAGTTTTAACTATATATTTGGAATCTAGAGGGATTAAATTATAATAGAATGTAAAAACAAACAAAAAAGTTAATCTTAATCCCAAGTTAAGAAGCTTCTCACCTTAAGGAATTACTCAAACCCTAATAGCGGATGATGAAGATGTAAATTATTTTAAAAACCTGATGTGCTACACTGATATGACTTTCTCTGCTCTGTTAAAGTACTCTTACACTTATTCCTCTATCCACTTCTTGTTAATAAGCTTCAGCTTATTGTAGGAGCAAGGGAATGTGGAAGTATTTTAAGCGATAGTCTTCTCTTAAAACAGGTGTCGCTGTGTGATGTCTTAAAAGTTCTGTTCTCTGTGAACGGACAAGTGACAATAAGGAATGCGGACTTCCTATTTAGAAACGTACTGGAAAATCCTCTCAAATAACAACAAATATTTCTGGAATGGTTTACTGCTCGAAAAACAAAGTATAACATGAAGTATGTGAGCCTTAGCGAGGTCTATACTATTTTTGTTGTTAGATTTTGTTTCAAAGTTATACAAAAGTCTTCCAGAATGAAGACATTCCCAGAAAATTAAGGATGTACATTTCATTTGTTACAAAAACCTCTTAAGCGTATGGAAATTTTATCAAAATAGCTTTAACTATTTTTCAGAAATCAAAACTTTTGAAAACTGTTACATGAAAAACGTAGCTTTCAGTAATGGTGCTTTTTAAAAAAATATCTAAGTTTCGTGTTCTTGGAGGAAGCTAAACTAAGTTCCAAATTTTTGTATTTAGTCGATTAATTGAGGTACGTTATTGACATAACAGATGAACCTTTTACTCTAAATGATCTTTCTTTAAGTCATAGAACATCAAAACGAATATTTCCTCTGACATTTTGGTGGAATGCAATACTTGCGCTACTACTGTATATGGTAGAAGAGCAAACAGGAATCACAAAACGTGTATTGTTGTTGAAGTCTTGCTATCGTAATTCTTGTGTGGAATGCTATGTGCTATAAGCAACTGATAAATAGAATATAAAGTAACCAAAATGCATTTTACTGCTTCTGCTGAAATAATTACCAATTTTTACACGTGATACACAATAATTTATTGTACAAAACATTTCAGAAAAAATGACCATTACACATCAGATACATTTTAGTTTTGGACATAGTTGTTTCTTCAGTTGACGCTGTGATACTGCGATGAGGTGAAAGTTCTTGTAGATGGTGGCGATCAGGATGACTAAATGAACTCCAGTCGCTCCGGCACAAGTGCCCTAATAGATCGAAGTGGTCCTCTAGGTGGATGGCGACGAAATGGACGTGTCAGAATGCCCTTCTGAACGGAAAAATAAAGAAACGTTACAAATTCGTTACGAATACGCAACAGTTGGATGCTTCCGACTTCGATTGATAATTTTTTAATACATTGCCAGGCAATACTTCTATCTTCTGGACTTCGTAAGTCTTCTACATAACATTTTGCGAGGTAAATGCTGTAGCGGTATTCCTCGTTCAGGTCCTCCCTCTCTCTAGGATATTCCGCCATTCCTGGTTTCGATATTTATTAATTCTCGTATAATAAGCAGGAGAAAGTTCCTGAAAATCTATCAAAACTGATAGAATACGGAAAATCACAGATAGATACGGTAAAATGTTGATAAAACAATGGAAAGACGGATTAAGACGAGGCCAACTTTGTTCTCCTCTACTGATCAGAGAATTGCAGTTAGCAAACCGTGTAGGCCAGGTGTAGATTAACAGAAAGCCTGTACTGAGATCTGGTAAAGCACATCTGCGTGTGTGAGTGTCTTATCTGAGCCTGTACGCTTGTGATGGGAGTATTACTATACAAAATGTCGATGTATTTAAGTCTTGGATATTCTCGAAACCCAATATGTACCTACTCGAATACTTCTCGGATGAGTTCGAAGTTCTCGTTTGCATTTGTCCTGAATACTGTTTTCGAATACTTGTGGCCCAGGCTCTCGGATAGATACAGGTGCACTAAAACTGCAATCTGAATCCAGATCTCGATTGAGTATCACTCATTCTGATTGGTGCTCACAGAGAGCAGACAGCTTAGAGCGAAGAACTGGCTGACAAATAAACCACGTATGAGAACACTGGGCGACAAAAAATAATTTTTGAACGTTTCGAGCACTTCATGAGGTAATTCCTACTAATTTTGGGTTTAGAAAAACAAATTCGACAAAATGTTTACTTTTATTTTAGCAGGGTTATTTTAAATGTTTATACGAATGCTGTTCAATAAGGAATGATCACAGTTTTTTTGACAACGTACCTTCATTCATCCTCATAATTTTGATGATCCTTCTCAAAATAGTCTCTCCTGAATGCGATGCACTTGTCCCAGCGTTTCTGTCAGTCTTCAAAGACATGCTGGAAAGCATTTTTGAGAGATCCTTCAAAATCGCCTCCGCAGCTTTCACCACTGCTTCTGATGATGGTTGTCTCCCACGAAGGCGTTTCTTCAAGTTAGGGAATAGAAAAACGTCACATGAGGCTATGTCCGGACTATAGGGAGGTTGAGGGTTTCACTTCACATTGATTTTTGCAAGATATTCAGCAACAACATTGGCAATATGCGGCCGCACATTATCGTGGTGCATCATCCAGCCTGCTTCACGGAAATGTGGCACCCAATGAAATGTTCAATATTTCAGAAATTGATCTTAAGGTAATTCGTTGATCCTATCTCACAATTGCAGCAGCAGTCTTGATGCTTTCTTCCGTAAGAGCAGTAACTGCAGCACCGGGTCCACCTACCTTTGAAATTGATTGTCTCCCCTCTTTAAACATTTTAAACCACCTTCGAGCTGTGCTGCAGGGAAGAATAAACTCTCCATAGACCTCCTGTAATATTGTATAGACCTCAATTGAAGATTTGTTGAGACGAAAGAAGAATTTCAAAGCCACATATTGCTCCTCGCATGTTACCCCCATTGCAGCGGTAGGCGATACTGAACATGTCTGAACTTGCCTAATTCTCACAGGAGGGAACCAGAATTACCAACAATGAAACTAATACGGCTTGTTAGTTTCACATTAAGCTAACAGAATATAATAAGTTTGAAATTTAGTGCGAAAAATTATGACCGTAAAAAGTTATGATCATTCTTTATTGAACAGCCCTCGTATTTTACTTTTAGCTAAACATATTTGTAGACAACACATTTTAAAATTGATCGGGTTTTGTACAGTGAGAGTTTTGGTTTTAGGTCCCAATCAACAAAAAATATAGACGATATAAAAGGTTAATGTAATATACTGTTGGATATGAAGCCTTCTATGACACTATCATCCAATGGCCGACAACTGACAAGGAGTTGCCAGAAGACTTGCCAGAAGCTGAATAAATGAATAAGACCAGATCTTTGTATATTGACATACTCTAACGTGTAATCTACTTGTATTTTTCAATTTAGGCCTAATAAAAACACTCTTTTTATACTTAAGTGTGTCTGTTGCTTATCTTTGAGACCAAAACAGGCCAAAATTAATGGTTTTACTTAATTTCAATAATAATTTGTATAAAATCATTTTGGATACACTTGTTTATTGCAGAAACAACATAAGTGCATTTTAATAATAATTATGACTAAAAACTTAAAGGGAAAAAATTAAAAAAGATATTATTTCAATAGAATGTTTTTGATTTGGTAAAAAATATCTGAAGAAGACTGTTCCGAAAGTTGAAAAAGCGCACTTAGGTGGTTTCTGAAATAAACGATTCAGTATTGGTTTTGTTACATATGTTGTAGGTATAATGAGAATACACTAGGATTTAAGTGCTGGTCGTCATGTGATGACTTCGAAATCATTTTTCTGAACTTAAGTAGATGCTAACAGGGTTTATGCTAGGCTACACCAAGGTATACATTTAGCCGACTTTTTATGTTTCAGCTATGCTATTTACCTACACACAATTGGACATACACATATTTTTCTAAAAATGAAAGTTTGGATCCAGTGAAAACTCCACATGGGATTATTTGGGTGCAGGTAGAGGAAGGAGTGTTTGATGGTCAAAAAGAAAACAAATCAAGTTTAATTAATTGTTATATTTAAGTAAAAAAGGAACTGGTACAAAATATTTACTGACACTTATGCAGTGCACTTAATTGAAATATGCACTTACACCGTAAAGATCAGTCTGACAACAACAGATACAATAACTTAACATATAAATTATAATTTCAATACTGAATAGATATTATAGATAAAGATGTAAGTAAATTAAAGGACTTAGAGAAACTCATAAAAAGAAGCTTTTGGTTTTACTCTCACATTTAAGAGAAAAGCTCTCCTAAGGAGGAGTGAAGATAGTGGTATTAAGGCTTTGAAAATATTTCCCTTTAGTTACAAAGCAGTGTAACCATAAACGCGCGCTAATTAATATAGTTTTAACAAATATAAATATTCAATAATTTAAGATTTACATAATACTGAAGCTAATAAAATTGTTGACTGTTTTAGTATTTCCAAATAAGTGAAACACACAGATGTTAAGTTGTAAGGCATTTTGGATTTGCAGAACCTTAGTTTTTAAGTCACTCTTGCCTTAAATTCAAAGCCTTCGACTTTGTTCCTCCAATAGTGGATGCTGCTCATCCGTGAAATGAAATAACCAGGCGTAAAGGGTATAGATGCGACTGTCAATTAAACGTTCACACGTAAATACAATTTTGGTTTTAGGAAACTTATTTCAGCAGTGCAGCCATTTTGAAATATGGAACGATTAAGAAAGCACTTTATAAATGTGTGAAATTTGGAAAATATACATTAAGAATGAGTAGAGTGAGACTGAAACATTCAATACCATAGCCGGGATATGAACCACGCATCTCCCGCTCTCGTGCGGTTGCTCTAACCACTGAGCTACTATGGCCATGTTATTTAATTCTCCAACTGACTCGTATGTTTCCCGGCAGACCACTAGATGTTCTCATATGCTATGGGACACACACCTTTTGTGGTGACTTACTCTGCTGTAAGTACTTAAGTCCCAGACTTCATAGTTAAACCACTATGTTATTCACGTAAATTGATGGAAATAATCATTTCTTTCACACTAGCCGTGTGTAGACTAAGGTTTGATTAAGT
This sequence comes from Mantis religiosa, assembly GCA_030765055.1. Lineage (NCBI taxonomy): Eukaryota > Metazoa > Arthropoda > Insecta > Mantodea > Mantidae > Mantis > Mantis religiosa. The sequence goes on along the minus strand of CM060948.1, from coordinate 330,964,355 downwards.
AGAGCCATTATGTCACATATCTTGCTGAAAATTTAATTACAAATTTGAATGCACGAAATGTAAACTGTAATGCTTTGAACATGAACTCTTTCAAGGTCCTCATCGAGATCTCATTCTGGTCCAAAGGCTCACATCTATACCTCTTACACCCGGCGTGTCTTAGCGATGTTTTACATCCCTGTGAACCACAGTTTACCTCATGTAAATTGTAAGAATGTTACTAATATAACAGCGTTTGCAAAGGTTCGTATTAAATGCTTTGAAAATGTACGTCATCCAAGAGAAAGGTGAAGCTGACAAAATCTTTATAAAGATATCATCATAACAAAATAACATAGACGAAAGGAAGATGGGACGGACGATACAAGAACATTTTATCCTCGATACCCTTATACTCGTAAGTATTTGAGGTGCAATACCTAAAGGTTACCCTTAAATCGCAAATGAAACAACACTTTTGTTACCAAATTCCGCACAGAATTTGGAATATATAGACTTAAAACAACAGCATCATCTACCAGTGGTAATTGGTGCTAATGTTCCGTACATCGTAAACATATAAGCACTGAAACATTAAGGATATTACCAAAGGACAGTCGAGGCATGTCCAGTTATAAGGGCAATAGAGATTCCTCTGAAAATTCATAACCTACCCAATTGCTCTTAAACATCATGTTCTATACAGAAATTATTGCAAGACAGGTTTAATAATAGCATTAAATAATAATTTCCATATGTTAAAAATCAAGTATACTACAAGATAAAGTACAAGTTGCCATTTAGTCAGGATATAAGAAGTCAATTATGGCGTTCTGCGACCTCTGTCAACCTGTAATTAGAAACTGAATACGTTCAAAAATCAAAGAGTTGTACAAACACACGTATGTCAGCTCTAAAAATGACAAAGGTAAAAAAATCTTACAATTTAGAAAGTCACGCCGTAAAACCTTTCGTTACAGATGCAAAACAGATGCTGAAAATTTGGCAACTCCTAACGTACGAACTTTGAAGTATTCCGGAATTAAGTTGACAAATATACGAAGGCTGTTCAATAAAGAATGATCATAATTCTTTTACGGTCATATTTTTTTCGCACTAAAATTCAATCTCATTATATTCTGTTAGCCTAATGTGAAACAAATACGCCGTAGTAGTTTCATTGTTGGTACTCCTGGTTCCCGCCTGTGAGTACTAAGCAATTTCAGACATGTTCAGTATGGCCTGCCACTACAATGGAGGTAACATGCAGTTAAAGTTGGTGTTAGGGGAAGATCTGGAGTTTCTTTCAAGCGTAATCACTGCTGATGGAACTTGGCTACATCATTTTGATCCTGAGAGCAAACAGCAAAGCTCAGTGTGCAAATATCTTTCATCACCAACCCCCCAATATGTTGCACCTGCACACACATCAGTAACTGGACAATATTACAGGGATGTCCTGAAAACACTGCAAGTCCATAGAAGGTGCAAAAGACCACATTTCCGTGAAGCAGGCTGGATGCTGAACCACGATAATGCGCGGCCGCATATTGCCAAAGTTGTTGCTGAATATCTTGCAAAAATCAACGTAAAGTACATCCCTCACCCTCCCTATAGTCCGGAGTTAGCCCCATCTGACGTTTTATATTCCCTAACTTGAAGAAACGCCTTTGTGGAAGGCATTATCCATCATCAGAAGCAGTGGTGAAGGCTGCGGAGGCGATTTTGAAGGATCTCTCAAAAAATGGTTTCCAGCATGTCTTTGAAGACTGGCAGAAGCGCTGGGACAAGTGCATCGCATTTGTGGGAGACTATTTTGAGAAGGACCATGAAAATATTGAGGATGAGTAAAGGTACGTTGTTAAAAAAATTGTGATCATTCTTTATTGAACAGCCCTCGTGGCAAGTCTTTCTAACTTTCGATTTGTATGCTGTTATATTTTTCAGAAGGATTTTACTATGATCGATTATCGGCGGTCTGTAGTGCCTAAATACCGCGTTCGACTTACCACGTATTTGGCGTTAGCCGAAAGGGAATTCACCTTTCAGTGATTCAAGACAACTTATACTTCTCATTGTTATTTCAGAAAGCTATTATTTTAGTTAGGTATACTTTTAGTTATGTTGGCATATATAATACTCCAGTAATTACAGTTTTTAGTATTAAGATTCAAAAAGGCTTAATTCTTTATTTAAAAGTTCAAATTGTTAATTTGTTATCCTCCATTAAACTAATCAGGCGAATTAACTGGTGTTGTTTATTATCACACCCACCTTAACTCACCACTGTAGCAGCCGGCAGCAGATTCATTAGCGAAGCAGATATTGTAGATAGTACCAAAAGTGTCGTGTCTACCGCGAATAATTATTTTTATATTTGTGTTATTTCAATCGAAATTTAGGCATGAATTTTCAAAAAGTTATCCATCAAGTATAGAGGATATCCACAGTATCTCAGTCCCATTCATCCATAATACAAGTACACTATTATCAACCTAGCACTCTTCAAGTACAATCTCAGGAAATACGTATCAGCAGTGTATTGAGAACTTCTAAAAGGCTTTCAAAATATCTCCGCAGACGATTGATTTCTGCTGAATTTTCAATTTCTGTTCCAGGACTTGCATCTTGGAACGAGACACAGGTTTTGTGTCCAGGAAGTGAACCTGGTGCTTCATAAGGCTGCACAAACAACAGCTGGCTTCTCTGGGCTAGGGAGATAGACCTGAAAGCTTGCCTCCAGGTATACTGTAGATGCGTTCTTCCATGGGTAGGACGCCTATCAGATAACGTTCCATGGCATGGATCATGGCTGGACCGTGGCCAATCCCACGGAAGGCGAGAGTGGCATCACGACCAGCATATTCCAGGAGGATCTCCTCACCACCAGGATGCTACGACAAACCAAATTGCAACAATTGAAATTCGCTATTTGATCATTGTTAAACATATTGATGTGCAACCTGCTCACGGTATTTGCCAATTCCAGCTCCTATCACGTGACGAAGGTACTCTGGTGTCTCTTACTGGCTAAAGTTATGATATGATATAATTTATCAAGTACTAAAACAAATACATCTTTGGCTACCCCTGAAATGGGTCCTGACCCCTTTGTGAACAGGGCAGACTTTCAATACAATTCCATAGCTTATACGTGTTAGTCCCTTTTAGTAGTCATCACTTTTCATTTACATTTCTATTCTGCACTATTTTTTCTTATTTTCCCATTTTTGCCTATCCCTGTAAATTATTACCACTTGTTTCCTCTTCTTACCACTACTGTTTTACTGTGTCTGTATTCACTTAACCTCGCCTTTCAATATTTCTCACTTGCACATAACCCCATTTGTTGCGACCAATACGTATCACTTCATAACACTTTCTCAAATCCTCTCATCAGGTATTCATAACCCCCTTCTAATCCCTCTTCTATTTTTGTTATTTGTACAGTCGTATCACATCTGCTCATAATATTTCCTATACCTCTCACGGACCTATTCTATTTCTTCCTTTTTGCAATTTATCTGCAATAGCAACATTTTTTCCTTGCAAATATGCCCCTACGTCTGATACCCCCTGCTTAATTCTCATCCCTTTTCTAATCTCTTGTAACCCCACACTTGTTTCCTCAGCTTTCCCTTGATACCTTGTACCGCCACACTTCTTTCACTCTGTTTTCCCTGATCCCTTGTATTCCCACATTTGTTTCACTTTGCTTTTTCCTGATCCCTTGTGTCCCCACACTTCTTTCACTCTGCTTTTTCCTGATCTCCTGTATCCCCACACTTGTTTCACTCTGACTTTTCCTGATCCCCACACTTGTGTCACTCCACTTTTCCCTGATCCCTTGTATCCCACACTTGTTTCACTCTGCTTTTCCCAGATCCCCTGTGTCCCTACACCTGTTTCACTCTGCTTTTCCCAGATCCCTTGTATCCCCACACCACACTTGTTTTACTCTGTTTTTTCTTGATGACCACAATTCCCAAACTTACCTTACTCTGTACTAGCCGTAGTGCAATTTCATTTTTGGCTAAAGTTAAATATGAATACATTCCTACTTGATGAAAGGGTTAGTCCTATTCTTGACTCGCTGGAGTAAGATTCAATTCAATGGTAATCAATTTACACAGAACTTTAGTCAACGAAATACATCAGAATATCACTGGAGTAAACCACATGATAGAAGCTGGTTCCGATTTATTGCACTTTTTTGTAATTTACGTCCTCCAACGTTAAGTCATATCGGACGATGAATGGAATGGATGATATGATGCTCAAATGAGTCCAGGGTCCATAGCGCTTAGAGTTACCCGACATTCGTCTTTCAGGATAAGGGAAAACCCTGGAAAAAGCTTATCCAGGTAACTCACCCTGACCGAGATTCGAACTCGGGACCTCTTGAACGTGAGGCAGACATGCTACCACCACGCTATCGAGGCGGGCGATTTATTGGTGTGTTACCTAGTTGCGATATACTATAATTGTGTGCATGTACATATATATGATGTATTACAACCATTATTTTATCTACTATTATATATTATTATCTACTCACTCTTGTGATACCATTCTTCAAAAGTTTAGTTTTCTCCTTACTTGATGATAAACATTTGCATATTTCATATTTCCTTATGGATATAATGGGAATAAAGGAATACAGTAGGTTTAAGCAATAGTAACATATTTTAAGTGCTGCTTACTAACTTAGGACTCTGAAATTCCCTTCTACTTGCATGACAAACACAAATAAACAAAAACCAAATAACGACCTTCCATATGACATGTAACAACAAATATATAATAAATGGTTAACAACACACAAAAAACACTGACTAAAATGTCGGTTTATTATTTGTGCAATAAACTATTATTTATTTTTTACAGTCATTCAGAATGAAGATGACTTCAGAGGTGGTTTCCAAAAAACTTCAAGATATGCATGTCATTTGTCATGAAAATGTTTTAAATACATGATGTTTTAAACAAAATCTTTGCAATGTTTTTTGAAAAGATGCACATTTTTGGAAAGGGCGATTTCCTTGAAAATATTGACATCGTGTGACATCCTATAAAGACGCAGAACTTCAATACCAAATGTGGAATTAGAACAACCTTCCGTATTTAAGTTATACTATTGAATTTCTTTCAGTGGGCCTCAACATACATTTCCGGTGAAATTTGTGTATTGATTTTTTTGGACGGACTACAACTTTCCCCACCGCTCTCGTAGTACAGAAGGAAATACTGTTCTGCTATCCCTATTTCGTGCTCTATTATGTTAATGCTGTGATGTGATGAGAATGTAACCGAGGGGAACACCTCGCTAATTACGACCTATCCTGGATTTTCTGTGGGGTATCAAATCAGGGCCACAGGCTGGTACAGAACAGAGCCACAGAGATGTGTACCTAACCAACATGAAGCGAGCCTAGAGGCTGGCGAAGCTGTTTCAAGTGGGGCCAGGAAAGAAGGGTTGCACAGCGCAGGCATCTGCACCATTTGCTTACAGAGAAAATGTGAATAGAGAAGGAAAGGAATCTGTGGAAACCCAAGTAAGGTTGGAACTCGTTTGCATATGTACATACCTCCCAGAGGAATTCGGTGATATCGTAGACACGGTCATACACCACTACCCAGCAGTCAGTGTTGTTATCATGCCATGACACCTGGTCCAGAGAGATGAGTGGGAGATTGTCTTCCTTCTCGTCATCCGAACCGATGCGAGTAGCTGGTGGTGTTTCTGTGAGACGCAGTGCTGTGGTCACAGCCAAACACAGTAGCCCAGCCTGTGGACATCATCACCATAAGCACTTGTTTCCCAAAGAACATAGGTTATAAGATAACTTCTAAAACTAAATTTGACGTACATAATCTTGCATATGCTGGAGTAAGGGGAGGTCGTGCAGTATTACTGTATTATCCTCTTTCTTCAAGACATGTTCTATAGATAGAATACTGTAATTATTTTTATTTTTTAATTATAGTAATTTATTACATCGAAAATAAAAAAGCTAGAATTATAAGGCTTGTAGAAAGTGTCTTGCAGTATCGACCACTGCCTTTTCTGTTACAATATACATTGTCAGTGACACATTGCACTGCCACATATAGAACAATAGTAGAATACAAAAGCATGGGAATTTATTGTCAATATTTCTGCTCAGTTCACAAATGTTTAGCTCACTGGTTTACAGAGATCGCAAATATAGGCCTCAGAATATCTTCTCAGCGCTATGAGGTACACTAACGACCATCAAACACGAGCAAACAACTGAAGAGAGGAAGAAGATATCCGACTATAGCGCACGTGGATGTACAAGCTTGCTTCTGCCACATGGAGGCGAAAAGGGAAATCACAGCAGTAGCCGGTATAGTGACCGCGCTTAAAGCATCCCCAGGCGGTTCGCTTTGTAGGGAAAAACTGTTCTTACCCCTAACCACAATATCATAAACATCTTGTTTATAGCTGAGAATACCCAGGGTTGCCGTTGTTTAAAATAACGTTTAGAAGAAAATAAAAATAAAAAATAAAGCTAAATTCACTGTAAGAAGCAGTCATTGATCTTTTCAAAATAAATTTTAAATGATTAATGTATCTTATAATAATACATAATGTTACAAAGCTTTATAACGTAACTGAAAAGAGATATCCTGTTATGGTAAAATACTTATATTACCAACGAGAACTAAATGCGTATTACTAACATAATATCCAAGGAAAGCTTAGTCAAACATCATTACAATTTTAAAAGGGTTAAATTGCATCAGTGTGCATGAATTTGCGAGGGACATTTGCTTGCAAATTAAAGAAGCACTTTGGATATTGTGGTAGTTAATAATATTTTATAAGCAAATATTGAACGTTAGAGCTTTATTTACTGCAATCGTGAGCCGATTTATCCTAAAACATTTTCCTATATTCTATGGCAGCTATAGGTGGTGAATGTCAGTTGATTTAAAAAAGCAGTAAATACTTCAAAAGTAAAAAAGAACTAAGGAATTAAAGAAAAACTAGTAAGGAAACTCTATTACTCTTTTTCAATGCTGGGAGCTTTATACAAGGATGTCTGCTAATTTTACAAGTTTGAATAAAGTTAAGCAGTGTGATTTTTTTTGGGGGGGAGAGCTTCTGTTTAACAAAATTTAAATGAATAATCACGTACTTTTCGCATAATAATTAAATGTCATAAACGCTTTAGAACTCGAGAAAGGTTAGAAATACTGTTAGGTATATATTACAAGTATGAATGGAAATCCATGTTAGCATATCCATGTTAGGTTCGATACCCACGGTCTCCACATCTTAATTAAATTACGCAAGTGCTAAACGCCAATAACTATTAAACGCTAATAAATGTATAAAACTACACTAAGTAAAACAATATGTAACTTCTATAAATATAAGCTTAATGAACACACATAAGCAGCACGTGTGCACAGTCAAAGCTAATAGAACGTACTGCAGTTCTGAGGACCCAAGAAAAATATTGCAAAAGCGCTTTAACTTGGTGAACGTATTGAGAAGGGCTACCCCATATGTTTAAGGGTGGAAGACCCTTATAATTGCTTGTAGTCAGAAGTGAAAGCTTTCACTCCGCGTGGGATGGAATGAACGTGGCTACTTAACTGCATGGCGGCCGATACTGCACGACTCTGTCCTAATAACATGGCTTGAACTTTTGAGAATCTCATGGTGCAGAAAACAGTGTTGTTCACAAGAATAACGTTTACATGGCTTTCTCTACCCTCTATTGTTTCTTAGCCAGTATACAAATAATTCTTAGAAAATTTATTTATCTACCTTATTTCATCAACATAAACCTTCACAAAAATGGTTACATTATACATTTGGTTAGAACGGAATTGCGCTAGTCGATTCCCGATCTACCTTCCTGACTCGGTGAGTTAACTGAATAAAGCCTTTTAACGGGCTTTTATTTTTTCATTTTTTTTCCTGGAAGATAAATGTCTAGTAACTTTAGGCTTTGTGGACACTGGACTCATTGGAGCATCATTTCGCCCATTTCTTCATCGTCCACATGATTTAATGTTGCAGGACGTAAATTTAAAAATAAAAAAGAACTAATTGCAATTTTATTCAGATACTTCACATCTTGTAGAGTTTAGCATTAAAACTTCTGGGAAGCTTTAATTCTAATACTGTAATTGTAAATAATCAAGTTTATTTTAAAACATTAGTCTTATGCACGAAAGTATTTTCTATTCTTCTTCTGCAGGGAAATATATATGTTCATTTTATCCAAATTATCGTAACATATAGACAAAAAAATTGTATCTAACATAATATCAGAAATTGCTCAACCGATATTTACAATACACAATTAAAACGTTGCCATTGTCGCTGTGTTGTTACTTTTGCACGCTGATTAACAAAAAATTTTATTCAGCTTATTGTAAAATCTCCATGTTTACTTATCTGTTACGTATTTAAAGCAAATAGGGTAAGTATTCAATTCCTCCCCAAATATTCGATACCGTGGTTTCAGTATGTTTTGAGACTCCCTGTATCTAAAACTAAAGAGCTTTTAGAAGAAGGTTCTCTGTGTGTGAGAGTGTATGTATGTTTGAGTAAGACTGTTTCTAAAAACTTTGTCTTCTGTTATTTTAAGTGCTATACTATGGCAGCCTTATTTTATGAAAATGATTTGAACAGTTAAAAGAAGAGCTGAAGCTTTCCTGGCGACGAATACGCTCACTTTCTTCTCGGGCAGCAAGCCAGCTGAAAAGACGATTAGAAATCGACGTTTCGGGAGTGTGCATCGCTCCCATTATCAGGATATTTATAAAATGTTATAACCACAAATGAATTACTGGATATAACACAAATACAAACAAAGACAAAACACCATCGATATTCACATTACTGAACAAAAGACTGTTTTCAGTACATTAAATGCCAGGTCAGGAGATGGCGTGAGTATAGAGAATTAATTGGGTCAAAGAAATGTAACTACTTAACTTGATTATCAAGCTGCATCGATCTTTGCTTCTTAATTCGACGGATTTCCATTTTAAGGCCGGTTTCCAAGAGGAGCTGTACTGAAATCCAGCATAACGGGAAGAAAATGGCCAAAGCCTCCTTAATTCTCCGCTCCCAGTATTGTTATGTTCTGGTCTTATTAACTCTGAAAGGAATGTGTTCACTACAGACATACACACGTATAGACAAGGTGACGTAATGATATACGAATCGCGCACAGAGAGACACGCTGGGAAGATAACATGCAGCCTACTTATTAGACAAGCGGCAGCCCGTTGTGTGGCTTGTGACACTGGATATGAACTAGTTCTGCATCTTGCTACGCAAGTAGGCTACGTGACTTTCTGCAGGTGATTGCTGAATGTCTACTATATTGCTCACTCGCTGCGTAACCGAACAACGGTTCCCCTCTCCCTCATCCCGCGGAGTTCACGAGTCCAGAACACTTCTATAACGGCTGTTGATATTTTTTTTCCTCTTGGAAACCGACCTTAAAATGGAAATCCATCGACTTAAGACCTGGCATTTAATTTACTGAAAACAGTCTTTTGTTCAGTAATGATAATTTTGATAGTGTTATATCCAGTATTTCATTTGTGGATATAACATTAGTAAATATCCTGATGATTTGAGAGATTCACACTCCCGAAGCGTCGATTTCTAATCGTCTTTTCACCTGGCTTGCTGCCCGATAAGAAATTGAGCAAATATGAAAAGTTTTTGAGATTCCCTACACATACATAAATTGTGTATATTTATATTAGTGTGATTTACCTTTTAACTGCGAGACATAGCATACAAGCCTGGCGAACAGTACCCATCATGTGTGAAGACCATTCCCCACTTTACCTCCAGCAAAGAGTAAAACCAAAGTGAAAACCGGTTTCACTTAATGTGCATGTGTGCTAACGCAAAGAGCGGGCGGGTGTCTCTTTCACACCTTGGGTGTAATGTTCCCCTGGACTGCTATATAACATTTCCACATTTTACAAGACTGTACGAGGAGGTTAAGGGAAGCAGAAATACAAATAAACAGATATGAGCTCATTAACTACATAACAACATGGTGGTACTTACCTTCTTACCGACAGAGGCTGTTGCAACCGCCAGAGCAGCCGTATTTGAGGTATCTTCCACTGGACTGATCATAACCAATATCTGAAACAAAAGCATAACCATTTTGCTCTGTCTTGCTATGCTTGAATTAATATTTCCATTATAACTTATTTACACCTTCTTGGTTCTTCTACTGTGTACATAAGCACAAGAGTTCACACACAATTCAATAAGATCTTTGTCTGTATATACAGGTTTCGAGGTCCCCTAAATACAAATTCTTTTATGTAAAAGGTCTGTATGTGTGTGAAATATCGGTTAAATACAAAACTTGGTATTAAATTTCAGCAACTGCCACTGAATTGCATTTATCGCCTTCTTAGCGAAAAACATGGTAATTCAAATGTTTTTTCAGTTTTATTTACCTTTCCCATGTCGCCCGCTTCTGGGGCGTAGGTGGCAGCGTGCCTTTCTAGTTCAAGAGGTACAGAGTTCGAATCACGGTCAGTGTGAGTTGTATTCATAAGGGGGTTTCTGAGGTATCCCCTTATCCTGAAAAATGAATGTCGAGTAACTCTAAGTTCTATGGACCCTGAACTCATTTGAGCACCATTTCATTCATCCTTCGGTATTACTTAATGTTGGAGGACCTAAATTAAAATAAAGTTGTCCATGTCAATAAAAAGTTTGTATTGTTAAGTGTGAGTCTATAATCAGCGAATAAAAGATAAACAAAAACATAGCAGGCAATAGACATTTGAAGTTTGTGGAACCGAATGGCTTCTGAGGGAATGGGAGAATCAATAATCTTCAGAAAGATAGACGCTAAGAGAAGAAGTTTTATAGCTACGGGAGTGGACGTGTAGGAGACTTGTTTACAAATATGTTGTGTAATAATTTATTATAAGTGTTGTTAAAGTAAATTAGTATCTACGGAAAAGAATTTACGTCATTATTTTAGTAGATTGATTCTTAAAGAACCATCAGTTCTGGAACACGATTTTGGGATAAGAATTTCACGTACGCCTTGGTGGCGCAGATGGTAGCGTGTCTGCCTCACATTCAAGTGGTCCCGAGTTCGAATCTCGGTCAGAATGAGTTACCTGGATAAGGTTGTTCCGAGGTTTTTCCTTATCTTGAAGGACGAATGTCGGGTAGCTCTAAGTTCTGTCAACCTGGGCTCATTTCAACATCTCGTACGATATGAGTTAAGGTTGTCGGACGTTAGTTAAAAATAAAAAATCGAGTGTATCTGAACTGGGACAGAGAAGATTCGAATGGTTAAAATGAATTCAAAATCTTCTCCGGTATAATTCTTCTAGTCGCACTACAGCCCTGTTGTTCACTCAGCCTTTTAGAAAGAGGTAGAATTAGTGCTTGAAGATTTAGATAGCGAAATTATATTTGCCACTGTATGGGAGAAAAGATCATTTAGGAGATATAGAGAAATAAAGACAGTTTGAGTGAGGGAGAAGTACATAGATGTGTGTAATAAGTCAGGGCGAGAAGGATTTGCCTGGACAAGCACAGGAGTTAGAAATTTGAAAGGTATTAGATATAAGGATACAGGGAAATACCCAATGTGTGGAGAAGAGGATACAGATTGGCATAGTATACTTTACTGCAAACAAAGATATGGAAAGAACAAATTTGGCAACAAAAGTGGGACAGTTTTAGAGATGGGGGAGGCATTAATAATAAAGAAAATGTTATTGGTAAAAGGAGAAAAGAATGTAAGAAATATAGGTGAATACCTGTGGAAAGTTAGAGAGAAATGGTTAAGATTGATGAAGAATAACTAATAACTAGGGCTGAAAAACTAGAACGAGGTATAAAAGGGAGAGGAGGGTTATTAATTAACGGAAAACCAGGAGTTATGTGTATTGAGACCGAGACTCGAGACAAGCAGGTAGGAAGGGTATGTTAGATGTGAATAAGTCATTTCGTTTTTGTTACAAATGTCAATGTATCAATGAAAATATATGTAGAAGAAACATGACAACTAAATAATACTAACTCTAATTCTACAAACAGAAATGAGTAGAAAGGATAATTCCTGGGGGTGAAAGAGGCTGCCTCGTGGGGCTGACCACGGCACAGGCCCTGCATGGTCTATATAGATGCGTGTTTTAACCACCCGTCGCCCCGATAGAGACCGTAGGGCCTAGCATGGGGTACATCTACTTTTACCCTTTAAAATTAATTCAACGCAAATTTCCGACGCATAAAACTTTCAACACGCATCTTAGAAAATGTATATTACAAAGTGGCTGCCCAATTTCGACCAAAATAAAACAACAGAAAATATTTTATTACAACGTTAAGTATATACAAGAATAAGCCATCCTTGGAATGCTTTGCTGAAACTGGGTAGAGAAAATCACGCGAATGAAGCATATTACATATAATTTTTGAAGTGAAAAGGTCTTTAGGCGCGTTTAGCACTTTTTGTGAGTAGTGAATGAAACTGAGCCGTCACGCTGAAATAAATGACGCTCATTCGGGTGAAGTCGGCTCGAGTCGGCTCAATCTTATGTTGTCTGTACCGTTATACACCGTAGATTTTCTGTGACGCTCAACAGCGTATCAAAAACACGCATCCATGTATGGTTTAACATATTTCAAATACTATGAAAAATTCAGAAACCCTACAGGAGTTTCATTAAAAAAATAATTGTCTTAGAATCGTTCTTACAAACGTCTGTCAAGTGACGGTAACCGATCCTGTCAGATAACCTTCTGTCATTTAGCAAGTCGACAACATGTAAAATTCCACTTTAAACAATAATAATAGTAAAAAGGAACAGATATATGTTTTTTGTTTATAGAACTTAAGAAATGCCACGAAACATTAAAAATCAAAGGCGAAATTTTTTGGCGATTTCAAAACTTTCTGTAGGTATATGAAGGATGAGAAACTAAAAGATAGTAGACTTATTGTCTAATATGCAATAAATGATTCGAATCATCGTTTGGCTTTTGTATGTTCTTCTAGTTTTACATTTATATACTGTATAATCATATATCCTTGTTTGTTAAATTGTGCTGTATTTTTTCCTTTTTTACTTTGAAATTGTACTATATTTTTCATTTTAGAGGGTAAAATAATTATAAAATTCAAAAACTGAATTGAAAATGTATTAATATCAGTATCAATTGTGACAAAACATTTGAAATGAATATGACATGTAATAAAATATGTACAAACGTGTAATAAAATATGGAGTAATGAGTATATGTACGGATATGTAATAACATGTGTAAAATGTATACGTAACCAAACATTTCCGAATATTCAAAACATATGCAAATAAGCAAACGAATATCACATAATTATGTTATAAGATATGTATGAACTTTATTTTTATTAAAAATAAAAATGAAATATGTGTATCAGCAAGAAACAAAATATGAAAAATGATTGTGAAATAGAATGTATTTTAATATAAAAATAAAATACATGTAAAACATATATTACGTGTTTATATTTACTTTCTTTATACGTTCTTTATGTATAACCCTCTCCGCACGTTTGCAAGTCCGTCGTCATTCAGTTGTTTAGCGTAAGGCATGAAATGCTTAGCTCGCAAATGGTCTCTTTGTGTAAGAATGAGTGTCAATAGTAAGTTTTTTAAAATAATTTTTAAGAATAATTTATAATGAATAGTTTTTAAGCTTTCACTTTTGTCGTGTGGTCTTAAGCTCACACAATTTTTCTTTTCTTTTAAACTTTAAAGGTTCGAAGATAGTATTTCATTTCCCAATTGTTGCCTTATTTTCTCCTTAAGAGTCAGTGTCCATTTTCAACAATTATCAGCTATACACATAAAATATAAACAATAATTTTGGAAGTAGGTTTGAGAAGAGAAAGTCATACAAAAAGCGAAATCGGTCACGTGACTCTCCCAAGTGTTTGAACCGGTAAGGGTTAGTTTCATGGTGGAATGACCGCTTATCGAGTTACAAATCTTGTTAACTTATCCCTTACAAGTGCAAGGAAAACTGATCTGCCGGAACACACACGACAAAACACAGATCACACCATCTCTAACAACAACCAAGTAGGTCAAGTCTGTAGAATCTGAGGCGATTCTTACGACACAAGTATATAAGGGGCGGATTTCTATGACGTCATTTATTGGGTCTTAAAAGTCATATTCACCTTTTCTTTAGATCTTTGGTCATATTTTGGGGATTAGTGTAGTGAGCAGTCAATTAGAAATAAACAAATTATGACTCTTGTAGAAAAGGTAGTTCAAGATTTTGATTGTTCTGATAAAGCCATTCATTAAGATTGTGCACGATGCATTTTCTTCACGGACTTTGGCAGCAAATTTGGCATATATAAAATCAAACTTCGGCCGAATATCAGGTCCGATTACCCGCTTAGAAACTTTAGGAATTTCATTTAGCGATGCATTAAAAATAATGAAAGAAATAGAGGAGCCTTTTTTCAAAACTGAACATATCCAGCGAAAACCGAAAATGAGTTAGGAATGGGATTCTCTTAAGATTCTTGGTTGTAATATGATGCTGCTTTTATTTTCTAGAAAAACTGAACAGTTCACGTACAAATGTGTATTTAAAGTACCATTTTTACATAAAAAATTAGCATGTCCATTACATTGTAGCCCGATGTTCATTTTGTTATCAAAAGTGAACATGTCCGGTTTAATTTACCATACAGTCACTGTTTTGTTTTCATAACAGAACATTTCCACCTTCAGAATTTTTCGCTTTGTCATATGCTCCCTTTGCCGGAAGTTGCTGAAACTTACATAACGACACTCTACCCCTAACTAATGAGAGTACAATGCATACGTAAAATATGCAGCTATTAACAGTGGAGTAAACAAATGTATACAAATATAATAATTTGTAGCTTAAAACTTCACTTATCTTATAAGAAATGATCATTTTCTTATAAATTGTCCGAGATTGCGATTTCATGTAAACTCTTACACATCCTCAGCCGGAAACAACAAAGTTGTTACGAACGCTAGATGTTCATACATTCTTCTTAGCACTACCAAAATCTGAAAGTAAAACAAATTCAAAAACAGAATCGACTGTTGGTATTTCAAAATTCATTACGCGATGTTTTTTTTTTTTTTTTTAAATAAATATATTTTCCCAAACCATTAAGTCTATCGCACCATTTAATTGTTCTAATAATTTAACTTCTGGATTTATTTTATGGTTAAATGTCCAAAAATGATCCGCTACGGCCGATTTATCAGTTTGTTTGTACTAAATGTTACGAAAATGTTCTTTCGTTCTGATTTCTAAATTACGTTTAGTCTTTCCAATATAAACGTTATCACAAACGAAACAATCAAATTGAAAAATTCCAGATTTTTTATTATTATTGTACACTATGTCTTGTACAGTTACCTTGATACTCGAATAATCTGAAAAGGTCCGTGCCCCCCCCCACCCAGCTCCCCTGACTTAACCTCGCCGGATTTTTTTCTTCTGGGGATATCTAAAAATATAGTGTACAACAATAGGCCACGGACATTTGATGTTCTCAAGGAATTCATTCGAACCGAAATAAGTAACATTGGCGAGGATACTCTCCGTAAAACTTCAGAGAATATGGTGAGACGAGTACAAACATGTATAGATGTTGGTGGAGGACACTTCCAACGTTTTCTCTGAGATGTAAATAGTGTAATGTAATCTCCCAATTGTGTATTATATTCTCGCAAAGTTGCACGTGTGTCCTATTATTGGTTCAAAAGTTATGGCTTATTGAAGTGGTTCAGGTTTATGTGAATCGCACTGTAGAAATGACGGTGTCGGGTATCGAAGTATGGGGTATCGTCCATCCCTAATATCGTAAAGAACCTCTGTAGAGAAATCGAAAATATTGTGAATATTTCCAGTAGAGAGTAGTTTGGGGTGGTTGGTGAGGGTGGTTTCTTCAAAACCTTCGTGTGTTAAACTTGAAGATGCTGAATTTAAATACCAAAATGGATGCTCGAATTTCCGTTTCTGAGTCAAGCTGACCTATTCCCTCTACACACACATTTTTTTAATTTATATAAGGCATCTCAAAACGTACGTTTCTACTGAAATTTCTGTATCTAATTTTCGGATGGAATAGAAAACCACCTGTACCTAAAACTCGTGTTGATGAATAAAGGTTAGGACACCCAATATTTTGTTTACATTCTTCATGTAAGGATCACAACATTTTATTGCACCAAAATGCTGCGTCAGTAGAGATGCTGTTATTTTATTACAATAAAAATGAACTGTTACTTGTTTGTGCTCCATATATTATGTCAATTTGCTGATATAGCATTCGGTTTCATAACACGCCACTGAGCACTGTTTACAAGTGAAATTCTGAGACAATAAATGACGAAATTTCAGAGGTCAACAAATAAAGAAAATCAAAGTAGCAAAGGGTGTGTCACAAAATGTGATAACACTCGTACACTGCATGGGTCAATCTGTCCTTGACGTCAGAGAAAAAGGCGAGAGATAATAATGACCTGGGAGGAAATGGAATTAGCTTGTGCTTTACCCAAAACTACGGAAATCGAATCGGTCGACTTTTTCCAGTAATTTCGTTGGCAATTACGCAATTGGCAACAAGATATCGAGGAAAGCAGCAAGAACTCTCGTAAAGGGGAAGTGCTAGAGGTCGCGAAACAAAGCAATAAACATCCAGCTGCAAGATTTTGCCAATGACGCCACGTGGACACTACAATTTAATGGATTATTGTTGTTATGTGATAAGTTTATTTGGATGACATTTAGAGGATTCAATGTGTTTATATCCTGCGGAAAAGCAAAGAATTCACAATTTTCTTTGCAATAACTTGAAGTTTACTAATAATTATGATCTATTTTTATACGTTTTAGGAAATTACTCCCCCAAAGGATTATTTTCTTCTCTGCTTTAGGTTAATCCAGATTAACCTTTACAGAAACAGCTTTATATCACTGTGACATTATGAGTAACAAAAAACAATCTGGTATATTACTTTCGAATGAATGTCTCTACCCAATAATTCACTAACATTCTTTAAAACCTTATTCCTCTTTTGCAACTTAAGGATACCTAAGACTGAAAATTTGAAATCCTGAATGAATAACGCTAGCTTTTTTAAGATTTATATCACAGATGTAACTTAGTGCAAATAATTACAGCCAAAGGTTTATTAATTTTACTTTGATAGTTTGTAAAATATGATCAAATGTATTTATTTTTAGCTACGTCACGTAAACGGTCCCTTGCGACAAAATAACTTAAATTTTGGTCTAATATTTGAACAAGTTTCCAATACTCCAGTTTTTGAATGTGCCCTAGGTTTCTCTGTCTCAATAGATTTAGGCTCCAGAAAGTTTTAAAAGCTATGAATATGGCCTTTTTTGCCAAAATTCTATATTTTTGTGTTTTGAGGTAAAGAAAGTGTACTTAAATGCATCTCAAAATAACCCCAGGGCAACTTTTATTCACTGTGTCTCTGTGAACGTGTGTAGCAAGTTTCATTAGTCTAACACTAAAACTGTGACGTAAGCAGCATCTTAAATGTTGAAAAATGCTGAAATGTTCAATAACGAGAAAACAATGAAAACGAATTAGAATTCATATCTAGCACTAGTATTCACGTAACCTTCAAACTAGATTAGAGCATTTAAAAATGGCTTGCGGATGTGATTTTTTGAAAATGTTAATGAAATTCCAGTAATACATATCCTTAATCGAGATAAGAAATTTTTACAAATAGTTAATTGAATATTTCCATGTAAATACAATGTGAATAGAAGAATATAACAATTTTAAACGATAGTAAAACCTTTTTATGTGCTGGTCACTATGTGATGCCTTTGAGATCCGCCTTGTTGGCATAATTAGGAGGGGAGAAACGAATAACAACTTCTCATTTTCTGCACAAAGAGGTCTATATCTCGAAAATTCTGGAAATAGCTTCTTCATTCTGAATGACTTTCGTAAATAGTAAAGTGTAAACGATATATAACATTTTACCAAAAACTGTTGAAGCGCAATAATTTATATCAGTTTTTGAGTTAACCACTTCCGAGATATTCCGGATTGCTGATGCTTATGCTTTTGTCAAGTGTTACTCGTTTTTAATGCCCTAGTCATGCAAAAAGAATAAAGCTGGCGACCAGCTCTTAACAAATTGGACTATCCAGTGTCTACTGTATTCTCCTATTCCCATTGTACTTACAAGAAAATGTGTAATAAAAATTAAATGTTTATTTCGATTAGTGGCAGTAGAGAGAATAATATGCCTTTCAACAATATTTTGATGTAGAGAAAGTCATATGAATGTAACATATAGGACTTTTATACTGTTAATCTGATACTGGTTAGGTCTTGTAATAAATTTCTGTTATGATTTTACTACAAGGGTGAAATAGTGCAAAAATTTTTTGAAAATGAGCTACGGAAGCCTTTTGCGAGTTCATACCTTTTACAGTGCACGGGTCTTCCAGCTAGGAAGTCTTGTAGACTTCGCACATCTTTATAGCCTGTTTGTATGCGGCCTGTAGCCTCCTGCGAATTCTTCCCTTCACCCCTTCTACCTATGTAATTCGGAGTGTATCTCATATTCCCCTCCGTGTAAAGCCTATAACTTAATTTTTGTATCCTCTTCTAAAATATAAGCCAAGAAATGGAAGGGATGAAATGAACAATTAAAAATAATAATAATGATTGCTTTTTAAAATTATATGCAGGCTTATAATTTTTGTCAAGTTTCAAAGTAAAATTAACTAAGTTTGGTCAAAGTCATAGCAAAGGCTGAGAACAATTTGGTGAAATGTACACGATAAGCAAAGTCTCCTTCTGCTGGATCAACTTTAATACATTTAAGCTCCTCATGCACGCCTTTGGGCCGAAAGCCACAAAAAATACAAAATATTCGCAACAATGCGTGAGACGATATTCAATTCAACAAAAAGGATACAAATTGGCTGAGATAAATATAAACTTTCGTCAAAAAGCCCACATTATATTACCTAGGTTGTATGTCATAGATTCGTAAAGATACAAAAATAAGGAAGTAAGACATTCTTTCTACCATTTAATAAAGAATACTAACAAGTTAACTTTTATACTTTCAACATCCAATAAATAAAAAATAGATAAAACCGACATGTAAAGCTGATAACAAATGAAGATAGAAGTGAGAGATTGGAAGCGTGCGAGAGATAACAATAGCTGCGTGTGCCCATAAGATTTTAGCCGCTGTTGCGACACCGTAACCTCAACGAAAATTACGATTTGTAAAAACAAACTGTGGCGAAAGAAGATGCTAAAGATAACCGAAATATGAACTACTTTCTGTTTTTATACATTTCATTATTCCTTCCGTATGCAAATTATAACGCATCAAAAAATGCTTAAAGCTTTATCTACTGTTACGAGGGTGGTCTGAAAAGCTTCCGACCTCAACATTAAAATGGCAGCACTCGTAAATAAAAGCTAGTGATTCCGTTATTCTTCTGTTGACAGTTACTAACCAAATTTTCAGCCATTTTGGAGACGCTCAGTTGTTATGTAAAAGTCGTTTGAGTGAGTTGATATGCGTGTTTTTGTGAAAATGGACAAAATCGAGTACCGAGCTGTCATTAAATATTTGTTTTTGAAAGGCAATACGCCTATGCGAATCAAAGATGAGTTGAATTCTGTATATGGCAACTCTGCACCATCATTTACCACAGTGAAATTTTGGGCAGCTGCACTTAAACGCGTCCGTAGGAGCTTGGGAGCCAGTGAAGGTTCGGGACGTCCAAAACTGCAACTACCGACGAAAACATCGGTAAAGTTCACCAAATGGTGCCAGACGACTGCCAAATTAAAGTGAGTGGGATAGCAGAGACCATGAACATGTCAAAAGAACGTATTTGTCAGATATTAACTCAACATTTAGACATAAGAAAGCTATCCGCGCGTTAGGTGCCGCGTTTGCTCAGTTAGACCAAAAACGTGTTTGGGTGAACATTTCCAACGCTTTATTGGCGCAGTTTAGGTGCAATAAATACAAGTTTTGACCCCGATTAATTACTGTAGATGAAACTTGCATGCTCCATTATACGCCCGAAACAACTGTGAAAGTGACAGCGACTGTTTTTGGGATACTCATGGAGTTATTTTAATCGATTATCTTCAAAAAGGAACAAAACATTACAGGAGCATACTACGCATCATTACTTGACAAGCTGAAGACGCAACTTGCGAAAAAACGGTTACGTTTGCAGAAAAAAAGTACTGTTTCACCAAGACAATGCATCGTCTCACACCTCAACGGTTGCAGAGGCGAAAATCCACGAATTACGGGTTGAACTGCTTGACCATACGCCTTACTTACCAGATCTAGCCCCAAGCGACTTCTTTTTGTTCCCTCATCTGAAAATTGCGCTCGGAGGACAGAGATTTTCGTCAAATGAAGAGACAATCACCTTCGTAAACAATTATTTTGCAGAGAAAAACGCCGAGTACTATATGGACGGGTTACAGAGATGGGAGCATCGCTGGGAGAAGTGTGTAGAGTTACAAGGAGACTATGTTGAAAAATAATTTTAAAAAATCCTGAAAAAATGTATTGTATCTTTATTAGGTCGAAAAATTTTCAGACCACCCTCGTATAAGCACTATGTGGTAGATCGTCACATCTACTATGATTGCCATGCATTCGAGGTATACACAGAACGCTTTGAAAATAAAATAGAAGCAATACAATTATAACAAAAGGTTATCAATCTCTCAAATTTTTGCTTATCGAGTAAGCAAAATCTTCGATTGCACAAATAGCTTCGATTAACATTTACACCTTTTTGTAGAGTACAAGTAAAGCATTAATCAGATTTCAAAAGAGCACATCACTCTGTGGTGTGTTTGAATTGTCAATGCTTTGCGTAGTTAAGAGAAAAAACGCACAGACTTCCTCATTCAGAAACGTATGATTGTATGAATATTCAAACCATAACAAGGATTATCTAGAAAAAAGTTAAATATAAAGTGGTATGAATTATGTGCTTTTAATGAGATCCACAGTTTTTGCGTAGTAAGCTTCTGTTTATCTCTTACGGTTTACCAGCAATGCAAAGGTCATTCAGAATTCAGAAGACTTTCCCATAAAACTCAAGATATACATACACTTCATTTGTCATATCAGTTAGCTTGAACATATGTTAATTTAATAAAAAAAATTAGAGTAATTTTTACAAAAGTAAAAATAACAAATATTGCATCTTAATGTACTAAAACCCATTATTATAACTTTTGTGTAATTAACCATTTCCGACTGGTTCGTTGTTATTGGTTTTCATTTTCAAATGCTTATCGTTTTCTCATACTAGCAGTCGTAATTCTTGTCTTGACCGTGCAAAGGCATCACATAGAGACCACCAATTAAAAGGCTGACTGACACTTAGGGTCTATTGCATAGTGTGATCCATATAAAACTGACTCATTTCTATAGGCCATAACTTTTTGACCAATAATAGTATACACGTGCGACTTTGGGAGAATATAATACACAATTGGGAGATTACATTACATTATTTACATCTCAGAGAAAATGTTGGAAGTGTCCTCCACCATGTGTCTCACCATATTCTCTTAAGTTTTATGGAGATGATATCGAATTGAGGGAAGGTTATTTACAGCAAGATGGACCAACGTGTCATACAACTAATGACACCATGGAACTTGTAACCAGTTTCTTTGATAATGGAATAATCTGAAAAGGCCTGTGGCCCCCCAGATCCCCTGACCTAACCTCACCGGATTTTTTCTTGTACAAGAATAGGCCACGGACAATTGATGTTCTCAAGGAATCCATTCTAACCGAAATAAGTAACATTGGTGAGGATACTCTCCGTCAAACTTCAGAGAATATGGTGAGACACATGGTGCAGGACACTTCCAATTGAAATGGTTCAATTTTCTATGGATCGCACTATATAGTCCAAATAACTGAAATGTAAAATAAAATCATTTCTAGAAACATGACTGACATGAAATAGATTTAAAAGTAATTGTTTAAAAGAAACTTGTTTTTGAGTAATATCAGTATACTCACTGGCTTTTTATTTTAAAATGGCTGCTTATAAATCAGCAATGAAAACTTCTGAAGAGTCAACAGCAGAAAGTAATTTTTAATATATAATTTTAATGTTGCAAAGTTTCAGTTATTTGAGTATTGATATAAAAAATAGGAAACATATTTCACTTTTGTAATGATTCAACTTAAACAGCTTGTATTTAAAAAATGCTGATAACTTGTCTCAGCCAACGAAATTTGATGAATTGTCATTTTATCAGGGAGTTTGTCAAAAAAAGGAATGATATTACGAAAGTATGAAGGATGTAGCTGTAGCATATTAGTAGGTCAAAAGTGCAGGACGAACTTCCAGCGAAAAGAACTTTAAACTTTATCGAGTCCTTCATGAAGTTCATTTCAGTAACGCATCATAATGGAGAGTCAAGTTTAAGGTTTAAGGTTGAGAAATTTTCTCTCTTCGGTCGAGAGTTAAAAGTTCTGTGTCACGATTTTTTTAACTTCCACAAACGTACGTCATCAGACGATGAATTAAATGGGTGAAATGAAAATCATACTTACCCACATTGTTCTCTCAGGGAAAAGCAAAAGGCAGGAGAAAAAACTTAACCATACAGCCCCCCTGACTGAGATTCCGGGAACATTTGAAGTGAAGCAGACGCGGGCAAGAGTTCGAGACTAATTCAGGGTACACGGGGTATAAGTTGAACAGACTCCGGCACAGGCAAGGACATATATATCCAATAAATTGTTTGTGGAGTTAAACAAACTCCAAAAACAATGTATTCCATATAATTTCATTGTTTTAACGATATGTGCATTTTTTGCGTAACAATTAGGGTCCGGAAGTTGTTGGCCTAAAAATTATCTAAAAATGAGCTATAAAATGCCCTTAAAATATACAAAAATGCACATAAAATGTAAATATGACCTCACAAAAATTAACAATTTCTTTCATAATAATAAACTAATAACTACCACAGACAGATAATAATAATAATATATATGGTTTGAATATCCACATTTAAAATTAACTTTCTTAGTAAATAATGTAATTATTGCTACTAAATAATATATAAATTCAAAATTCATCAGGTTATTTTCAATTCTATAACATATATGTTTCCGCCAAACTCTGAAACATACTGTTTCAAACGGGACGCAGTTCACTTTTTGTTTCGGCATTTCAATTTCACAACACAAAAAATTTACACACCTCACAAACTATTCTCCTTACTGCGACACTTCTGGATCCTGAAGTCCTGACTGATGGAATCCACACTATTGTATGGTGTAATCGGCGATTCCTCGACTTGATGCATTGACTGAGAGATGATATCCAATTGAGAGGTTATTTCCAGCAAGATGGAACAACGTGCCATACATCTAATGACACCATGGAAGTAGTAACCAGTTTCTTTGATAATCGAATAATCTCAAAAGGTCTGTGGCCTCCCAGATCCCCTGACCTAACCTCACCGGAATTTTTTCTTGGTGGGGGGGTATCTAAAAAAACAGAGTATACACGAATAGCCCACGGACAATTCACGTTCTCAAGGAATCCATTCGAACCGAAATAAATAACATTATCGAGGATACTCTCCGTAAAACTTCAGAGAATACGGTGAGAGGTGTGCAAACATTTATAGATGCTGGTGGACACTTCCAAAATTTTCTCTGAGATGTCTTCCAATTGTGTATTATATTCTCCCAAAGTTGTCCATCTGTCCTATTATTGGTTCAAAAGTTATGGCCTATTTAAATGGTTCAGGTTTATATGGATCGCACTATATATGACAAAATGAAAAACTGATGGAATGATGGTGGGGGAAACCGGAGATCCCAGAGAAAACCCACGGTGTTGTTCACCACAAATCTCACTTTGCCGTCTTCTGGGATCGAAACCCGCCCACCTTGGTGAGAATGAAGCGATCTAACCGCTCGGATACGGCGCGGCCTTGAAATAAAATCCAGAAAGAAAATAAATCGGTTGGTTACCAAATTTGGGATTTAAAGACCAGCGTTTTATGAGAAGGATGAGGCACAGGGGTTTTCTAGTCAGCTCCATTTGTGTTAATTTCAAAATGTTTGCGGTAGGTTATTACTAACAGAGCTTGTACATACAGGTTCGAGGAACTGCTTGAAAAAAAGAAGAGAAAAGGAAATAAAACAAAAGACAACTGGTTACACTTTCTGTTTGCCTTCGGTGGCAACTTATGACTTGCAAAGAACCGGTTGGCACGTTTAGAGGTTATTTCTAAATGCAAACGGGAAGTTGAATTCTAGACTTATTTTAAGTACTCAATAGGTTTTATCTCGACTTCAGCACCTGCATGGTCATCGTTGCTATTAATAGCTGTGCACACTCAGGCCTGAAGTACAGACATTGAACTTGTAGTGCCAAGCTATTTGAAGTATTAGTGCTGCACTCACGTGACTTTACTCTTGCAGAAACTATTCATACAAACACTTATTTCTTTATCTACTTCATGTTAATAGAGATAAACGTTATGTTACTACTGTCCACAACGCAAAGTAAGTCCCTGAAAGGAATGTGTCCCCTTACACAGTGAGATAAGCACAGCGAATGTGTGTGACAGAGAACGCACGCTACACAAGGAGCAGAACCGTTAAAAATATGCATCCTGTTCACTCCGTACACTAAAACCGAGAAGATTGATTCAAAAACTAGAAACTGTCAGAATGTTTTTGAAATTGTCTGTAACTTTACTGACATGGAGTGTCATAAACTACCCAGGGAGCCTGTGGTAATCTTCTCCAACCTCCCTGCGTCTCATTCCCCGGAGACTCTCTTTCCTTTGGTATATTATACTAGTTTTCTTCCAAGTGCAAGGGTATATGCGAGTATAGCAGACTGGGTGTTAGATATTTTAAGAACTGATCGCTATGTGAGAGATTTGAAATGCCATTCTCTTTGTAGGGCCAAGAGAGAGACAAGAGGTCCAAGGTTTGATTCTTGACCAGAAGGTAGAAACGTTTATTTAATTACAATTATCACCTACCCTCCATTAAGTCTGTGCATATGAAAATAGGTTACAGATGATAATACAGTTACTAAAGATTCAGAGGGTCAAAAAGCATTATATGTTTCAGTCAAAGCATCGATATGACCATAAAAGTTAGAGGTGATTAAACAGTTAAATGAAAATGGATAAACAAACAAATAAAGGAGGGAGAGAAGAGTATACATGTTTTAAAGTGCAAACCAATAAAGACTATCCCTAAATGTTAACCCTTCCCTTACCCAAATAAAGAAGAAATATATTTGACATTATTTTGTAGTAAGATCCTGTAATGCGTTGTACCAGTTATACAAAACTGATTCAGAATAAAGAGGATTCCAGAAACATTCCCAGAAATACACATTACAATTTCCAAAAAGTTTTAAACATACGGTGTTTTCATTAAAATAGTTATAAGTGGTATGGATAAAATGGACATTTCCGAAGCGCTTTCATTTAAAGCGCCGTTTGTGATAAGGAGTTTTCTTCAAAATTTTCATGTCGCATTCGTGGAATCGGGGAATGTGAATTCCAACATAATAATGGTTAGTATAACTAAAATAAATTCAAAATTACAAGACAATATTTCCCTTCACTTTTTACAGACCATGATAATGTTTAGCATGGTTAAATATGCTGTTTTGATCTATCGTTAAAATAACAAAAGTAAAAGAATTACTATAAAGTTCCATGGTGATTAGGCGTGTATGCCTCGAGAGACTGTTGACAATTGACTGTCAGTAAGTCGGAGTGAGTAATTGCCCGCCTGTTACAAAATAAGCAGGTTTATCAATTAACAAATTTGAAGGAATTAACACATCTCCAATTCTCAAACATTTTTACCTGTTGCAAATTTTTAAAAATTCACAGTGACCCCTTTTTATTATTTTTACTTTATTTTTATTTTGTAATATATTTTTGTTCAGCAATGGGAACGATTGTTTTTATTTAGTGTGGTGATGATTCCCATTCATTGGACAGAAATGATGACGTCTAGGTGCAATGGAAGATTCTGTAATGTCTTGGGTGTATCAAACGATAAGTAATTTATTTTTCACATCAATTACCAGTGTAGGGGAGCTCAAATTGGGTAATGTAAGGCGGTATGGAACCGCTAAGTTCAGAAGTGATTAACTTCCAACGTTCCTTTCTCAGGAAACCAAACCATTCTTTCTTTAATGCCACATTTTCAGGATTCTTCTGAATTATCCATCCCCTTGCAATATATTGAACCAGTTTTGTTTTCAGCTCATTTTTCGTCTTTGGATTGATGCTTAGCTTCATATAGAGGTTTCTCATTTGAGAAACTTATAAAATATTTAAAATGGAGCCCTATTACAAGGAAAAATTGGAAATATTAACTTAACAAAAGAATAATGATGTATTTGACCTAAACTCTATCAATGTTTGTGCAGAAAGTTTGTCTTATCTCTTGCGGAAAATATTTTAAAACCACGGAATTTCAATCAAATTTGTTACTGCCAGTTTGGGGAACAGTAAGGATTTAGAAAAAAATATTGTACGTAAGGAGTAATTCAGAGTGGTTGGGTTTTCCTGAAAATCTTAGCATATATTTTATGTTAATCATAATAAATATTTGACAAAAGATGTTTAAATTAGGCAGGATTACTCTAATAAACATTCTGTAAGCATGAGAAAACAACAGGCCATACCTAGAGACGTGACGCATTATCTTGAGAGCAAATTGGCAAATGCCGAAGCAGATACAGCGGGAAGGAAGCTGTCTATTGTTCTAAAGTTTTCTTAATGACCCTTTCTCTCAATAGATAGCAGGAGTAACTCAAACTCCTTTTTAACCTTACTACTTTCGTCTTTAAGCTAGACATAATGTTATCTGCTTTGTATGGACTCGATAGAAATCCCCATCAATATTGGTCGATTTCAGTAAACTGCCTTTCTTTTATGAAAGAAGTATGTTTTTAAATCTACGCTTGATAAATCTGAAAATATTACCTGTAGCTGAAATTTAATGTTTGTTTACATTTTAAATAGCAACTCTGTGTGATAAAGATGTTTAGTACTGTATTTTATTGTGGTCTATGCCTAAAATATGTGACGTGCTAGAGACAAACTGATTACGCCACTGAATTCAGCGTCCTCAAATTAGGCCTATTCACTCAATCAGAAACTAGATGCACAAGAAGTTTTGAATTTGTGGATTAGTACTACTAATAGTATGAAATGTTTTAGTTAGAATACAGCGTCCAGTTGTTAAACGTCAATATCACTATTCCCTTTGTATCTATAACGAAGTATATAATGTAGACAGTTTTGTGATCTTTTTATTTTATTAGTTTTTAATTTAGTTCAACGATATCATTCCGACGATGAATGAAATGCGTGAAATGATACTCAAATGAGTACAGGGTTCATAGAGCTTGGAGTTACCCGACATTTACCTTCAGGATGAGGGAAAACCCCGGAAAACCTTATCCAGATAACTCACCCTGACCGAGATTGTAACTCGGGATCTCTTTCATGTAATGTTTTATCTTAATTAAAACCAAGTAAATTGGAAAATGATTAGTAAGAATAATTATATATATCAAATAAGAGATAGTATAATGTTGAATGTATAGCGTGTTCAGAAAGCATAAGCCGATAGTATAAAAGGCAGAAAAAGTAAAATAATAAAACAATAACAAAAATAATAATGATAATAATAACTAAATCGCTCTATGTGATACCTAAGTTCGATTTCAGACTGGAGAAGGTGTAATTTTCTATAACCACATATTCTTTATCTTCGGTGGTGTTAGTGTTAATTAGAGGGAGAGATGGAGGGGGAGAGAATGATAGAGTGTGCCTATATGTGCGAGCGCGTTAAAGGTGGGTTATTAATGGAGCAAAAACAATAATTTGGTAACAGGTGAAAGCAATCACAAGTAATTGCTTTTAATATAGGGCTTACATGATGAAAATGAATGCAAATGAGAATCGAAGAAGACGATGAAAAAGGATAAAACAGTAAGAAAATGGGAAGGTTATTATTAAAAGAAGGACATAATAAAAGCAAGCCGATCTGGGAGAGTAATGGAACCAAGTTGCTATGCAAGAAGGAAGGTAACACGGGTAAGCTGCTTTCCAGGCGTTCTATATTGGTAGGTGTACGCTTAGCCGTAAGGCGAGATGCGCCACTCAAAATTAGTATGTTAATTTTTTGCTGTCATTTTTTCCTGTGTGCCTTGTAATATACTCCAACACTTAGCCTCTAATATTTTACAATTGGCACGATTTTGTGCTCCACAAGACACTTGTTGTGGGTAGCATCAACTTTCTGAACAAACTCCATGACTCTTCAGTAAAGCTTTCAAATATCAGTAATAGTAGAACTTTCTCTACAATAATATACCTTAACTTATCTATTCTATAACTAAACAGACAACCAAATAAAATGTTCACAGGTGTAAAGTGGAACCAGTTGTCATCACGTGATTCACTCCATGTGGCGAATGTACTCTGCGGCCTCGAATCGAGCGTATCAGTGATTGGAGTAGAGTTCGTTGTTAACCTGCCAGCGTCCAGTAGGCAACGATTCATATCTAGTTTCATGTAGTTTATTATATAAGATTTCTTTTTTCTTCCATTTGTACGCCGCCTTTAACTGTAATGGTTATATCGGCGGCCGTTCTCCTTTGCAACATTTCGCCTATTGAAAGGGTAGAGCCAGACTGAAAAATTCAATGCCATAGCCGGGATTTGAACAACGGATCTTCTGGTCTCCGTCCAGCCGCTCTAACCCTTGAGCTACTATGGCCAACGTGCCAGCATGACATTAAATTCTCCAACTGACTCGTACTTACAGCATAGCAAGTCGCCATTAAGGTAGTTGTCTCATGTGTTTATGAGAACTCCTAAGTGGCTTACCGGGAAAAACACGAGTCAGTTGGAGAATTTAATATTATATTTTTTCAGTCTGGCTCTATCCTTTCATAGTGCGTCCTACACACGGCTAGTGTGAAAGAATAATTAATTTCCATTTCGCCTATTGTTAACGCGTAGATATTAGGTGTCTGGTACTTTGGAGTTTTAATCATTAGATTACGTACACATTTACAATCTCATTCATACTTCCAAACTCTGTGGAAGATGGGAAATCATCTTGATTGGAGAAAAATTCCCACCCTAGCCGGGAATCCGGGACCCGTCGGATGGCAGGCAGGTGCTCTACCGACTCTACCGACTAAGGTACGGGACCAGCTATATAAAAAGGTAAACCAAATCCCCTTTTATAAAGCCTTACAAAAACAATTGCCATTTATATCAAACTTGTGGACTATTCAAGGGAAGAGGAAATAAATCTTTGTAAAGCAGAATGCAAAAGGTAAAAATCATAATTAATTTGAAATAATAATTGCATAAATGTAAAGTACTTCATTCAGTTCATGGTAAATTTTGCTCTGCCGAAGGAATATCCCAGTTTCATACTCTAAATGAAAAAACATTAGGTCTTGCATTTACTGTATTTATTTTATATAGCTACTCGGAAAATGCTTTACACAGAAAAGTACTTTGCTTCCTTGTTGAAAAAGGCTATAGTTGGTTCCTAAATAACAAGAGCTGGATATCTGAATAAAGCACATTCGAATCATAGACATAAATATAAAATAGTTATAACTGCTCTAAACAAATTACATGTAAAAATCCTGTTGTGTTACTTTCACGACTATTCATCTACAAAACATTTTTAAAAATGCTTACGTATTTTTTCTCTGCATCAATTCATCCAGAAGTGTTTTATTACTAATTTCCACCAGGTAAAAGGAAGATAAGAATATAGTAAAATTTTTAAAGACCTGCTTGCTCTGTAGTGGCTTTGAAATCCTGTTCTGTTTGCATGATCAGGTGAAACAAACTAGCAAATCCTTCCATTTAAGAAAACTATGAAGAAGTCATTAAACATTAAAAATAAAAAATAAAATCTTAGGAAGGGTTAACTCTAGAAAGAATCGATTTGACGTAAACCATGTGCTTTAACGTGATCTACATTTATTGTTGACTAATGCATCTCTTACAGTTTACCAGTTATACAAACGAAAATGAACTAAATGTCAGTAGCTGTTCCCAGAAAATTCATGTCATTTATCACAAAAATGCCTTAAAGTGTTTATTAAAATCCTGTAGGTTATGTTTAAGAAAATTGACAAATTTTGAAAACGTTTACATGTAAAGGGTAGGTTAGGATTGGGGATATATTTAAAAGTCTGTTTTTGCCATGTTGGAAGACACTCAACTGAACTACACAAGGAACAATTCCTTATTATTTTTTGTATTCCATTGAAATCTGATATCATATTTTGGGTTAGACGACTGCAATATTTCCTGTACTTAAGGTAACAAATGACATGCTTTTGC
Organism: Mantis religiosa; assembly: GCA_030765055.1. Taxonomy (NCBI): domain Eukaryota; kingdom Metazoa; phylum Arthropoda; class Insecta; order Mantodea; family Mantidae; genus Mantis; species Mantis religiosa. The sequence continues at coordinate 330,933,867 of CM060948.1, read as the reverse complement.
ACATACAGCTAGTTTAGATAAAAATAATTTCTTACCTTAGAGAACAACACGTCTGCATATACACACAAGAAAACTTCACGATGTATTTCACAGAGTCGAGTTATGTATTATTAACTGACGGTGATTGTGAATGCATTAAATACGACGATCGTCACCCCCTCCACGCCGACGTCGACTCGATCTGGCGCCCCTCCACCTCCTTCCTCCTGTGAAACCATTGGCCCGCAGTAATCACGTGGTAAGGAGTAAAATCGCACACCCTTCACGCAACTCGAAACGTTTAGCGAGAGTGAATGGCCTCCGGTTTTCTATTGTTCTGATGTAAGCTGCATTTGCGAGGTATCATTCAGTCCGTTACGTCACGTCGGGAGTGCTAAGTATCCCGCATTTGTAATTTCTGTTATCAATGTGATCATTTGCAGTGAAATAAAATAACATAGATGTCTATACCAAGAACATAAACACAGCCAAAGCATGAAATTCATGTAAAATGTGCACTTCAACAAAATTAATAAGGAAAACTTGTAGGGAATCAGATGCAAACGTCTTTTGTTTCCAAAATAATCGTGACGAAAACTACTTGGCAGCGTTAATATAGTACCGCGTGGTTTGTTAACAGGGTATACTCTGTGATATCACTTTCAGAAAAATGTAAAATACATACACAAGCACTTTCACTAGGCACAAAATTCTATAACACGAATCTATGTTCAATAGAAAACACAAACTCTCTAATCTTGTTTGAGAGTTAAACAGAAATCCATTGTGGCACACTGCACTACACTTCTGAGATAAACCTACTAAATAATCTCAAATAATTATGTTTCATTCTGACTATAAACGTTTACATAACCACCATTCTTTAACACGTTTCTTTAAAGGCAGCAAGCCACTGTCAAACGTAATAAAACCTCCAAGGAAACCATGTATATAACTGTTTAAACTGCACGAGAGAACACGAGTACAACCAAATTACCAACTCGCCAAAGAAATGAAACAACAGCCGGCTTATGACATCGTATATTCAACTGTCAAGCGAATCAGACCGGAATATCTCGAACAGCACCTCCAGTCCAAATAGCCAGGTGCGTGTGTCAAGGTCAACTGGATTAAGCAGACAACGTGATGAAACCGCTGAATTTCTGACTACGTCTAAAGCAACGTAAACAAAATATTAATTTTTTGTGTAATAAACAATAACACGTGTGTAACAGTTTAACCTTCCACGTTTTGTTTATGTTTGGTCATTATTTCTGTTATCGTCACAGGCACACAGGCGCTCCCAAAATGGGATGTAACAGTTATTTTCCCGTAACGGTTGCAAGTATCGGAGTTACAGCGCGTAACGGTTACATTTAGCGGTTACCAGTAGATAATGAATAACTGTAACTATGTTTCAATATGAAGGGTGTCGGTGTAGACCTATTTAATGCAATCTAACAGAAGTTTCTCTTGAAACTGTGATTACTGCTGATTTTATAATCGCACATTCATACATAAAACTCTCTTTTGTCAAATGAAATATAATTCTTGAATTTTCTGGGAGTGCCCTCAGGAGCTCTTTATTTCTGAATGACTTTTACATAACTAGTAAGCCATAAGAGAAAGACAAAATCGTAATGCATAAAAATTATAAATCTCGCTATTTTATAAAATACTGAAGCTACTTACAGTGAAGCAATACAAATATCACGATAAAATACACCTAATGATTGTGAAAAACTTGTCTCAGCTGTTAGAAAAATTATAAATTCTTTAATACCCGATTTCACCAACAAATGTTAAGACTTAGCGCGAATTTAGCAATAGTTATAACAAAAAATTGCATTTCACCAACAAGTGTTAGCTTAATACGCGTGTGCCCGCCTCGGTAGCGTAGATGGTAGCGTGCCTGCCTCACGTTCAAGAAGTCCCGAGTTCGCGTCTCGGTCAGAGTGAGTTACCTGGATAACGTTTTCTCCAGTACTTTCCCTTATCCTGAAATACAAATGTTGGATACCTCTAAGTTCGATGGACCCTGGGCTCATTTGAGCATCATTTCATCCATTCGATTCATCGTCCGATATGACTTAACGTTGGAGGACGTAAATTATAAAAAAGAAAAATTAACACTCGTGTTAAATATGTTGTTAAACTAACAAGTCAAATTTCTGTTGTTAAGTCCTTAACAATTTAAATAGTCAAGATGGCGGGCGTGAACGCAGCTGTTGTCGATTTGCTATATTTAAGAATGTCTAAATGACATTCGCAATAGAGTACGGCCTATGAGGAGAAATTATTTTGAAGAACTATCTGAAGAAATTTTTTTACAGATATATACACTGTCGAAACAAGTTGCTATGAAGGTTACGCAGAAGTACAAGAGAGGTTAAAACATGCATCGAAAGGAATATGCCAATCTCGTCTTTGCTTCAATTATTAATAACTTTGCGATTTTCTAATTCACTGAATTATGTGGATAATACACTGTCCACCTCCCGTCTTGAAACTTTCAAGTCACTCGTCACTTGTTTTTCTTCGCTTCTCGTTTTAAATTTACGTAATACTGAGTTAGAACGTGCATGGAAAGGAATATGCCGATCTCGCCTGTGCTTCGAGTATTAATAATTTTGCGATTTTATAATTCACTGAATTATGTGGATAATACACTGTCCACCTCCCGTCCTGAAACGTTCAAGTCACTAGTCATTTGTTTTTCTTCGCTTCTCGTTTTAAATTTACGTAATACTGAGTTAGAACATGCATCGTAAGGAATATGCCGATCTCGCCTTTGCTTGGAGTATTAATAGCTTTGCGATTTTATAATTCACTGAATTATGTGGATAATACACCGTCCAGCTCCCGTCCTGAAACATTCAAGTCACTCGTCACTTGTCCTTTGTCGCACCTAGTTTTAAATTTACGTAATACTGACGAAGTTGTTTCGTGCTTGTAGTAGCGACACATGCATTTGAATTAAATTCATTTCCAATTTTTCCCATGTGGCATCTTTCTCTTTTACATTCACCACATCCGTCCTCTTATTTTCCACGATATCGTTTACTTCGTCTCCAATTCAATTAACAATTCTCTCTCCATCGGTGAGAAATTTGTCTCACGGCTTTTGTTTACGATTTTGTTTACCGGCCATATTTTCAGCTATGTGCAGATCAAAATGAAACCAAAAGCGCATCGCAGTACGTGTGCAGACCAAAATGAAAACAACAGCGCATCGCAGTACGTTCAGAAAATAATATGACTGATCCATAGCTTTCTGTAGCTGTAATATTTACGTCTCTTGGCATTAGCACATGTTTGTTAACATTTCCAGAAAACACGTTGGTGAAATGCAACACATTTAAAAGCTTTGATATTGCTGTGACAATTGTTACGTTACATTTGTTAACGTCTATTTTAACATCTGTTTGTGAAACTAGTTTCGCAAATACATCATTTGCACATCCCGCCGAGGTATTTATTTCTGTTGTTTGCGTTGTTGCCGCTAGGTGTCAGACTATTATCTGTTTTATCACCAATCTCTGAAAGAAAAACTAACTTATTCACAGAATTGATTGGCGATATTTCAAAATTCATCATGCGATTTCTTATTTTCAAGATAAATATGTTCTCCTAAACCATAACGAGCGGGATCGCTCAGGTGGTTTCGTCTGAGGCCTGCATTCGAGAAATAAGAGTTCGATTCCCGTGGCCGACCTACGTGATCCATGGGTGTTTTTCGAGGGTTTTTCCAGGTCACCAGGCGAATGATTGGTAGGTGGATTACATCCCTCGAATTTCCTGTCCCTCCATTATCATTTTACATATCTCTCTTCTGGTGGCTTCCTTTAGGGTCGCAGTGTAGGCGGAAGACCCGGCGCTGCATGACAGGATGATATGCTACCGGTGAAACTTCCTCCTCCAGTTGGAAGGTTTCCAATCCTGATGGGGTCGTTTCCGGACCACAGCAGGGAGAGATGCTGTTTTTACTGGCCTGCCAGGAATTAGTATAAGGACCCTGCCTTCTGCACCGCCATGCCTCCTTGAGACGGCCTCTATCTCCTCTAGTCTGATCCTCCCAGGCGTGCCCTACTTGGGCGAAAAGGTACGCCAGACCAAGCTCGGACGTCTGTGCCAAATCCCCTCCGTAGTGTAGTCCAGTCTCCCAAATCATTAAACCTATCGGTGCATTTAATTGCTTAATAATTTAACTCCTAAATTTATTTAATGGCTAAATACACAAATATGATCTGCTACCTTTGACTTTCAATTTGTGTATATATATATACTTCTAAAATGTTCCTTCATTCTCGTTTATCAATTATGTTTGATCCTTTCAATGTATAAGCGGTTACACTCTAAAATATTAAATTAATAAATGCAGAAATTTTAACATCAGAATTTTTAATTTTTAATAAGAGTTTACTAAACTTTTTATACTATATTTATTTTGAGGAACCAAGGTTATACTTCTTCTTCATCTTTAACTTTCCTAGTTGTATCACCATCGTGGCTCTCGGTTAGGGTGAGTAGCCTGGACAGGGCTTTTCCGGAGTTTTCCCTTATCCTAATAGACGAATGTCGGGTAACGCTATGCTCTGAGGACCCTGGCCTCATTTGATCATCATTTCACCCATTCCATTCATCGCCCGATGTGACTTAAAGTTGGAGGACGTGAACTACACACACACACACACACACACACACACACACACACATACATACACACACATACATACACACACATACACACACACATACATACACACACACACACTCACACACACATACATACACACACATACATACACACACATACATACACACACATACATACACATACATACACACACATACACACACATACACACACACATACACACACACATACACACACATACATACACACATACATACACACACATACATACACACTCACACACACACATACACACATACATACACACATACATACACACACATACATACACACTCACACACACACTCACACACATACACACACACATGCATACACACTCACACACACATACACACACATACATACACACACATACATACACATACATACACACACACTCACACACACATACACACATACATACACACACACACTCACACACACATACATACACACATACATACACACACATACACACACATACACACACACATACACACACATACATACACACACATACACACACATACATACACACACATACATACACATACACACACATACATACACACACATACACACAAACACATACATACACACACACATACACATACACATACACACACATACATACACACATACACACACAAATATACACATACACACACACTGGAAGGAGTTGGGTCGATTTGACTATCGTTAATGACAAACTCCTTAGAGATGTGAGGGAATGGACCGTTGGAGAGCAAGAAAGCTGCTCTGATCATAAGATAATATCGTTCATAATAGGAAATGCAATCAAAGCCCAAACTCGTACATTAAAGGGAATTAAATATATAACTAGACCAGAAAATTATAAGACATTTGAGGAAACGTTGCCACGAAAGCTGACCAAAAATTTTAATTGTCTGGGCAATGGACAGAAGGTGGATGAACAGCTCGCCCATAAAGTAAAAGAAAATAACGTTGAATATACAATTGAAATGTTCTACAATAGTATGGAAGCTGCATGCAGGGAAGCATTTAGAGTAAGCAGGGGTAAGAAGCAGGCAATTAGAGGCAAATCAGTTCCCTGGTGGACCATTGAACTAACCATATTGAGGAAAAAGGTAAATGCATTAAGACGACGATATCAACGAACTATTAATAATGAGCAGTTAAGAGAAGAAAGAAGGAATCAGTACTTGGAAGGTAATCGGCAATACCAAAGGAAAATAAATGACGAAAAGTTTAAATCCTGGAGGGAATTTTGTAATGTAACTGATGGGACTAATCCTTGGACTGTAGTCTATAAGATCGCAGCCAGTAAAATAAGATATCAGAATTCACTTACTACATTGCAAAGAGAAGATGGAACCTACACTGAAGATATACCAAGCACATTAAAGTATATGCTGGAGAACTTCATTCCGGAGGATAGGGTACAAGATGATACTGAACGACAAAAAGACCTAAGGAGGCTTGCAGAGGAAGTAATTAGTACCCCAGATGACAAGGAATTTACACCTAATGAAATTTGGGTTGTATTAAAAAATTTCAATCCAAAAAAGTCACCGGGAGAAGATGGAATATCTAGTGATATTCTGTTAAATGCTTTTAAAATGTTCCCATGTTTCTTTACAGCAATA
>CM060948.1:330920064-330922564 GCA_030765055.1 Mantis religiosa | reverse complement strand
AGCAAACATGTCCAAATTGCGCAGAGAAGCATGCTCTAAAGGAATGTACTGCTAACAGAGCTGCATATAAATGCATTAATTGTGTAACGTATAATAAATATAACAGAGACAACAAAGTGTCAGAAAATCATTCTGCACTGGATACGAATTGCTCCTGTTATCAAGCAACACTTAGGCGGCTAAAAGACAATACCGACTATTAAAATGGATAGATACAGATTAACATGTTTTCAGGTTAACTTGAGACATTCAAGGATTGCGACTGCTAATTTGGCACAGCTTGTGAATGAAAAAGCTATAGATATAGTATTTATTCAGGAGCCCTACTTGATTAACAATAAACCAGCAGGTGTACCATTACATTTTAGAATATATACAGTTGGTACTACGGGTAAACGAGCAGCAATATTTATAAACAACAAAAATATTGACGTAACTACCATTGGTCAGCTTTCCGACAGTGATTGTGTCGTTATACAGGTTGTATATAATAAGAAAACATTTTTTGCAGCTTGTATGTACTTTGATGGGCACTTGAATATAGAAGATGACATTAACAAGATTGAAAATATTCTCCAGCATATTAAAGGAAAGGGTCTGATAATACTAGCAGATAGTAACGCCAGACACAAACTTTGGCATGATATAATAACTAATCAGCGTGGTAGAATATTTGAAGAATTCATTACAGCAACAAATTTACATATCATGAATGAAAACAACGGCTTGCCAACTTTTGAATCCCAAACTGGAAGGAGTTGGGTCGATTTGACTATCGTTAATGACAAACTCCTTAGAGATGTAAGGGAATGGACCGTTGGAGAGCAAGAAAGCTGCTCTGATCATAAGATAATATCGTTCACAATAGGAAATGCAATCAAAACCCAAACTCGTACATTAAAGGGAATTAAATATATAACTAGACCAGAAAATTATAAGACATTTGAGGAAACGTTGCCACGAAAGCTGACCAAAAATTTTAATTGTCTGGGCAATGGACAGAGTGTGGATGAACAGCTCGCCCATAAAGTAAAAGAAAATAATGTTGAATATACAATTGAAATGTTCTACAATAGTATGGAAGCTGCATGCAGGGAAGCGTTTAGAGTAAGCAGGGGTAAGAATCAGGCAATTAAAGGCAAATCAGTTCCCTGGTGGACCATTGAACTAACCATATTGAGGAAAAAGGTAAATGCATTAAGACGACGATATCAACGAACTATTAATAATGAGCAGTTAAGAGAAGAAAGAAGGAATCAGTACTTGGAAGGTAATCGGCAATACCAAAGGAAAATAAATGACGAAAAGTTTAAATCCTGGAGGGAATTTTGTAATGTAACTGATGGGACTAATCCTTGGACTGTAGTCTATAAGATCGCAGCCAATAAAATAAGATATCAGAATTCACTTACTACATTGCAAAGAGAAGATGGAACCTACACTGAAGATATACCAAGCACATTAAAGTATATGCTGGAGAACTTCATTCCGGAGGATAGGGTACAAGATGATACTGAACGACAAAAAGACCTAAGGAGGCTTGCAGAGGAAGAAATTAGTACCCCAGATGACAAGGAATTTACACCTAATGAAATTTGGGTTGTATTAAAAAATTTCAATCCAAAAAAGTCACCGGGAGAAGATGGAATATCTAGTGATATTCTGTTAAATGCTTTTAAAATGTTCCCATATTTCTTTACAGCAATATATAATCAATGTCTTATGGAAGGAATTTTTCCAGAAAGATGGAAGCGTTCATCTATAGTTCCTATAGTAAAGCCAGGCAAAGAAGATAGTGTAACGATAACAAAATATCGACCAATCAGCTTGTTGAACATATGCGGTAAAGTTTTAGAAAAGTTAATGATAAATAGGATTGAATATCATATTAACACGAGAAACCTTTACAGTACAAGACAATTTGGATTTAAAGCTCAGAAAAGCACGACAGATGCAGCAATGGCGCTGAAGGTATTCATTGAAGATGAGCTAAAATCTTTTGGTTATGTTGTTTTGGTGAGTTTGGACGTGAAAGGAGCTTTTGATGCATGTTGGTGGCCTAGTGTCTTAAATAACTTAAGAGAGATGAAGTGCCCAAGAAATTTGTACCAACTTACAAAGGATTATTTTAAAAATAGGAAAGCAACTCTCTCTACGAATGAATTCAGGACTGAAGTACAGGTCCAGCGAGGCTGTCCGCAAGGATCTTGTTGTGGGCCTGGACTTTGGAATATACTATATAACTCTTTGCTAAAATTGGAATTTACAACGCGGACAGAGGTAATAGCATTTGCTGATGATTTACTTGTCATGACAAAAGGAAAAAGTATATTAGATGCTGAAAATTTTTCAAATCAGGACATAAAGAAAATTGAGTTATGGGCTAAAGAAAATAAAATCCAGTTTAACGACTCAAAATCAAAAGTTTTGGTAATATCAAAGAAGAAAACTAATCATAATGAAGCAATCAGCATATATCTGAACAATAAAACTCTGGAAC
>CM060948.1:330667564-330915064 GCA_030765055.1 Mantis religiosa | reverse complement strand
TCCTTTGACTCGGAACTGCACATGCTTTGAGTAAACGGACTTTAATAGCCTGCATAGCTAGTAGAAGGTGTGCTAAATCACCAGGCGACCCTACCGAGGTTGTTCGGTAGCCTTCCCCTTTGGGGCTGGGGCACGTAAGTGGCGTATCCACTTCCATCTACCTTGTGTTTTCGGATCAGATGTGGGGGGGGGGGGTTGATAGTTCCTAGGTCTTGCGCTATGGAAAGAGCCTTGGGGGTGCCGGTCGCCCTTCGGGGACAGCTTGGTAACTCTATGGTAGTAGAGGGATGTCAGTCTACTCTGTGAAGGCTGCCTTACGTAGGTACCCTCGTCCTTAAATGTTAAATGCCCCTTGTGCCTAGGTACGTGAAAGTAAAGATTAAGACAATTTCTACAATTTCTACAGCTTATCCCGAGGAACATGAAGTAGATAGAGGAAATGGATTTTGTAAGAATAATTAGTTGAAAATGGGTAGAGAAATAGACTGAATGTAAGACATGCGATTTTGTTTGTTAAGGTTTGTTTATTATGATGACTGACCGTGTGCCTGTGTTGCATCACTCGCAGCAGCACATGCAATCCATCAGTGTCATTTCCTAAACTCTTGTTTTGCTTTCTGGAGGGGTAACAACAGTAAGCACATGGCACCACACGATGATGTCATACTACATTCGCTATTGCGTTCTCCTCATGAGAACGTGGCTGGCTGTAAGAAATGTGTTAAAATCTAACGTTATATCGCTCGCAAAAATTAATAAATGTGAATGGTAGCCAATGCTTGCGGGTAGCGCTATTGCCAATCGTAATCCCTGTACAGTAGAGTTTGTGTACATAAAGGCAGGTTTTACTGGTCAGCAACGGTTCTGCCTTATTTTCCCGTAATTAAACAACATATTAAATATTCCAAAAACATTAAAATCTTACCTTGACACACGTCACAGCAGTGAAACGTCAAGCACGGTTTACAATCCAGTAACTCGCTTTACAACTTTGCAGGTCTATTCCCGGAGATTGAAATAGAGGCACGCTCCCTTTTACTAAGGATGAAGCTGTTTCACTACAAATTCGTGACACTCTGTGCGTACTACCTACACCACAAGCTTCCACAGTTAATTACTCGGATTTTGAAAAATATAGTTGCTCTATATTCTAGACTGGAGAGCTTTGGTAAAAACTTGCTCACATTAAATATAATTTTTCTGCCCTGAAAATTGAAGTAATAAAAAATGATGGGTAGCGTAGGGTAGAGCAATGAGGGTACTCTCAGTGTATGCGTGGATAGTATGAGTAAGGATTGTTCTAATCACATTGGAATGCCCATTTCAAACTGATTTAATGTCTGCTTCTTTTTATGATTACATCAAACTCAAAGTTGCCGACCACGGTTATCAATATTTCATTGTTTAGAGTCACCATATTGTGACTTTGAGTGTTCGTGAAATTAAAAGTCCAATTGCACAAACTCATAATGTTCTTCATTTCCACCGAATTACAGTTGAACACTTGCCAATTACACAGAATTACGTAATGCACACAATTACGATTCACCAGTTCGTCCGTTACAGTTCCACTTTGCACTCGCAATTACGTACATTCCTCCGATGCACGTACACAGTCTTCCAGTTCGATCTCTCACTGGGCGCTCCTTACGGCTGTTCGCCAAGAACTCAACTGAACTCACTCGCCAACTGCAGCCCCCTTTTATAGGGATATCGCTGTTTCTTGAAGTCTCGTGATTTGCACTCGCAATTACGTACACTCCTCCGATGCACGTACACAGTCTTCCAGTTCGATCTCTCACTGGGGGCTCCTTAAGGCTGTTCGCCAAGAACTCAACTGAACTCACTCGCCAACTGCAGCCCCCTTTTATAGGGATATCGCTGTTTCTTGAAGTCTCGCGATTCGGTGAATCATCCTGCAGGTTTTAGAAGTCAAGGAGGGGGAAAAGGATGGCTAACGATGTTTTTCCAAGCATCCCCCTCGTTACCGCTACAAGACAGATGGGTAGGCGTGGTCGAATGTTTCCCGTCTGCTGCTACCCTGCTGCCGGCCGGTTCTATCTGGAGTTCCGACGTTCGGATGACAGTATTGTTGCAAACCAGGATTGTAAGGGGGTTGAAGGACTTACAAACCTAATCAACAACTGGGGTGTAGCTACTGAAAGGATAAGGGGAGCAGATGGTAGAGCTAAACAGGTCAAAGTTTAGGTTAAATTAAAATGATGGACTCTCCATGACATTGACAAATATATTTTAAAGAGTGGGGAACTCAAATCAAACAAAGGTCTCCTTTATCTTGAAGAGATAAAGGGTGTAATCAAGATAGACATTGAATCAATTAATACATGATAAACAATTATTACCTTTCATGTAGAGTGGCGTAGAGTTCTGAACAAGAGGTGGCTGGTTCACTTTGATGAGTTGAGTTTTGTAGAAGTATTCACAAGCAGCAGCCTCCAATGATCTAACCAACTAACTGACTGATTAACTGACGGGCTAACTAACCACGATCCGACTAACCCTGATCGGACTAACCTTTCCTTACTGGCTGTAATAGTTTAAATGGAACTGACTTTCAAAATGTCTGCCATGATACGACTCAGCGGTTTTTCACAGAGGGTTTACATCCTATGGTGCAAACTTGTGCAACCCAAGAATGACTCTTCTTAATTTTTCTTTAAATTTAACAGAACACATATGAGCTGGCAGGTCAATACCACTGCTTACTCTGATCACTGAGTCATCCAACCTGTCTCAACTTGTTCCTTCCTGCTAAAGCCTGGAGCTTACCACGAAATGAAATGTGAACCTACAGTAATTAAACTATTTCCCAAATCTTGTTCAGACCTTATACGCAACAATATGTAGAATACTTAGTACGCGATAATATTTAAGTCGTTAGGTATGAACCGATAGGTATCTTTTCTCATCGCTTCTCGTCTGCCCTCGACCAAGAAAGAGGCGATGACTGTCTTAATTGGCCTCCAGCCGCGGACTGTGTGTCCTCACTGGGCACAGTTGGGCGTGTTTTTTTAACTTTCACCTCTTGAAGTCCTTTATTCACAACAACGCTCCCTTTTGGGACTATTTTGTCCATTGTGATTATTAGTCTCGGTTATGCCATTATTAGGGCCCGAAGAATACCTATTCAAACGGAGTCAAGTGCTACCCCTTTAGAACCCTGCTAAGAACACTGTCTCTTACGTTTCTTTTGTTGAAACAACTATTCAACCCAATGCACCTGCCTGTACGTCTTGTAACAAAGATACACGATTCTTTACTTATTGCAATCCTCCAATTTCGGTATCAGGATTAATCACTTCACGTTTGTTGATCGAAAAACTACTTGTACCAGCTTCGAGGGACATATCTACGCACTCGGTTCACAAATACTGGAAAAAGATATGTGTATAATAATAATTTAATGTGATATTAACAATATTTCAGCTCTAGTTCAACGCACGACTTAACGATGCCATTCACTTTATAAAAAACAATACCTCTACTCCGTAAATGAACGGAAAATTAGCTCTGTTTCAAACTGCGTGACTTCTGTTTAAATAGTAGGTGCATTATTTATTTATGATTGAGATATAATGAGGAGAGAATGGTGTTGTTTCTCAGGCTTATGTGTGTTGCATGGATAGATGTTGGGTAACCATAACCATGTTAAGATAAAACATGCATCCTCGTGTTCTAAATAACGTAGAGACAGGATTTTTGTACAGCCATGATCAGAAAATAAAATTATTTCTTGTTATAAGATTTGCATCTGCAATTTTCAAATATTAATGCATAACATTCAACCATAACATGTGAAGATAAAACGTGCATCGCTCATGTTGTAGAGACAGGATTTTTGTACGATCATGATCAGAAAATAAAATTCTTACTTACTATAAGATTGGCATCTGTAATTTTTCAAACATTTATCCGAGCGTAATTAATATAATGTTCTCAGTTCTGGCGTGTGAGATGCGTGTGTCACATTCCGTAGCGCTGCTAGGAGGAGCAAGCTTAGGATTTGCTGGAGTCTGCAGTACGGCCCGCCTCCCATATGTCTTTAACTTTTACGAAGATTATAGTTACTTAATTTATTTGTGCTCAAACATACAATACATTATTACAATTGCAGTTAAAATTTTTCAATCTGAATTAAATATAAACTTGTCAGATGCTAATAGTGGAATTGGCTCCCTAACCTTACCTCAACTCTAGCGCTCATGTGTCCTTGACCTGTTATTTCGTTGCATCTTCCATTTCCGTATCTCTTAAATTCCTTATTCTTCTTGTTATTTTCGCTAGGCTTTCAACGTGTCAATAAAGATGCTATGTTTAATAGAACGTTTGTAAAGTGATTACAAAGTCTGAAATTTGTTACTTTAACTGTATAGGACAAAGGACACCTTACGAGGAAAATACGTGAAAATTTTTGAAAATTGTGTGCTGATACCGAAATTAAGGATTGCAATGAAGGCCAAGGCCTACCAACCCGACTGCCGGCTTCAAGCCCACTTACGCACGGCATAGATGGACGATCATCCAACCGATACGGGGAGGAGATGTGGTCAGCATCTCGGCTACCCCCAGCCGGAATGTTGGTTTCCGTGACCAGGGCCGCTTCCTAGTGTAAGCTCCTCACTTCCCTCACGATGCTGAGTGGGCACCGGTCCTATACCCGGGACCTAAAATCCCCACCACATGGGTGGGATCGAACCCGGGCCGCTTTCCGTGACTAGGGACCAAGGCATGCTGCCTTAGCCCGCTACACCACGGCGCAGGACATTGCAATGAGTGGAGAAGCGTAATGGATTTCAAAGGCATATTGAATCTTCGTTACAACACGAGAGAAACAGTCTTCCTAGAAGGGATTCTCACTGAATGACCCTTGACGTCGTTTGAAAAGGTATTCTTCGGACCCTTAATAATGGCATAACCGCGACTAATAATCACAATGGACAAAAATATTCACAAAAGGGAGTTTTGGAGTGAATAAAGGGCTTCAAGAGGTGAAAGTCACACACGCGCAGCTGTGTGGGAGAGACAGACCGTGGCTGGCAGCCTATTAAGACGGTCATCTGCTTCTGTCTTGGGCGATAGCAGACCAAAAGCGATGTGAGAAGATATCTGTCAGTTTCTACGTAAATAACAAATTAAGTGTTATCGAGTAATAAGCATTCTACATACTGTAACTCTAAACAGTGATATATTGACAACCCTTGGTCGGCAACTTCGAGTTTGATGTGATGATAAAAAGCAACAGTCATTAAACCAGTCTGAAACTTGCATTCCAGTGTCATTAGAACCATCCTTACTCCCATTCATATCCTTGCATACTCTTTGACGAAACTCTTTGCTCTACCCCGCTCTGCCCGGCTCTACCCATCCTTATCGCTTCAGTGTTTATTGGAATATCAATAGAGCAAAAATTTATATTTTTATTTATGATCTGATTATGGTTTCCGAAGTAGAAAAGACGGATATGTAAATGGTAAAATTTCATTATGATAGATTGCACATCTTTCAAAAAAAACACTAACATGAGTTGCATTGAAATTTTACATGGAAATTGCTAGTCTAACACTAACAAATGTCCTTAAAATTAGTAGGATCACAGAGTGCAGCCTATACATGAGCAAGCTGCAATGTGAGGGTAGAACAAGAAGGCCGTGGTAAGATGCAGTCCTCTTCTGTGTGTCTGCTTAATTAAACGAGGGCTGTACAATAAAGAATGATCGTAATAATTTACGGACATAATTTTTCGCACTAAAATTCAATCTTATTATATTCTGTTACCTTAATGTGAAACAAACACACAATAGTAGTTTCATTGTTGGTACTCCTGGTTCCCGCCTGTGAGAACCAAGCAACTTCAGACATATTCGGTATCGCCTACCGCTGCAATGGAGGTAACATGCAGTTAAAGTTGATGTTAGAGGAAGATCCGGAGTTTCTTTCAAACGTAATCACTGCTGATGAAATTTGGCTACAGCATTTGGATCTTGAGAGCAAACAACAAAGCTCAGTGTGGAAATCTCCTTCATCACCAACCCCCCAAAACGGCAAAAGTGGTTGCTTCTGCTGGGAAAGTTATGGTCACCTCATTCTTTGATATTCATGGAATGGTTTATCAGCATGTTGTAGCTGCAAACACATCAGTAACTGGACAATACTACAGGGATCTTCTGAAAACATTGTAAGCCCATATCAGGTGCAAAAGACCACATTTCCGTGAAGCAGACTGGACGTGCGGCCGCATATTGCCAATGTTGTTGCTGAATATCTTGCAAAAATCAACATGAATTGCAGCCTTCAGCCTCCCTATAGTCCGGTTTTGGCCACATGTGACCTTTTTCTATTCCCTAACTTGAAGAAACGCCTTCGTGTGAGGCATTATCCATCATCAGAAGCAGTAGTGAAGACTACGGAGGCGATTTTGAAGGGTCTCTAAAAAAAAGGTTTCCAGCATGTCTTTGAAGACTGGCAGAAACGCTGGGAGAAGTGCATCGCATTCAGGGGAGACTATTTTGAGAAGGACCATCAAAATTATGAGGACGAGTAAAAGTACGTTGTCAAAAAAATTGTGATCTTTCATTATGAACAGCCCTTTAAGTCGTGCTATTTTCTTTTTCGAGAGTAGAATCTGATAGGTTTTAGACTTTTAGATTTGTTGTACAATATGATCCAGTGAGAGAGCTGCAGTAAACATTTTCACACAGAAAAGCACTGCTTGTAAGATTGTTCTACCTCAATAAAAGTAAATACTAACTTCAGTGGGATCTGTGCAAAGAATTAATCCATTCCCACGCTTCTTACATCGATTATATAAAAACGAATGGCATATGCTTCCCATGGTATTGAAAAGCCATGGTAGCTATTAGCTCACCCTTCACTTTTTAAAGAATCATTCTAAATTAACTGACGATTTGTTGAGAATCAAATTTTACTGTGTTTAAATTAAGCATTAGGGCAGAAGTAAATGCAACTCCAGTGTTCAATGGCGTGCTTACCAATGTAACATGGAATTTGTTTGCTTGAAATAGCTGAACTCGTTAAAGCGTAACACGCATGTCCAACACTTGGATCGAGTCCAATGGAACGCGATTTCTTTTTCTTTCTTTCATTCATTTTGTTTTCCCCCTCTAACGGGAGCATCAGTATTTATATAACCTGTGCCAAATATAAAATTATATAAATTAATGTAACTACTTTACGATAACTCCTTTAGAGCAGCAAATTGCATGACCTTATATTACAGACAGCCTTGTGACTTATCCCTACGCCTTACTAATGCTACAATACAAATGAAATTAGAAACATAAGAACCCAAAGCACAGATATATAGTTGTGAGAAAAATGTCTTTCCTAAAATCAAAGTTTCTAAGCAACAAATTCCCATTACGATGTAATACGAGGATGGTCTGAAAATTTTCTGACCTCAACATGAAGATAGCAGCACTCGTAAATAAAAGCCAGTGCATTTCGTTGTTTATCTGTTGACAGCTACTCACCAAAGTTTCAGCCATTTTGGACGCTCAGTTGTTATATAACAGTCGTTTTAGTGAGTTGATGTAGGTGTTTTTGTGAAAATGGATCGAGTATCGAGCTGTCATTAAATATGTCTTTTTGAAAGGCAATACGCCTACGCAAATCGAAGATGGTTTGGGTTCTGTGTATGGTGACTCTGCACCATCACTTACCACAGTAAAATTTTGGGCACCTGCATTTAAACGTGGGCGTAAGAGCTTGGGAGGGGATGAACGTTCGGGACGTCCAAAAAAGTGCAACTACAGACGAAAACATCGCCAAAGTTCACCAAATGAAGCTAGACGACCACCGTATTAAGGTGAGAGAGATAATAGAGGCTATGAACATGTCAAAATAACGTATTTGTCACATTATAAATCAACATTTAAACATGAGAAAGCTGTCGGTGCTTTGGGTTCCGCGTTTGCTCACCTTGGACCAAAAAATGGCCGCGCCGTGGCTCAGTGGTTAGACCGCTTGGCTCTCACAAAGGCGGCCCAGGTTCGATCCCAGGCGACCGCAAAGTGAGATTTGTGGTGGAAAACACGGCGCTTGGGCGGCTTTTCTCTGGGACTAGCGGTTTCCCCCGCTATCTCATTCCAGCGGTGCTCCATCTTCATCTCGTGTATCATCAGTGTCACCGCCTGCGGTGCCGTAGTAAAAGCGGGCGTTAAACACTACACATTTCATTTCATTTGCACCATCAGGTATTTGAATGAATATTTCCAATGCTCTGTTGGAGCCTTTTAGTAGCAATAAAAAGCGAGTTTTGGCGCAGATTAATTACCGCAGATGAAACTGGGATACACCATTATACGCCCAAAAAAATACAGTCCAAACAGTGGATTGCAAAGGGGGAACAGGCCCCGAAAAAGCAAAAACTGTTTCTTTTTCGGCTGGGAAAGTGCTGGTGACAGTTTTCTGGGGGTAGTCGTGGAGTTATTTTAATCGATTATTTTCAGAAAGGAAAAAAACGTTACAGGAGCACACTACGAATCATTACTTTACAAGCTGAAGGCAAACTTGCAGAATAACAGCCACATTTGCAGAAAAAGAAAACCTTGTTTCACCAAGACAGCGCAGCGTCTCACACCTCAACGGTTGGAATGGCGAAAATCCACGAATTACGGTTTGAACTGCCTAACTCACCAGATCTAGCCCCAAGCGACTTCTTTTTGTTCCCTCGTCTGAAAATTGCGCTCGGAGGACAGATATTTTCGTCAAATGAAGAGGCAATCACCTTCGTGAACAATTATTTTACAGAGTAAAACGCCGAGTACTATTTGGACGGGTTACAGAGATGGGAGCATCGCTGGGAGAAGTGTGTAGAGTTACAAGGAGACTAACTTGAAAAATAAAAGAAAATTTCTGAAAAAATGTATTGTATCTTTATTTCGTAGGAAACTTCTCAGACCACCATCGTAATTAATACTTCCCGTGCAAGAAAATTGCAACGTTTTATGTGATATTTAGTTTATGTTTCGTCATACTGGGTTAATATAGCTACAAAAATGTTAAAATGGCGTCCAAGATAGTATAGGTCCATTTAGCTTTCATATCTCGTACTCACGAAACGCCTAAATGATAATGGCCTAAGAAGGGTTCATTTACATTCTTCAAAGATAGTACTTGTAAGTAAAATCGCTTCCCAAAATAGAAATTACGTCGATCGTTACTAAGTAATGCTTGTATAAACACGAAGCCAGCTGGCCAATGAATCAGTAAGCCTGGCCCTTCTGCAAGGACAAGAGTTTTACACGACAATCAAAATTAAAATTTCAAGTAATATTTTGCAATACATAATAATTTTCCTGTCACCAATAATGGAAACTTTATCTCAGCAGGCGATAGCGTAAGCCTGATATTATGAAGGGCTATTACTAATAATTCAAAGCGGTATCATGTCATATTTAAAGTCGTTTGAGCTCTATGGTCACAGGGCAATTACTTTTTAAACATCTGAATGTCACTCAAGTTTGCCACTCTGTAGCTACAACAAAATGTAAGTATATTTGAAACAGTTGAACAACTTTTTCAAGTTTAATAATGATTTGCAGATGTTTTAGGAATAAGAAGTCATTACCAAGGGAAGTTACGTTTTGGGAAAAAAGACAATTAGTTACAACTCACAGTAGCTAAACAACCAGGAACTCTAATAAGCAGAGTCAACAAGAAATTTATCTTAAATTAAATTCCAGGTAATGAGAAATCAGTACGTTTATATATACATAGAGAAAGTTTAGAAAATTAGAAAGTGCACGGAATTCGCAGAATTTAGTAAGTTACGGAGTAAAAATTGTATTTTACGTGTCAATTGAAGCTTAAGATATGGCAATGTATAGCCAAGAAAGATTTTGTTGGGGTAGCCTTAAGCCTTTGCTTTAATTTAAGCGATACTTAAAAGAGTGTGTAGTTCTAAAATGCGTGCCTCCTTTCGTGTTTTACAGTGATCGATTATCGGCAATCCGAAGCGTCTAAAGATCTCCCTCGGATTAGCACAGGGGAAGACAGGTATTGGTGGCGTGACGTCAGTTCCGACAGCTCTAATCGCCAAAATATGCTCCCGAACGAAAGGCAGGTTAGAGTGTGACGTCACCGCGCTCATTTCTGCTGCCCAAAAAGAAGTGTTGGGGAAGTTTTATGTGTTGCGGTTCCGACAGCATAGGAAACACAGGAAACGTATTTATAATATGTACAACTTATATCTTGGGTGTTGTAATATTAATGCTGACTGCTTTAGTTACACATTTAGTCACCGTTTATAAACAATTACATTTTGGCTCTGTGTTACGAGAAAAAGTATAAAACTTCAAACTCGTAGTTTATCTGAAGGTCGGGCATGTTATAGAGTGAATAAACTAAAACATAAAGTAATTTTCTCTGCAAATTAGAGGAGACCCACTCAGAACAAAATTATGTGGACATTTTCCGACACTTTCTGTTTCGTTTTTCTTTAACTAGTTTATCAATGTCAGGACGTAATATCTGGGAAATCTGTAATTGAAGACTGCATGTTAGATTGTGAACCGACAAGGTACTTCGGGGTTTGGATTTAGCAAATTTCATTAAAAAAAATGTTCGTACACATATGTCGAGCCAAACATACACAATGTCAATGCAGCAAGTGAATACAACCTCGGAAATCTGGTTTGGGGGACATTCTTGTAAAAATCAGCCAAGTCTTTCTTGTGTGTATATTTGTTCTTCAATAAATCATCACATTGTACATTAGGTACGTGGCAGCTACAAAGTTTTCATCGAGTACTCTTCTACCTATATACTCACAGCGCCATTTATTTAGACAACTTGGTACTACACGGCTCTTGCCTGACGTCACGTGCACTGCAAGCCTCACTCCCGGCTGAAGTACGTCACAACTCTCGAAGCTGTCTTCCTCTGGATTAGAACATACTCGGCGGTATTTACAGAGGATTTTCTGTGGTATCTTACGCTTCTTGTTCAGAATTTAACAGATATAACACTTCAGTAGTTTGTAGTGATAATATTTAGAAACAGTTTAATTCTACATCCACAAGCAGTTAACAACTAACTTCAAATAGCTCATTTTCCATGATCCTATGAAGTTAATAGGAACATAGTGAGGTGATCCAGCCCTTAGGGAGCCACGTCGAGCTCTCCGTTTTGCTTAACGTCTCACAATTAAGGGTCGATGGCGTGCGAAGAAGAAGGATCGGGAGATTGGAACTTGGTCGAGGTAATTTTTGGAGTAGCTCGTGCTTGACTACTCTCATCTGAGGTTCAGGGAATGGGTGCGTCCTGACTCGTTGTAGGTTAAATGAAGAACACACCTCAATTGTTCAAAATGAAAGTTTAATGACTTCTTAAACTCCTCCATCTCGCCACATGTAAAGTCGTCATCCGCAGAGTTGCTGTGTTCTTTGCCACTGTGTTCCGGCTCTGAACTGTGGTGCAGTAATTTCAAATGACACTATGCGGCGCGACTGATCTCTATATATCGCATCCCTTGGACGTATATATTGTGACGTTGTGGCTTCGAAAAATTAAAAAGCCAAGTTCCACAAACTCAAAATGTTCTATATTTCCACCGAATTACAGTTGGTACACTTGCAAATCACAGCAGGATTACGTACCACACACAATTACAATTCACCAGTTCGCAGGACGCAAGTCCACAGTGCACTTCCTACGCGGCACCTTGCCGTACAACTCTCTCTCTAGAACTGGCTAACTAAACACTGACTGACTCGTCCAATGCATCGCCTATATAGACAATTCGCAGTATTTGGAAGTTTCGAGGCTCAACGAATCATCATGGTCTTTCCAGACGTCAGGGGGGAGGGGAAAGATACGGATACTGACTTGTGGTACTTTTCTCCCCACCCCCTCAGCAAGCGCCACCCAGTCGCATGGCTAGGCGTGGTCTGAACGCTGCCCGTCTCTCACCCTACCTGCCAGCTGGTTCTATCGGCCCTTGCGATATTCGGGTGACCTTTGAACTAATTTCCTTGCTCATTTGCGTCCCGGTTGTGTTCACTGGCACGAATATTGAGTATTATACTTCTTCAGTGTCTGTAACGCGGAAGCTGATTTCTTAACTGACATCGAGTATGCGTCCGTCTAGTTCAGGTGGCCGGGACGGAGTGTTCTTACCAGAAAATCCAAGTTCAACCATAGCTTTCAATCCCCCCCCCCCACTCTAGCTATTTCATGTAGTTTCAAAAATCAGGTGAGCAATTGTTAATTTCACACTGGCTGTTTCTTATCCCCACTTCTGATAAATGTTCAAACATTTTCAGTTTGGACCTAATTCCGCATCGCCTTCTCTTTTCCCACACTCAAAGATAAGTTATGCGCGCTAACAAATCCACATGTCTTGGCAACATTCAGCCTGTCTTTGTATGAATCACGTACAATTTTCTGAAAATAGGGACGAGCCTCGGCACAACGGAGCCTAGATTCGCCTCGAGGCTTTTGAACAATGGCTAAAGTGTGTCGGACATGGTAGCTCAATGGATTTTTTTATTTATTTATTGTTATAATTTACGTCCTCCAACGTTGTCATTTCGGACGATGAATGGAATGGGTGAAATGATGCTCAAATGAGACCGGGTCCATAGAGCTTAGAGTTACCCGATATTCGTCTTTCAGGATAATGGAAAACCTCGGTAAAACCTTATCCAGGTAATTCACCCTGACCGAGATTCGAACTCTGCACCTCTTGAGTGTGAGGCAGACATGCTACCACCACGCTACCGAGGCGGGCTCTCAATGGGTTAGAGCGACTGGACGAAAACCAGGAGATCGGTGGTTCAAATCCCGGCCGTGGTTTTGAATTTTTTCATATTGGCCCTATCTATTACTATTGATGTTACAGAAGAAGATGGTAATGGAAATGAGTTGAGGTATAGAAACAAAAGAAACTACTAAGTTACACCAAACGGGAGAATGTATCCTGGGGAGAGAAGGTGAGATAAAAGACCAGGACCAGGAGCAAATGGCGAGGAGGATGAAGAAGCCAGCGATGTGGAACGTTTAAGTAGTATCACTTTGAGTTGAGAAGGCGGTGACATTCTCCTAGACCACGATGATATCTGTGGATTCAAGAAGATAAAATGAAGTGACGTGACGTGACGTGAAGTCACATGAGGGTTTAAAGTAAATTTTGTTGTATATAAAGTAAGAATTTATATATAAAGAAGAAAACAATCATAAACCGACAATTAAAAGTACATATTTATCTTGAAGTGTAAATCCTGTATATTAAGGAAAATTGCTGTATTAGAAGTTTTACATATAGAGCTGGAGTTTGTTTTAGAAATATTTAATGTACGCTTTGCTACTGGATACTAGTAGAAAGAGTAGAAGTATAAAATTATTGGTAGCCAGTAACACGGGGCAACAAAAAGATACATTTTGATTGTTTCGAGCACTTCATGAGGCAATTCCTATTAATTTTGGGTTGAGAAAAACAAATATGACAATGAAAAATTCATATTAGCTCTAGTTTCTATAACATACACAATGTGGAAGTATTACATATTAACGGATCGAGAGAAAAGGATACATTTTAATTACATACATGCTAACAACAATGAAAGTGCATTTGATTTTTTAAACTGGTAATTACATGCTAAGAGTTCTAAATTGCTGTAAAAATACTTCGCCGATAGTCGTGTCTTTAGAGAATCATGTGGTGGCCTATTGACTTCGTCGTCTTTTAGCTTGCCTCTTGTGATGGAGTTCCGCAGAATCCCTATACAAAGACCAACAGTAATCCGCAAGCATTACTTCATTCCAACGGCCCTGACATCTTTGTTCCATAACAAAAATGTCCTAATGGAATCTCTCCCCATGTTCATCACTAACAGCTCCACAACTAGCAGGGAAAAAGTCTAGGTGGGAGTGAAGAAAATGGATCTTAAGGCACATGTTGCATCCAAGGTTGCGGTACTTTTGCAGGAGCACTGTCACCAAATTCTTGTAGTTGTCATCTCTTTTGTTGCCTAAAAATCCATGAACAACACCCTTGAAGGCTTCCGAAGCTTCCTCTTCTTTCCCCTTCAAAATTTGGTCAAATACACCAAGTTCTCTTATATTTGTGGTCCGACAAAAATGCCTTCCTTAGCTTTTGCATCACTTAGTTTCCAAAATTTCTCTCTGAATGTGTTTTGTCATTTGACAGATGTACCAACTCCCACGAAAGGTCCCCCAAATTTAAAATCTTCACTCTAAAAATGAAATGTCACTTTAGCTTCAAAATGAAATGTGTAGCGTTTAACGCCCGCTTTTACTACATACGGCAACGCAGGCGGTGGCACTGATGATACATGAGATGAAGATGGAGCACCGGTGGAATGAGATGGCGGCGGAAACCGGAAGTACCGTAGAAAACCCGCCCCAGCGCCGTGTTGTCCACCACAAATCTCAATTTGCGGTCGCCTGGGATCGAACACGGGCCGCCTTGGTGAGAGTCAAGCGGTCTAACCACTGAGCCACGGCGCGGCCAGTGCTTCAAAACAAGAGCTAATGTATCATTTTATGGTGATTTTTGAATTCAGCAGATGGAAATACATGTTAGTTCACTATTTTTGAGCCCGAAACATTTTCATTGTTGCCCAGTGTAATTAGTGGTTCACATGTAATAATTTCTGAAATTAAAATATAAATATTTTGTAATAAAAGAAGTTTGGCAACTATGTGGTGACGTAGGTAACTAGGTGTCTGGACTGAAGTGTTACACTTGTAATATGTAACTGTACATAATGGGGTAATAACACGGGTACATAACACGAAAAAATGACCTTAGTGCTGATAAATGCATGTGTACCTACGTAATACTTACTGTCATATGTTCCAAGAAAATGATAGGTCTAAGCATTTCATATCCTCTGTGATTTAAATTGAAGAATAAAAATCCAAATAAAAAATAGTAAACGATTCATTATTAGGGTAGAAATTTTTAGGTTTTGACATATTAGTTTCTTCGGTATTTGATTAACAGAATCAAGAGGTATATTTCAAATTTCCTGAAGCAGCTTATGTAATTCCACCTAGAAAACCCTAAATAGAATAAGGTAAATATCTATTGCACCCTTTTATTATAGAGAATGTTATTTTGCCATTGAAACGCATCGCTAAAGTCAGGCGCGGCTCTGAGGGAATTGATTAGGTGACTCGGAAAATTGGCTAACCTAAATTCGCAAAATAACTATCCCAAAAACGGATTTTATACTGGAATACTGGTTTTGAATTTCGATGGGGCTTCCCTCTGTACATGAATCCAACATTTCCTTAAAATTACCTTTATTTAAGTAGTCCTGGCATTGAATATGTCCACGAAATGTCATTTTTGGCTATTTCCCTAATGGGATATTGCATGAAACGTCTGTTAAGCGCCGGCCTCGGTAGCGTAGATGATAGCGTGCCTGCCTCACGTTCAAGAGGTCCCGAGTTCAAATTTCGTTCAGGGTGAGTTATCTGGATAAAGTTGTTTCCGGGGTTTACCCTTATCCTTAAAGACGAATATCGAGTAGCTCTAAGCTTCATGGAATCTGGACACAAGCTCAAGCATCACTTCACACATCTGATTCACCGTCCGATATGACAAAGTTTCAGGTCGTAAAATAAAGAGAGAGAGAGAGAGAGAGAGAGAGAGAGAGAGAGAGAGAGAGAGAGAGAGAGAGAGAGAGAGAGAGAGAGAGAGAGAGAAACGCCTGGTGAAAATGTGTGTTGTGTATGTATGTGTGAGTTTCTCATTTGTGGAGTAAATCATTTTCACGATTTTCCTTGTTATATGCTCATGCTTTAAAGACTTTTACTTATTCTACTGAAAACCGAAGTTATTATTCAATTGTTTTATCTCCATGCAATGCAAGGAGAAAGAAATTTCAAAGCTGTTGTATAGTGACTAGTTCCTTGAGGATTTGACTACCACTTAAAGGCTGCTGTATTATGGTATTCCCCTTGCACATACAAATAATTAGCAATAAGGTAGTTAATATATTCAAATGTTTATCCCGAAAGACCGGAAATGGATGGAGGAATAAGGTTTCTTACAGCATGGTTACAAGAGTAGAGAAACTCGCGTGAAGTTTTTCTATATATAATTTACGTCCTCCAACGTTAGATAATATCGGACGATGAATGGAATGGGTGAAATGGCGCTTAAATGAGCCCGGGGTTCATGCAGCTTGGAGCTATCCGATTGTCGTCTTTCCGGATAAGGGAAAACAACGGAAATAACCTTATTCATGTAACTCACCCTGGCCGAGGTTCGTAATCTGACCTCTTGAACGTGAGGCAGACACGCTAACACATACGCTACCGAGGTGGGCCACGCGTGAGCGAACGCATCCACATTTCTATATCGTCTACCATGTCATGGCAGGTAGAGTAGACATTGCATTCACTACTGAAAAATTCATACGGAGTTTTTCTAGAAATATGATTTTCAAAGTCCTATATATCGTAAAAAAATCGTAAAATGGTCCTTGTAGGCATGTTTGTCTACAGCATAAATGAAAAAGGTAACGTTTAATACAAAAATTGTACTTGCATTGATAGATTCAACATGAAAAATTCTTTTCCGCGGTCGGGATTTGAACCACGGATCTACTGGTTTCCGTCCAGTCGCTCTTACCCATTGAGCTACCATGGCCAATTTGCCGTCCTGACATTAAACACACACACACACACACACACACACACACACACACACACACACACACACATTGAAGATCTGAATGACAGACATTCGGTCTCAAGCCAAATCAGTGCTAGGCCCTCTACCGGCAGTGGAGTGTTTTGTAAGGAAGGATAATATACGGCAGAAGATGAGGTTGGAGTTGTATATAAGCCAACGGATGTGTTATTTTATGTACCTAGAAGCAGCCTCGGGCGTTTGTAGCGCTCTCCAGGATCGATGTCGTACTCACCTAGACCGCGGATGAGGGAGTTGAAGATGTGGAAGAGATTTTGATAGAAGGAACGTGAAAGGGTATGGATGTAGTCTGTTATTGTGTGGATACGTAGGTCACGTCGGATAACTAGATTGGGGATGTACCAATGGGAGTCTGTGGCAATGCGGAGGAATCGGGATTGTAGAATTTCAAAGCGGTGTGGGTGAGATTTGGCTGCTACTTCTCATATTTCACTGGCGTATGTGATGGCTGGCCGGAGTACTTTCTTCTGACATTAAATTCTCCAATTGGCTCATATATTTCCCCGGTAAACCACTAAAAAACTCTCGCATCCAAAATACACCGTTTGTGATGAATTGCTATTGTAAGTACTTGAACTTCATCATATCATACAAGCAAAAGTTCATAGATTTGGTTTATGCTTCCACAAGTAAAATTGACTTCCTAATTAAACCGCTTAAACCACCTTCGAGAATTTATAATTATGATGGTGGCTTTCTGTTCGAACCCATGGAGGACAATTATTTTTTAGGGGTAAAAATTTCGTATTATATGTTCTTAAAAATGTGAGGTGAAGCAACTTGATAATCTATTTCCATTTCAAATAAGCTGATGTCGAGGACCACAGGGCCTAAGAATATTTCGCACATTCCTTCCTGCAGCGTCGTAATTCTCTCACTGCGCCATCTATTTTGCGTTGCACTAACTACCTTACTGCATACTCTTTTAGCCCGGCTGCATGAAAGTTAATCTAAGTTTAAGCATATGAAAATGATCTTCAGTCAAGCTGAACTTAATATTTTGGTTGTACAAACATTGATCTAAGTTCATGGCCTCTTGATCTAAGATCAAACATAACTGGTGAATTTTCTCCAGTTAAATTGATTGGACTTAGATCAGCAGAACTGTAGAATTTACACGATAGTTTCTGAGAAGAGATAAGTATTGCAGCTTTAAATAAATAGTAAATAAAGTATTTTTCTTGCTACTTGCATGAATAATTAAACTCTTTGTTTCACAAATGTGTGTTAACGATGCATTGTTTGTGTTCATAACCTATTCATTTGTATTCTTTTCAGAATTAAGATTATCCCGATATCTCTGATAATTAGAATTTTCAATTTGAAAGGTCTCCTCCTGATTTGAAACATAGAGGAAATCCCATCTCAGAACTAAATGACAGAAAATTCAAAATGATATTTCGACTATCAAAGCATATAATCAAAGAACTGACTTTATGCACAATTAAGAACACAAACCCTGAGCAAATATGCAGTGAATGCAATATTTATGACCCGGCTCATATTACGGTTCTTTGCAACTGAAATCTTCCAGATGGTGATAAGGAATATATCCAATATAAATAGAGGGACTGCGTTTAGAACAGTCCAAACTGCTTGGCATCAAAATTATTTCCCCAAAGTTACACAAATAATAACACCAGGGTACAAGGCGTTGCATCCTGTCCTTCAACCGCCAGGTACATCTTGTAACCTCATAAAAACACCATTCTAAAATCCCACATTTCACTCTATAACATCCCGAAATATACCCTACCTGCGGTAAAACCCTTAACGGGTGGGCACGCAGCAAAAACCTTCTGGCTTCATACAGCCAATCAGCACCACATGGCATGGCATTGCATGAACAGTACACAAAGTTAAGAGCGATATTGCAGCTTCAAGACCTCATTTCATCAGGATGCCCATGGAAGAGCCCGAAATAGGAAAGGTTAGGCGAGATATAAAGTTAGCTGAACGCATCTTCTCTTTTGCTTGAACTTCCATTTTTTGTTTGTTTTCCAACTCACAGTATTGTAAACAGACCAGAACGAAAAAGATGTACATTGGGCATATAATTGAGATAAAGTAACCGAAATAATTAACTTATGATAAATACTGTTTCAATATGGAGTAAATTCTTATACTGTTTATATAAAATAGCATTATTTCTAGGACAAATAAGCACAAAGCGAAAGATTTATTTAGTTTTTATTATCTCTAGATTGGCTACTCTGTGCACTTGAAGTAAACAGAGTCGAGTAATTTCGATAATTCTCGAATCCTTTCGATACAACAAGAAAGTTGCAACATGTTTGACGATGTTGCTGTATTTGTTTTTTTTTATCTCGGATCGGTACTAAACGGCTTTCATCTCATCTAAGGTCAGCATTTTACAACGCACGCAAGTTCGCAAACTTAATTCAATTTTGATCTTCGATTATAAATGAACTGCAGTTAGCGATTTTTATGCAAGCGGGCCCTGGTGGCACAAGTGTTGACTAGTAACTCGGGCAGCTCCATCGATACAGTTCATGATGGTTGGCCCTGATTAAAGAATACAAAAAGCAATGCTACCAATAGCACTACTCAATTCTCCAATTGACTCATATATTTCCCCGGTAAAACACTAGGGGCTCTCGCATCCAAGATACACCGTTTGTGACGAATTGGTATTTTAAGTACTTGAGACGCAGGTTTCATCATCTCATACACGCAAAATTTCATAGATTTAGTTCGGACTTAGCGGAGTAATTTAAATTCCCAGATAAACCGCTTAAACCACCTTCGAGAATTTATAACTATAACGGTGGCCTTCTGTTCGAACCCATGGAGGAAAATTATTTTCTTAAGGGGTAAAAATGTCGTATTATATGTTCTTTAGAAAGTGAGGAGAAGC
Source organism: Mantis religiosa (assembly GCA_030765055.1). Taxonomy (NCBI): domain Eukaryota; kingdom Metazoa; phylum Arthropoda; class Insecta; order Mantodea; family Mantidae; genus Mantis; species Mantis religiosa. Next base: position 330,895,457 of record CM060948.1, on the reverse strand, counting down.
AACTTTATAGTCTAGTTCCATTTTAAATAAGTTGATATCGAGGACTACAGGACCTTAGAATATTTTCCACATACCTTCCTGCAGCGTCATAATTCTCTCTCTGCGCCATCTATTTTGCGTTGCACTAACTACCTCACTGCATGCCCTGGTGGCACAAGTGTTGACTAGTAACTCGGGCAGCTCCATCGATACAGTTCATGATGGATGGCCCTGATTAAAGAATACAAAAAGCAATGCTACCAATAACACTACTCAATTCTCCAATTGACTCATATATTTCCCCGGTAAAACACTAGGGGTTCTCGCATCCAAGATACACCGTTTGTGACGAATTGGTATTTTAAGTACTTGAGACGCAGGTTTCATCATCTCATACACGCAAAATTTCATAGATTTAGTTCGGACTTAGCGGAGTAATTTAAATTCCGAGATGAACCGCTTAAACCACCTTCGAGAATTTATAACTATAACGGTGGCCTTCTGTTCGAACCCATGGAGGAAAATTATTTTCTTAAGGGGTAAAAATGTCGTATTATATGTTCTTTAGAAAGTGAGGAGAAGCAACTTTATAGTCTAGTTCCATTTTAAATAAGTTGATATCGAGGACTACAGGACCTTAGAATATTTTCCACATTCCTTCCTGCAGCGTCATAATTCTCTCTCTGCGCCATCTATTTTGCGTTGCACTAACTACCTCACTGCATGCCCTGGTGGCACAAGTGTTGACTAGTAACTCGGGCAGCTCCATCGATACAGTTCATGATGGATGGCCCTGATTAAAGAATACAAAAAGCAATGCTACCAATAACACTACTCAATTCTCCAATTGACTCATATATTTCCCCGGTAAAACACTAGGGGTTCTCGCATCCAAGATACACCGTTTGTGACGAATTGGTATTTTAAGTACTTGAGACGCAGGTTTCATCATCTCATACACGCAAAATTTCATAGATTTAGTTCGGACTTAGCGGAGTAATTTAAATTCCCAGATGAACCGCTTAAACCACCTTCGAGAATTTATAACTATAACGGTGGCCTTCTGTTCGAACCCATGGAGGAAAATTATTTTCTTAAGGGGTAAAAATGTCGTATTATATGTTCTTTAGAAAGTGAGGAGAAGCAACTTTATAGTCTAGTTCCATTTTAAATAAGTTGATATCGAGGACCACAGGACCTTAGAATATTTTCCACATTCCTTCCTGCAGCGTCATAATTCTCTCTCTGCGCCATCTATTTTGCGTTGCACTAACTACCTCACTGCATGCCCTGGTGGCACAAGTGTTGACTAGTAACTCGGGCAGCTCCATCGATACAGTTCATGATGGATGGCCCTGATTAAAGAATACAAAAAGCAATGCTACCAATAACACTACTCAATTCTCCAATTGACTCATATATTTCCCCGGTAAAACACTAGGGGTTCTCGCATCCAAGATACACCGTTTGTGACGAATTGGTATTTTAAGTACTTGAGACGCAGGTTTCATCATCTCATACACGCAAAATTTCATAGATTTAGTTCGGACTTAGCGGAGTAATTTAAATTCCCAGATGAACCGCTTAAACCACCTTCGAGAATTTATAACTATAACGTTGCCTTCTGTTCGAACCCATGGAGGAAAATTATTTTCTTAAGGGGTAAAAATGTCGTATTATATGTTCTTTAGAAAGTGAGGAGGAGCAACTTTATAGTCTAGTTCCATTTTAAATAAGTTGATATCGAGGACCACAGGACCTTAGAATATTTTCCACATTCCTTCCTGCAGCGTCATAATTCTCTCTCTGCGCCATCTATTTTGCGTTGCACTAACTACCTCACTGCATGCCCTGGTGGCACAAGTGTTGACTAGTAACTCGGGCAGCTCCATCGATACAGTTCATGATGGATGGCCCTGATTATAGAATACAAAAAGCAATGCTACCAATAACACTACTCAACTTTAAGCGTGCCTTTAGTCCATTTCAAGATTTATATTTCAAAAATGTTGCTTGAAATGGCAGATCACGTCTCACTGTTTAGACATTAGAGATATACATAATCCAGAACGAGTTCGTGTACCAGCCGGCAACACGCGTCATAGGTTGTCTACCCTTGTCCTACACGATTACTTATGCAGATACTTGCACAATGTAAAGAGGAAAACATGTTGTACAGTTTAAGAGGTTTTAACATCAAAACATCGTGAGTTTCAACCACAAAATTCTGAAAGTGAAAGACATTTTGCAGTGCAAGTAGATTTGAATGATTTGGCACGCGACTTAAATTTGTCAAAAGAAGAATCTGAACTTCTAGGTTCCAGTCTGCCACTATGGACATTATTGCAACTGATATAAGAGTTACAGAGCTTCGAAATATACATCAGAAATTTGGAAAGTATGTTTCAATGGAGGAGAAAATATGTTTCTGCATAGATATCATTAGGCATCGCATCCCATACACCTTTAAAGGTATATGAAGTTTACTAATGTTGCGGTATACAACTGCTGACGTCAGCCCCGGGGACAAGACTCAGGGATAGTCCGGTTCGCCACACGTAGCTTTAGTTTCATTACAACTACTGCTCTCCACGCAGGTGGATTTGCCTTCCCGGGAGTGCAAGGTGTTTGATATATTGCGTTAACTGGCTTAAAATTGGCAAAATTTCTTCTTGGGCAGCAAGCCAGGTGAACAGGGGAATAGAAATCGACGTTTAGGGAGTGTGCATCTCTCCCATCATCAGGATATTCATTAAATGTTAAAACCACAAATGAAACACTGGATATAACACAACTATAAACCAAGACAAAACACTATCAAAATTCGCATTACTGAACAAAAGACTGTTTTCAGTAAATTAAATGCCAGGTCAGGAGATGGCGTGAGTATAGGAAATTGTGTCAAAGAAAGGTAACTACTTAACCTGATTATCAAGCTGTATTGATCTTTGCTTCTTAAATCTACGGAAGTGACGTGACGTGAAGTCACATGAGAGTTTAAAGTAAATTTTGTTGTATATAAAGTAAGAATTTATATATAAAGAAGAAAACAATCATAAACCGACAATTAAAAGTACATATTTATCTTGAAGTGTAAATCCTGTATATTAAGGAAAATTGCTGTATTAGAAGTTTTACATATAGAGCTGGAGTTTGTTTTAGAAATATTTAATGTACGCTTTGCTACTGGATACTAGTAGAAAGAGTAGAAGTATAAAATTATTGGTAGCCAGTAACACGGGGCAACAAAAAGATACATTTTGATTGTTTCGAGCACTTCATGAGGCAATTCCTATTAATTTTGGGTTGAGAAAAACAAATATGACAATGAAAAATTCATATTAGCTCTAGTTTCTATAACATACACAATGTGGAAGTATTACATATTAACGGATCGAGAGAAAAGGATACATTTTAATTACATACATGCTAACAACAATGAAAGTGCATTTGATTTTTTAAACTGGTAATTACATGCTAAGAGTTCTAAATTGCTGTAAAAATACTTCGCCGATAGTCGTGTCTTTAGAGAATCATGTGGTGGCCTATTGACTTCGTCGTCTTTTAGCTTGCCTCTTGTGATGGAGTTCCGCAGAATCCCTATACAAAGACCAACAGTAATCCGCAAGCATTACTTCATTCCAACGGCCCTGACATCTTTGTTCCATAACAAAAATGTCCTAATGGAATCTCTCCCCATGTTCATCACTAACAGCTCCACAACTAGCAGGGAAAAAGTCTAGGTGGGAGTGAAGAAAATGGATCTTAAGGCACATGTTGCATCCAAGGTTGCGGTACTTTTGCAGGAGCACTGTCACCAAATTCTTGTAGTTGTCATCTCTTTTGTTGCCTAAAAATCCATGAACAACACCCTTGAAGGCTTCCGAAGCTTCCTCTTCTTTCCCCTTCAAAATTTGGTCAAATACACCAAGTTCTCTTATATTTGTGGTCCGACAAAAATGCCTTCCTTAGCTTTTGCATCACTTAGTTTCCAAAATTTCTCTCTGAATGTGTTTTGTCATTTGACAGATGTACCAACTCCCACGAAAGGTCCCCCAAATTTAAAATCTTCACTCTAAAAATGAAATGTCACTTTAGCTTCAAAATGAAATGTGTAGCGTTTAACGCCCGCTTTTACTACATACGGCACCGCAGGCGGTGGCACTGATGATACATGAGATGAAGATGGAGCACCGGTGGAATGAGATGGCGGCGGAAACCGGAAGTACCGTAGAAAACCCGCCCCAGCGCCGTGTTGTCCACCACAAATCTCAATTTGCGGTCGCCTGGGATCGAACACGGGCCGCCTTGGTGAGAGTCAAGCGGTCTAACCACTGAGCCACGGCGCGGCCAGTGCTTCAAAACAAGAGCTAATGTATCATTTTATGGTGAATTTTGAATTCAGCAGATGGAAATACATGTTAGTTCACTATTTTTGAGCCCGAAACATTTTCATTGTTGCCCAGTGTAATTAGTGGTTCACATGTAATAATTTCTGAAATTAAAATATAAATATTTTGTAATAAAAGAAGTTTGGCAACTATGTGGTGACGTAGGTAACTAGGTGTCTGGACTGAAGTGTTACACTTGTAATATGTAACTGTACATAATGGGGTAATAACACGGGTACATAACACGAAAAAATGACCTTAGTGCTGATAAATGCATGTGTACCTACGTAATACTTATTGTCATATGTTCCAAGAAAATGATAGGTCTAAGCATTTCATATCCTCTGTGATTTAAATTGAAGAATAAAAATCCAAATAAAAAATAGTAAACGATTCATTATTAGGGTAGAAATTTTTAGGTTTTGACATATTAGTTTCTTCGGTATTTGATTAACAGAATCAAGAGGTATATTTCAACTTTCCTGAAGCAGCTTATGTAATTACACCTAGAAAACCCTAAATAGAATAAGGTAAATATCTATTGCACCCTTTTATTATAGAGAATGTTATTTTGCCATTGAAACGCATCGCTAAAGTCAGGCGCGGCTCTGAGAGAATTGATTAGGTGACTCGGAAAATTGGCTAACCTAAATTCGCAAAATAACTATCCCAAAAACGGATTTTATACTGGAATACTGGTTTTGAATTTCGATGGGGCTTCCCTCTGTACATGAATCCAACATTTCCTTAAAATTACCTTTATTTAAGTAGTCCTGGCATTGAATATGTCCACGAAATGTCATTTTTGGCTATTTCCCTAATGGGATATTGCATGAAACGTCTGTTAAGCGCCGGCCTCGGTAGCGTAGATGATAGCGTGCCTGCCTCACGTTCAAGAGGTCCCGAGTTCAAATTTCGTTCAGGGTGAGTTATCTGGATAAAGTTGTTTCCGGGGTTTACCCTTATCCTTAAAGACGAATATCGAGTAGCTCTAAGCTTCATGGAATCTGGACACAAGCTCAAGCATCACTTCACACATCTGATTCACCGTCCGATATGACAAAGTTTCAGGTCGTAAAATAAAGAGAGAGAGAGAGAAACGCCTGGTGAAAATGTGTGTTGTGTATGTATGTGTGAGTTTCTCATTTGTGGAGTAAATCATTTTCACGATTTTCCTTGTTATATGCTCATGCTTTAAAGACTTTTACTTATTCTACTGAAAACCGAAGTTATTATTCAATTGTTTTATCTCCATGCAATGCAAGGAGAAAGAAATTTCAAAGCTGTTGTATAGTGACTAGTTCCTTGAGGATTTGACTACCACTTAAAGGCTGCTGTATTATGGTATTCCCCTTGCACATACAAATAATTAGCAATAAGGTAGTTAATATATTCAAATGTTTATCCCGAAAGACCGGAAATGGATGGAGGAATAAGGTTTCTTACAGCATGGTTACAAGAGTAGAGAAACTCGCGTGAAGTTTTTCTATATATAATTTACGTCCTCCAACGTTAGATAATATCGGACGATGAATGGAATGGGTGAAATGGCGCTTAAATGAGCCCGGGGTTCATGCAGCTTGGAGCTATCCGATTGTCGTCTTTCCGGATAAGGGAAAACAACGGAAATAACCTTATCCAGGTAACTCACCCTGGCCGAGGTTCGTAATCTGACCTCTTGAACGTGAGGCAGACACGCTAACACATACGCTACCGAGGTGGGCCACGCGTGAGCGAACGCATCCACATTTCTATATCGTCTACCATGTCATGGCAGGTAGAGTAGACATTGCATTCACTACTGAAAAATTCATACGGAGTTTTTCTAGAAATATGATTTTCAAAGTCCTATATATCGTAAAAAAATCGTAAAATGGTCCTTGTAGGCATGTTTGTCTACAGCATAAATGAAAAAGGTAACGTTTAATACAAAAATTGTACTTGCATTGATAGATTCAACATGAAAAATTCTTTTCCGCGGTCGGGATTTGAACCACGGATCTACTGGTTTCCGTCCAGTCGCTCTTACCCATTGAGCTACCATGGCCAATTTGCCGTCCTGACATTAAACACACACACACACACACACACACACACACACACACACACACACACACACACACACGGCTGGACATTGAAGATCTGAATGTCAGACATTCGGTCTCAAGCCAAATCAGTGCTAGGCCCTCTACCGGCAGTGGAGTGTTTTGTAAGGAAGGATAATATACGGCAGAAGATGAGGTTGGAGTTGTATATAAGCCAACGGATGTGTTATTTTATGTACCTAGAAGCAGCCTCGGGCGTTTGTAGCGCTCTCCAGGATCGATGTCGTACTCACCTAGACCGCGGATGAGGGAGTTGAAGATGTGGAAGAGATTTTGATAGAAGGAACGTGAAAGGGTATGGATGTAGTCTGTTATTGTGTGGATACGTAGGTCACGTCGGATAACTAGATTGGGGATGTACCAATGGGAGTCTGTGGCAATGTGGAGGAATCGGGATTGTAGAATTTCAAAGCGGTGTGGGTGAGATTTGGCTGCTACTTCTCATATTTCACTGGCGTATGTGATGGCTGGCCGGAGTACTTACTTCTGACATTAAATTCTCCAATTGGCTCATATATTTCCCCGGTAAACCACTAAAAAACTCTCGCATCCAAAATACACCGTTTGTGATGAATTGCTATTGTAAGTACTTGAACTTCATCATATCATACAAGCAAAAGTTCATAGATTTGGTTTATGCTTCCACAAGTAAAATTGACTTCCTAATTAAACCGCTTAAACCACCTTCGAGAATTTATAATTATGATGGTGGCTTTCTGTTCGAACCCATGGAGGACAATTATTTTTTAGGGGTAAAAATTTCGTATTATATGTTCTTAAAAATGTGAGGTGAAGCAACTTGATAATCTATTTCCATTTCAAATAAGCTGATGTCGAGGACCACAGGGCCTAAGAATATTTCGCACATTCCTTCCTGCAGCGTCGTAATTCTCTCACTGCGCCATCTATTTTGCGTTGCACTAACTACCTTACTGCATACTCTTTTAGCCCGGCTGCATGAAAGTTAATCTAAGTTTAAGCATATGAAAATGATCTTCAGTCAAGCTGAACTTAGAATTTTGGTTGTACAAACATTGATCTAAGTTCATGGCCTCTTGATCTAAGATCAAACATAACTGGTGAATTTTCTCCAGTTAAATTGATTGGACTTAGATCAGCAGAACTGTAGAATTTACACGATAGTTTCTGAGAAGAGATAAGTACTGCAGCTTTAAATAAATAGTAAATAAAGTATTTTTCTTGCTACTTGCATGAATAATTAAACTCTTTGTTTCACAAATGTGTGTTAACGATGCATTGTTTGTGTTCATAACCTATTCATTTGTATTCTTTTCAGAATTAAGATTATCCCGATATCTCTGATAATTAGAATTTTCAATTTGAAAGGTCTCCTCCTGATTTGAAACATAGAGGAAATCCCATCTCAGAACTAAATGACAGAAAATTCAAAATGATATTTCGACTATCAAAGCATATAATCAAAGAACTGACTTTATGCACAATTAAGAACACAAACCCTGAGCAAATATGCAGTGAATGCAATATTTATGACCCGGCTCATATTACGGTTCTATGCAACTGAAATCTTCCAGATGGTGATAAGGAATATATCCAATATAAATAGAGGGACTGCGTTTAGAACAGTCCAAACTGCTTGGCATCAAAATTATTTCCCCAAAGTTACACAAATAATAACACCAGGGTACAAGGCGTTGCATCCTGTCCTTCAACCGCCAGGTACATCTTGTAACCTCATAAAAACACCATTCTAAAATCCCACATTTCACTCTATAACATCCCGAAATATACCCTACCTGCGGTAAAACCCTTAACGGGTGGGCACGCAGCAAAAACCTTCTGGCTTCATACAGCCAATCAGCACCACATGGCATGGCATTGCATGAACAGTACACAAAGTTAAGAGCGATATTGCAGCTTCAAGACCTCATTTCATCAGGATGCCCATGGAAGAGCCCGAAATAGGAAAGGTTAGGCGAGATATAAAGTTAGCTGAACGCATCTTCTCTTTTGCTTGAACTTCCATTTTTTGTTTGTTTTCCAACTCACAGTATTGTAAACAGACCAGAACGAAAAAGATGTACATTGGGCATATAATTGAGATAAAGTAACCGAAATAATTAACTTATGATAAATACTGTTTCAATATGGAGTAAATTCTTATACTGTTTATATAAAATAGCATTATTTCTAGGACAAATAAGCACAAAGCGAAAGATTTATTTAGTTTTTATTATCTCTAGATTGGCTACTCTGTGCACTTGAAGTAAACAGAGTCGAGTAATTTCGATAATTCTCGAATCCTTTCGATACAACAAGAAAGTTGCAACATGTTTGACGATGTTGCTGTATTTGTTTTTTTTATCTCGGATCGGTACTAAACGGCTTTCATCTCATCTAAGATCAGCATTTTACAACCCACGCAAGTTCGCAAACTTAACTCAATTTTGATCTTCGATTATAAATGAACTGCAGTTAGCGATTTTTATGCAAGCGGGCCCTGGTGGCACAAGTGTTGACTAGTAACTCGGGCAGCTCCATCGATACAGTTCACGATGGATGGCCCTGATTAAAGAATACAAAAAGCAATGCTACCAATAACACTACTCAATTCTCCAATTGACTCATATATTTCCCCGGTAAAACACTAGGGGCTCTCGCATCCAAGATACACCGTTTGTGACGAATTGGTATTTTAAGTACTTGAGACGCAGGTTTCATCATCTCATACACGCAAAATTTCATAGATTTAGTTCGGACTTAGCGGAGTAATTTAAATTCCCAGATAAACCGCTTAAACCACCTTCGAGAATTTATAACTATAACGGTGGCCTTCTGTTCGAACCCATGGAGGAAAATTATTTTCTTAAGGGGTAAAAATGTCGTATTATATGTTCTTTAGAAAGTGAGGAGAAGCTTCTTTATAGTCTAGTTCCATTTTAAATAAGTTGATATCGAGGACCACAGGACCTTAGAATATTTTCCACATTCCTTCCTGCAGCGTCATAATTCTCTCTCTGCGCCATCTATTTTGCGTTGCACTAACTACCTCACTGCATGCCCTGGTGGCACAAGTGTTGACTAGTAACTCGGGCAGCTCCATCGATACAGTTCATGATGGATGGCCCTGATTAAAGAATACAAAATGCAATGCTACCAATAACACTACTCAACTTTAAGCGTGCCTTTAGTCCATTTCAAGATTTATATTTCAAAAATGTTGCTTGAAATGGCAGATCACGTCTCACTGTTTAGACATTAGAGATATACATAATCCAGAACGAGTTCGTGTACCAGCCGGCAACACGCGTCATAGGTTGTCTACCCTTGTCCTACACGATTACTTATGCAGATACTTGCACAATGTAAAGAGGAAAACATGTTGTACAGTTTAAGAGGTTTTAACATCAAAACATCGTGAGTTTCAACCACAAAATTCTGAAAGTGAAAGACATTTTGCAGTGCAAGTAGATTTGAATGATTTGGCACGCGACTTAAATTTGTCAAAAGAAGAATCTGAACTTCTAGGTTCCAGTCTGCCACTATGGACATTATTGCAACTGATATAAGAGTTACAGAGCTTCGAAATATACATCAGAAATTTGGAAAGTATGTTTCAATGGAGCAGAAAATATGTTTCTGCATAGATATCATTAGGCATCGCATCCCATACACCTTTAAAGGTATATGAAGTTTACTAATGTTGCGGTATACAACTGCTGACGTCAGCCCCGGGGACAAGACTCAGGGATAGTCCGGTTCGCCACACGTAGCTTTAGTTTCATTACAACTACTGCTCTCCACGCAGGTGGATTTGCCTTCCCGGGAGTGCAAGGTGTTTGATATATTGCGTTAACTGGCTTAAAATTGGCAAAATTTCTTCTTGGGCAGCAAGCCAGGTGAACAGGGGAATAGAAATCGACGTTTAGGGAGTGTGCATCTCTCCCATCATCAGGATATTCATTAAATGTTAAAACCACAAATGAAACACTGGATATAACACAACTATAAACCAAGACAAAACACTATCAAAATTCGCATTACTGAACAAAAGACTGTTTTCAGTAAATTAAATGCCAGGTCAGGAGATGGCGTGAGTATAGGAAATTGTGTCAAAGAAAGGTAACTACTTAACCTGATTATCAAGCTGTATTGATCTTTGCTTCTTAAATCTACGGAAGTGACGTGACGTGAAGTCACATGAGGGTTTAAAGTAAATTTTGTTGTATATAAAGTAAGAATTTATATATAAAGAAGAAAACAATCATAAACCGACAATTAAAAGTACATATTTATCTTGAAGTGTAAATCCTGTATATTAAGGAAAATTGCTGTATTAGAAGTTTTACATATAGAGCTGGAGTTTGTTTTAGAAATATTTAATGTACGCTTTGCTACTGGATACTAGTAGAAAGAGTAGAAGTATAAAATTATTGGTAGACAGTAACACGGGGCAACAAAAAGATACATTTTGATTGTTTCGAGCACTTCATGAGACAATTCCTATTAATTTTGGGTTGAGAAAAACAAATATGACAATGAAAAATTCATATTAGCTCTAGTTTCTATAACATACACAATGTGGAAGTATTACATATTAACGGATCGAGAGAAAAGGATACATTTTAATTACATACATGCTAACAACAATGAAAGTGCATTTGATTTTTTAAACTGGTAATTACATGCTAAGAGTTCTAAATTGCTGTAAAAATACTTCGCCGATAGTCGTGTCTTTAGAGAATCATGTGGTGGCCTATTGACTTCGTCGTCTTTTAGCTTGCCTCTTGTGATGGAGTTCCGCAGAATCCCTATACAAAGACCAACAGTAATCCGCAAGCATTACTTCATTCCAACGGCCCTGACATCTTTGTTCCATAACAGAAATGTCCTAATGGAATCTCTCCCCATGTTCATCACTAACAGCTCCACAACTAGCAGGGAAAAAGTCTAGGTGGGAGTGAAGAAAATGGATCTTAAGGCACATGTTGCATCCAAGGTTGCGGTACTTTTGCAGGAGCACTGTCACCAAATTCTTGTAGTTGTCATCTCTTTTGTTGCCTAAAAATCCATGAACAACACCCTTGAAGGCTTCCGAAGCTTCCTCTTCTTTCCCCTTCAAAATTTGGTCAAATACACCAAGTTCTCTTATATTTGTGGTCCGACAAAAATGCCTTCCTTAGCTTTTGCATCACTTAGTTTCCAAAATTTCTCTCTGAATGTGTTTTGTCATTTGACAGATGTACCAACTCCCACGAAAGGTCCCCCAAATTTAAAATCTTCACTCTAAAAATGAAATGTCACTTTAGCTTCAAAATGAAATGTGTAGCGTTTAACGCCCGCTTTTACTACATACGGCACCGCAGGCGGTGGCACTGATGATACATGAGATGAAGATGGAGCACCGGTGGAATGAGATGGCGGCGGAAACCGGAAGTACCGTAGAAAACCCGCCCCAGCGCCGTGTTGTCCACCACAAATCTCAATTTGCTGTCGCCTGGGATCGAACACGGGCCGCCTTGGTGAGAGTCAAGCGGTCTAACCACTGAGCCACGGCGCGGCCAGTGCTTCAAAACAAGAGCTAATGTATCATTTTATGGTGATTTTTGAATTCAGCAGATGGAAATACATGTTAGTTCACTATTTTTGAGCCCGAAACATTTTCATTGTTGCCCAGTGTAATTAGTGGTTCACCTGTAATAATTTCTGAAATTAAAATATAAATATTTTGTAATAAAAGAAGTTTGGCAACTATGTGGTGACGTAGGTAACTAGGTGTCTGGACTGAAGTGTTACACTTGTAATATGTAACTGTACATAATGGGGTAATAACACGGGTACATAACACGAAAAAATGACCTTAGTGCTGATAAATGCATGTGTACCTACGTAATACTTATTGTCATATGTTCCAAGAAAATGATAGGTCTAAGCATTTCATATCCTCTGTGATTTAAATTGAAGAATAAAAATCCAAATAAAAAATAGTAAACGATTCATTATTAGGGTAGAAATTTTTAGGTTTTGACATATTAGTTTCTTCGGTATTTGATTAACAGAATCAAGAGGTATATTTCAACTTTCCTGAAGCAGCTTATGTAATTACACCTAGAAAACCCTAAATAGAATAAGGTAAATATCTATTGCACCCTTTTATTATAGAGAATGTTATTTTGCCATTGAAACGCATCGCTAAAGTCAGGCGCGGCTCTGAGAGAATTGATTAGGTGACTCGGAAAATTGGCTAACCTAAATTCGCAAAATAACTATCCCAAAAACGGATTTTATACTGGAATACTGGTTTTGAATTTCGATGGGGCTTCCCTCTGTACATGAATCCAACATTTCCTTAAAATTACCTTTATTTAAGTAGTCCTGGCATTGAATATGTCCACGAAATGTCATTTTTGGCTATTTCCCTAATGGGATATTGCATGAAACGTCTGTTAAGCGCCGGCCTCGGTAGCGTAGATGATAGCGTGCCTGCCTCACGTTCAAGAGGTCCCGAGTTCAAATTTCGTTCAGGGTGAGTTATCTGGATAAAGTTGTTGCCGGGGTTTACCCTTATCCTTAAAGACGAATATCGAGTAGCTCTAAGCTTCATGGAATCTGGACACAAGCTCAAGCATCACTTCACACATCTGATTCACCGTCCGATATGACAAAGTTTCAGGTCGTAAAATAAAGAGAGAGAGAGAGAAACGCCTGGTGAAAATGTGTGTTGTGTATGTATGTGTGAGTTTCTCATTTGTGGAGTAAATCATTTTCACGATTTTCCTTGTTATATGCTCATGCTTTAAAGACTTTTACTTATTCTACTGAAAACCGAAGTTATTATTCAATTGTTTTATCTCCATGCAATGCAAGGAGAAAGAAATTTCAAAGCTGTTGTATAGTGACTAGTTCCTTGAGGATTTGACTACCACTTAAAGGCTGCTGTATTATGGTATTCCCCTTGCACATACAAATAATTAGCAATAAGGTAGTTAATATATTCAAATGTTTATCCCGAAAGACCGGAAATGGATGGAGGAATAAGGTTTCTTACAGCATGGTTACAAGAGTAGAGAAACTCGCGTGAAGTTTTTCTATATATAATTTACGTCCTTCAACGTTAGATAATATCGGACGATGAATGGAATGGGTGAAATGGCGCTTAAATGAGCCCGGGGTTCATGCAGCTTGGAGCTATCCGATTGTCGTCTTTCCGGATAAGGGAAAACAACGGAAATAACCTTATTCATGTAACTCACCCTGGCCGAGGTTCGTAATCTGACCTCTTGAACGTGAGGCAGACACGCTAACACATACGCTACCGAGGTGGGCCACGCGTGAGCGAACGCATCCACATTTCTATATCGTCTACCATGTCATGGCAGGTAGAGTAGACATTGCATTCACTACTGAAAAATTCATACGGAGTTTTTCTAGAAATATGATTTTCAAAGTCCTATATATCGTAAAAAAATCGTAAAATGGTCCTTGTAGGCATGTTTGTCTACAGCATAAATGAAAAAGGTAACGTTTAATACAAAAATTGTACTTGCATTGATAGATTCAACATGAAAAATTCTTTTCCGCGGTCGGGATTTGAACCACGGATCTACTGGTTTCCGTCCAGTCGCTCTTACCCATTGAGCTACCATGGCCAATTTGCCGTCCTGACATTAAACACACACACACACACACACACACACACACACACACACACACACACACACACACACACACACGGCTGGACATTGAAGATCTGAATGTCAGACATTCGGTCTCAAGCCAAATCAGTGCTAGGCCCTCTACCGGCAGTGGAGTGTTTTGTAAGGAAGGATAATATACGGCAGAAGATGAGGTTGGAGTTGTATATAAGCCAACGGATGTGTTATTTTATGTACCTAGAAGCAGCCTCGGGCGTTTGTAGCGCTCTCCAGGATCGATGTCGTACTCACCTAGACCGCGGATGAGGGAGTTGAAGATGTGGAAGAGATTTTGATAGAAGGAACGTGAAAGGGTATGGATGTAGTCTGTTATTGTGTGGATACGTAGGTCACGTCGGATAACTAGATTGGGGATGTACCAATGGGAGTCTGTGGCAATGCGGAGGAATCGGGATTGTAGAATTTCAAAGCGGTGTGGGTGAGATTTGGCTGCTACTTCTCATATTTCACTGGCGTATGTGATGGCTGGCCGGAGTACTTTCTTCTGACATTAAATTCTCCAATTGGCTCATATATTTCCCCGGTAAACCACTAAAAAACTCTCGCATCCAAGATACACCGTTTGTGATGAATTGCTATTGTAAGTACTTGAACTTCATCATATCATACAAGCAAAAGTTCATAGATTTGGTTTATGCTTCCACAAGTAAAATTGACTTCCTAATTAAACCGCTTAAACCACCTTCGAGAATTTATAATTATGATGGTGGCTTTCTGTTCGAACCCATGAAGGACAATTATTTTTTAGGGGTAAAAATTTCGTATTATATGTTCTTAAAAATGTGAGGTGAAGCAACTTGATAATCTATTTCCATTTCAAATAAGCTGATGTCGAGGACCACAGGGCCTAAGAATATTTCGCACATTCCTTCCTGCAGCGTCGTAATTCTCTCACTGCGCCATCTATTTTGCGTTGCACTAACTACCTTACTGCATACTCTTTTAGCCCGGCTGCATGAAAGTTAATCTAAGTTTAAGCATATGAAAATGATCTTCAGTCAAGCTGAACTTAGAATTTTGGTTGTACAAACATTGATCTAAGTTCATGGCCTCTTGATCTAAGATCAAACATAACTGGTGAATTTTCTCCAGTTAAATTGATTGGACTTAGATCAGCAGAACTGTAGAATTTACACGATAGTTTCTGAGAAGAGATAAGTATTGCAGCTTTAAATAAATAGTAAATAAAGTATTTTTCTTGCTACTTGCATGAATAATTAACCTCTTTGTTTCACAAATGTGTGTTAACGATGCATTGTTTGTGTTCATAACCTATTCATTTGTATTCTTTTCAGAATTAAGATTATCCCGATATCTCTGATAATTAGAATTTTCAATTTGAAAGGTCTCCTCCTGATTTGAAACATAGAGGAAATCCCATCTCAGAACTAAATGACAGAAAATTCAAAATGATATTTCGACTATCAAAGCATATAATCAAAGAACTGACTTTATGCACAATTAAGAACACAAACCCTGAGCAAATATGCAGTGAATGCAATATTTATGACCCGGCTCATATTACGGTTCTATGCAACTGAAATCTTCCAGATGGTGATAAGGAATATATCCAATATAAATAGAGGGACTGCGTTTAGAACAGTCCAAACTGCTTGGCATCAAAATTATTTCCCCAAAGCTACACAAATAATAACACCAGGGTACAAGGTGTTGCATCCTGTCCTTCAACCGCCAGGTACATCTTGTAACCTCATAAAAACACCATTCTAAAATCCCACATTTCACTCTATAACATCCCGAAATATACCCTACCTGCGGTAAAACCCTTAACGGGTGGGCACGCAGCAAAAACCTTCTGGCTTCATACAGCCAATCAGCACCACATGGCATGGCATTGCATGAACAGTACACAAAGTTAAGAGCGATATTGCAGCTTCAAGACCTCATTTCATCAGGATGCCCATGGAAGAGCCCGAAATAGGAAAGGTTAGGCGAGATATAAAGTTAGCTGAACGCATCTTCTCTTTTGCTTGAACTTCCATTTTTTGTTTGTTTTCCAACTCACAGTATTGTAAACAGACCAGAACGAAAAAGATGTACATTGGGCATATAATTGAGATAAAGTAACCGAAATAATTAACTTATGATAAATACTGTTTCAATATGGAGTAAATTCTTATACTGTTTATATAAAATAGCATTATTTCTAGGACAAATAAGCACAAAGCGAAAGATTTATTTAGTTTTTATTATCTCTAGATTGGCTACTCTGTGCACTTGAAGTAAACAGAGTCGAGTAATTTCGATAATTCTCGAATCCTTTCGATACAACAAGAAAGTTGCAACATGTTTGACGATGTTGCTGTATTTGTTTTTTTTATCTCGGATCGGTACTAAACGGCTTTCATCTCATCTAAGATCAGCATTTTACAACCCACGCAAGTTCGCAAACTTAATTCAATTTTGATCTTCGATTATAAATGAACTGCAGTTAGCGATTTTTATGCAAGCGGGCCCTGGTGGCACAAGTGTTGACTAGTAACTCGGGCAGCTCCATCGATACAGTTCATGATGGATGGCCCTGATTAAAGAATACAAAAAGCAATGCTACCAATAACACTACTCAATTCTCCAATTGACTCATATATTTCCCCGGTAAAACACTAGGGGCTCTCGCATCCAAGATACACCGTTTGTGACGAATTGGTATTTTAAGTACTTGAGACGCAGGTTTCATCATCTCATACACGCAAAATTTCATAGATTTAGTTCGGACTTAGCGGAGTAATTTAAATTCCCAGATAAACCGCTTAAACCACCTTCGAGAATTTATAACTATAACGGTGGCCTTCTGTTCGAACCCATGGAGGAAAATTATTTTCTTAAGGGGTAAAAATGTCGTATTATATGTTCTTTAGAAAGTGAGGAGAAGCAACTTTATAGTCTAGTTCCATTTTAAATAAGTTGATATCGAGGACTACAGGACCTTAGAATATTTTCCACATTCCTTCCTGCAGCGTCATAATTCTCTCTCTGCGCCATCTATTTTGCGTTGCACTAACTACCTCACTGCATGCCCTGGTGGCACAAGTGTTGACTAGTAACTCGGGCAGCTCCATCGATACAGTTCATGATGGATGGCTCTGATTAAAGAATACAAAAAGCAATGCTACCAATAACACTACTCAATTCTCCAATTGACTCATATATTTCCCCGGTAAAACACTAGGGGTTCTCGCATCCAAGATACACCGTTTGTGACGAATTGGTATTTTAAGTACTTGAGACGCAGGTTTCATCATCTCATACACGCAAAATTTCATAGATTTAGTTCGGACTTAGCGGAGTAATTTAA
This sequence comes from Mantis religiosa, assembly GCA_030765055.1. Taxonomy (NCBI): domain Eukaryota; kingdom Metazoa; phylum Arthropoda; class Insecta; order Mantodea; family Mantidae; genus Mantis; species Mantis religiosa. The sequence continues at coordinate 330,877,972 of CM060948.1, read as the reverse complement.
ATTCCCAGATAAACCGCTTAAACCACCTTCGAGAATTTATAACTATAACGGTGGCCTTCTGTTCGAACCCATGGAGGAAAATTATTTTCTTAAGGGGTAAAAATGTCGTATTATATGTTCTTTAGAAAGTGAGGAGAAGCTTCTTTATAGTCTAGTTCCATTTTAAATAAGTTGATATCGAGGACCACAGGACCTTAGAATATTTTCCACATTCCTTCCTGCAGCGTCATAATTCTCTCTCTTCGCCATCTATTTTGCGTTGCACTAACTACCTCACTGCATGCCCTGGTGGCACAAGTGTTGACTAGTAACTCGGGCAGCTCCATCGATACAGTTCATGATGGATGGCCCTGATTAAAGAATACAAAATGCAATGCTACCAATAACACTACTCAACTTTAAGCGTGCCTTTAGTCCATTTCAAGATTTATATTTCAAAAATGTTGCTTGAAATGGCAGATCACGTCTCACTGTTTAGACATTAGAGATATACATAATCCAGAACGAGTTCGTGTACCAGCCGGCAACACGCGTCATAGGTTGTCTACCCTTGTCCTACACGATTACTTATGCAGATACTTGCACAATGTAAAGAGGAAAACATGTTGTACAGTTTAAGAGGTTTTAACATCAAAACATCGTGAGTTTCAACCACAAAATTCTGAAAGTGAAAGACATTTTGCAGTGCAAGTAGATTTGAATGATTTGGCACGCGACTTAAATTTGTCAAAAGAAGAATCTGAACTTCTAGGTTCCAGTCTGCCACTATGGACATTATTGCAACTGATATAAGAGTTACAGAGCTTCGAAATATACATCAGAAATTTGGAAAGTATGTTTCAATGGAGGAGAAAATATGTTTCTGCATAGATATCATTAGGCATCGCATCCCATACACCTTTAAAGGTATATGAAGTTTACTAATGTTGCGGTATACAACTGCTGACGTCAGCCCCGGGGACAAGACTCAGGGATAGTCCGGTTCGCCACACGTAGCTTTAGTTTCATTACAACTACTGCTCTCCACGCAGGTGGATTTGCCTTCCCGGGAGTGCAAGGTGTTTGATATATTGCGTTAACTGGCTTAAAATTGGCAAAATTTCTTCTTGGGCAGCAAGCCAGGTGAACAGGGGAATAGAAATCGACGTTTAGGGAGTGTGCATCTCTCCCATCATCAGGATATTCATTAAATGTTAAAACCACAAATGAAACACTGGATATAACACAACTATAAACCAAGACAAAACACTATCAAAATTCGCATTACTGAACAAAAGACTGTTTTCAGTAAATTAAATGCCAGGTCAGGAGATGGCGTGAGTATAGGAAATTGTGTCAAAGAAAGGTAACTACTTAACCTGATTATCAAGCTGTATTGATCTTTGCTTCTTAAATCTACGGAAGTGACGTGACGTGAAGTCACATGAGGGTTTAAAGTAAATTTTGTTGTATATAAAGTAAGAATTTATATATAAAGAAGAAAACAATCATAAACCGACAATTAAAAGTACATATTTATCTTGAAGTGTAAATCCTGTATATTAAGGAAAATTGCTGTATTAGAAGTTTTACATATAGAGCTGGAGTTTGTTTTAGAAATATTTAAAGTACGCTTTGCTTCTGGATACTAGTAGAAAGAGTAGAAGTATAAAATTATTGGTAGCCAGTAACACGGGGCAACAAAAAGATACATTTTGATTGTTTCGAGCACTTCATGAGGCAATTCCTATTAATTTTGGGTTGAGAAAAACAAATATGACAATGAAAAATTCATATTAGCTCTAGTTTCTATAACATACACAATGTGGAAGTATTACATATTAACGGATCGAGAGAAAAGGATACATTTTAATTACATACATGCTAACAACAATGAAAGTGCATTTGATTTTTTAAACTGGTAATTACATGCTAAGAGTTCTAAATTGCTGTAAAAATACTTCGCCGATAGTCGTGTCTTTAGAGAATCATGTGGTGGCCTATTGACTTCGTCGTCTTTTAGCTTGCCTCTTGTGATGGAGTTCCGCAGAATCCCTATACAAAGACCAACAGTAATCCGCAAGCATTACTTCATTCCAACGGCCCTGACATCTTTGTTCCATAACAGAAATGTCCTAATGGAATCTCTCCCCATGTTCATCACTAACAGCTCCACAACTAGCAGGGAAAAAGTCTAGGTGGGAGTGAAGAAAATGGATCTTAAGGCACATGTTGCATCCAAGGTTGCGGTACTTTTGCAGGAGCACTGTCACCAAATTCTTGTAGTTGTCATCTCTTTTGTTGCCTAAAAATCCATGAACAACACCCTTGAAGGCTTCCGAAGCTTCCTCTTCTTTCCCCTTCAAAATTTGGTCAAATACACCAAGTTCTCTTATATTTGTGGTCCGACAAAAATGCCTTCCTTAGCTTTTGCATCACTTAGTTTCCAAAATTTCTCTCTGAATGTGTTTTGTCATTTGACAGATGTACCAACTCCCACGAAAGGTCCCCCAAATTTAAAATCTTCACTCTAAAAATGAAATGTCACTTTAGCTTCAAAATGAAATGTGTAGCGTTTAACGCCCGCTTTTACTACATACGGCACCGCAGGCGGTGGCACTGATGATACATGAGATGAAGATGGAGCACCGGTGGAATGAGATGGCGGCGGAAACCGGAAGTACCGTAGAAAACCCGCCCCAGCGCCGTGTTGTCCACCACAAATCTCAATTTGCTGTCGCCTGGGATCGAACACGGGCCGCCTTGGTGAGAGTCAAGCGGTCTAACCACTGAGCCACGGCGCGGCCAGTGCTTCAAAACAAGAGCTAATGTATCATTTTATGGTGATTTTTGAATTCAGCAGATGGAAATACATGTTAGTTCACTATTTTTGAGCCCGAAACATTTTCATTGTTGCCCAGTGTAATTAGTGGTTCACCTGTAATAATTTCTGAAATTAAAATATAAATATTTTGTAATAAAAGAAGTTTGGCAACTATGTGGTGACGTAGGTAACTAGGTGTCTGGACTGAAGTGTTACACTTGTAATATGTAACTGTACATAATGGGGTAATAACACGGGTACATAACACGAAAAAATGACCTTAGTGCTGATAAATGCATGTGTACCTACGTAATACTTATTGTCATATGTTCCAAGAAAATGATAGGTCTAAGCATTTCATATCCTCTGTGATTTAAATTGAAGAATAAAAATCCAAATAAAAAATAGTAAACGATTCATTATTAGGGTAGAAATTTTTAGGTTTTGACATATTAGTTTCTTCGGTATTTGATTAACAGAATCAAGAGGTATATTTCAACTTTCCTGAAGCAGCTTATGTAATTACACCTAGAAAACCCTAAATAGAATAAGGTAAATATCTATTGCACCCTTTTATTATAGAGAATGTTATTTTGCCATTGAAACGCATCGCTAAAGTCAGGCGCGGCTCTGAGAGAATTGATTAGGTGACTCGGAAAATTGGCTAACCTAAATTCGCAAAATAACTATCCCAAAAACGGATTTTATACTGGAATACTGGTTTTGAATTTCGATGGGGCTTCCCTCTGTACATGAATCCAACATTTCCTTAAAATTACCTTTATTTAAGTAGTCCTGGCATTGAATATGTCCACGAAATGTCATTTTTGGCTATTTCCCTAATGGGATATTGCATGAAACGTCTGTTAAGCGCCGGCCTCGGTAGCGTAGATGATAGCGTGCCTGCCTCACGTTCAAGAGGTCCCGAGTTCAAATTTCGTTCAGGGTGAGTTATCTGGATAAAGTTGTTGCCGGGGTTTACCCTTATCCTTAAAGACGAATATCGAGTAGCTCTAAGCTTCATGGAATCTGGACACAAGCTCAAGCATCACTTCACACATCTGATTCACCGTCCGATATGACAAAGTTTCAGGTCGTAAAATAAAGAGAGAGAGAGAGAAACGCCTGGTGAAAATGTGTGTTGTGTATGTATGTGTGAGTTTCTCATTTGTGGAGTAAATCATTTTCACGATTTTCCTTGTTATATGCTCATGCTTTAAAGACTTTTACTTATTCTACTGAAAACCGAAGTTATTATTCAATTGTTTTATCTCCATGCAATGCAAGGAGAAAGAAATTTCAAAGCTGATGTATAGTGACTAGTTCCTTGAGGATTTGACTACCACTTAAAGGCTGCTGTATTATGGTATTCCCCTTGCACATACAAATAATTAGCAATAAGGTAGTTAATATATTCAAATGTTTATCCCGAAAGACCGGAAATGGATGGAGGAATAAGGTTTCTTACAGCATGGTTACAAGAGTAGAGAAACTCGCGTGAAGTTTTTCTATATATAATTTACGTCCTTCAACGTTAGATAATATCGGACGATGAATGGAATGGGTGAAATGGCGCTTAAATGAGCCCGGGGTTCATGCAGCTTGGAGCTATCCGATTGTCGTCTTTCCGGATAAGGGAAAACAACGGAAATAACCTTATTCATGTAACTCACCCTGGCCGAGGTTCGTAATCTGACCTCTTGAACGTGAGGCAGACACGCTAACACATACGCTACCGAGGTGGGCCACGCGTGAGCGAACGCATCCACATTTCTATATCGTCTACCATGTCATGGCAGGTAGAGTAGACATTGCATTCACTACTGAAAAATTCATACGGAGTTTTTCTAGAAATATGATTTTCAAAGTCCTATATATCGTAAAAAAATCGTAAAATGGTCCTTGTAGGCATGTTTGTCTACAGCATAAATGAAAAAGGTAACGTTTAATACAAAAATTGTACTTGCATTGATAGATTCAACATGAAAAATTCTTTTCCGCGGTCGGGATTTGAACCACGGATCTACTGGTTTCCGTCCAGTCGCTCTTACCCATTGAGCTACCATGGCCAATTTGCCGTCCTGACATTAAACACACACACACACACACACACACACACACACACACACACACACACACACACACACACACACACACACACACACACACACGGCTGGACATTGAAGATCTGAATGTCAGACATTCGGTCTCAAGCCAAATCAGTGCTAGGCCCTCTACCGGCAGTGGAGTGTTTTGTAAGGAAGGATAATATACGGCAGAAGATGAGGTTGGAGTTGTATATAAGCCAACGGATGTGTTATTTTATGTACCTAGAAGCAGCCTCGGGCGTTTGTAGCGCTCTCCAGGATCGATGTCGTACTCACCTAGACCGCGGATGAGGGAGTTGAAGATGTGGAAGAGATTTTGATAGAAGGAACGTGAAAGGGTATGGATGTAGTCTGTTATTGTGTGGATACGTAGGTCACGTCGGATAACTAGATTGGGGATGTACCAATGGGAGTCTGTGGCAATGCGGAGGAATCGGGATTGTAGAATTTCAAAGCGGTGTGGGTGAGATTTGGCTGCTACTTCTCATATTTCACTGGCGTATGTGATGGCTGGCCGGAGTACTTTCTTCTGACATTAAATTCTCCAATTGGCTCATATATTTCCCCGGTAAACCACTAAAAAACTCTCGCATCCAAGATACACCGTTTGTGATGAATTGCTATTGTAAGTACTTGAACTTCATCATATCATACAAGCAAAAGTTCATAGATTTGGTTTATGCTTCCACAAGTAAAATTGACTTCCTAATTAAACCGCTTAAACCACCTTCGAGAATTTATAATTATGATGGTGGCTTTCTGTTCGAACCCATGAAGGACAATTATTTTTTAGGGGTAAAAATTTCGTATTATATGTTCTTAAAAATGTGAGGTGAAGCAACTTGATAATCTATTTCCATTTCAAATAAGCTGATGTCGAGGACCACAGGGCCTAAGAATATTTCGCACATTCCTTCCTGCAGCGTCGTAATTCTCTCACTGCGCCATCTATTTTGCGTTGCACTAACTACCTTACTGCATACTCTTTTAGCCCGGCTGCATGAAAGTTAATCTAAGTTTAAGCATATGAAAATGATCTTCAGTCAAGCTGAACTTAGAATTTTGGTTGTACAAACATTGATCTAAGTTCATGGCCTCTTGATCTAAGATCAAACATAACTGGTGAATTTTCTCCAGTTAAATTGATTGGACTTAGATCAGCAGAACTGTAGAATTTACACGATAGTTTCTGAGAAGAGATAAGTATTGCAGCTTTAAATAAATAGTAAATAAAGTATTTTTCTTGCTACTTGCATGAATAATTAACCTCTTTGTTTCACAAATGTGTGTTAACGATGCATTGTTTGTGTTCATAACCTATTCATTTGTATTCTTTTCAGAATTAAGATTATCCCGATATCTCTGATAATTAGAATTTTCAATTTGAAAGGTCTCCTCCTGATTTGAAACATAGAGGAAATCCCATCTCAGAACTAAATGACAGAAAATTCAAAATGATATTTCGACTATCAAAGCATATAATCAAAGAACTGACTTTATGCACAATTAAGAACACAAACCCTGAGCAAATATGCAGTGAATGCAATATTTATGACCCGGCTCATATTACGGTTCTATGCAACTGAAATCTTCCAGATGGTGATAAGGAATATATCCAATATAAATAGAGGGACTGCGTTTAGAACAGTCCAAACTGCTTGGCATCAAAATTATTTCCCCAAAGCTACACAAATAATAACACCAGGGTACAAGGTGTTGCATCCTGTCCTTCAACCGCCAGGTACATCTTGTAACCTCATAAAAACACCATTCTAAAATCCCACATTTCACTCTATAACATCCCGAAATATACCCTACCTGCGGTAAAACCCTTAACGGGTGGGCACGCAGCAAAAACCTTCTGGCTTCATACAGCCAATCAGCACCACATGGCATGGCATTGCATGAACAGTACACAAAGTTAAGAGCGATATTGCAGCTTCAAGACCTCATTTCATCAGGATGCCCATGGAAGAGCCCGAAATAGGAAAGGTTAGGCGAGATATAAAGTTAGCTGAACGCATCTTCTCTTTTGCTTGAACTTCCATTTTTTGTTTGTTTTCCAACTCACAGTATTGTAAACAGACCAGAACGAAAAAGATGTACATTGGGCATATAATTGAGATAAAGTAACCGAAATAATTAACTTATGATAAATACTGTTTCAATATGGAGTAAATTCTTATACTGTTTATATAAAATAGCATTATTTCTAGGACAAATAAGCACAAAGCGAAAGATTTATTTAGTTTTTATTATCTCTAGATTGGCTACTCTGTGCACTTGAAGTAAACAGAGTCGAGTAATTTCGATAATTCTCGAATCCTTTCGATACAACAAGAAAGTTGCAACATGTTTGACGATGTTGCTGTATTTGTTTTTTTTATCTCGGATCGGTACTAAACGGCTTTCATCTCATCTAAGATCAGCATTTTACAACCCACGCAAGTTCGCAAACTTAATTCAATTTTGATCTTCGATTATAAATGAACTGCAGTTAGCGATTTTTATGCAAGCGGGCCCTGGTGGCACAAGTGTTGACTAGTAACTCGGGCAGCTCCATCGATACAGTTCATGATGGATGGCCCTGATTAAAGAATACAAAAAGCAATGCTACCAATAACACTACTCAATTCTCCAATTGACTCATATATTTCCCCGGTAAAACACTAGGGGCTCTCGCATCCAAGATACACCGTTTGTGACGAATTGGTATTTTAAGTACTTGAGACGCAGGTTTCATCATCTCATACACGCAAAATTTCATAGATTTAGTTCGGACTTAGCGGAGTAATTTAAATTCCCAGATAAACCGCTTAAACCACCTTCGAGAATTTATAACTATAACGGTGGCCTTCTGTTCGAACCCATGGAGGAAAATTATTTTCTTAAGGGGTAAAAATGTCGTATTATATGTTCTTTAGAAAGTGAGGAGAAGCAACTTTATAGTCTAGTTCCATTTTAAATAAGTTGATATCGAGGACTACAGGACCTTAGAATATTTTCCACATTGCTTCCTGCAGCGTCATAATTCTCTCTCTGCGCCATCTATTTTGCGTTGCACTAACTACCTCACTGCATGCCCTGGTGGCACAAGTGTTGACTAGTAACTCGGGCAGCTCCATCGATACAGTTCATGATGGATGGCCCTGATTAAAGAATACAAAAAGCAATGCTACCAATAACACTACTCAATTCTCCAATTGACTCATATATTTCCCCGGTAAAACACTAGGGGTTCTCGCATCCAAGATACACCGTTTGTGACGAATTGGTATTTTAAGTACTTGAGACGCAGGTTTCATCATCTCATACACGCAAAATTTCATAGATTTAGTTCGGACTTAGCGGAGTAATTTAAATTCCCAGCTGAACCGCTTAAACCACCTTCGAGAATTTATAACTATAACGTTGCCTTCTGTTCGAACCCATGGAGGAAAATTATTTTCTTAAGGGGTAAAAATGTCGTATTATATGTTCTTTAGAAAGTGAGGAGGAGCAACTTTATAGTCTAGTTCCATTTTAAATAAGTTGATATCGAGGACCACAGGACCTTAGAATATTTTCCACATTCCTTCCTGCAGCGTCATAATTCTCTCTCTGCGCCATCTATTTTGCGTTGCACTAACTACCTCACTGCATGCCCTGGTGGCACAAGTGTTGACTAGTAACTCGGGCAGCTCCATCGATACAGTTCATGATGGATGGCCCTGATTAAAGAATACAAAAAGCAATGCTACCAATAACACTACTCAACTTTAAGCGTGCCTTTAGTCCATTTCAAGATTTATATTTCAAAAATGTTGCTTGAAATGGCAGATCACGTCTCACTGTTTAGACATTAGAGATATACATAATCCAGAACGAGTTCGTGTACCAGCCGGCAACACGCGTCATAGGTTGTCTACCCTTGTCCTACACGATTACTTATGCAGATACTTGCACAATGTAAAGAGGAAAACATGTTGTACAGTTTAAGAGGTTTTAACATCAAAACATCGTGAGTTTCAACCACAAAATTCTGAAAGTGAAAGACATTTTGCAGTGCAAGTAGATTTGAATGATTTGGCACGCGACTTAAATTTGTCAAAAGAAGAATCTGAACTTCTAGGTTCCAGTCTGCCACTATGGACATTATTGCAACTGATATAAGAGTTACAGAGCTTCGAAATATACATCAGAAATTTGGAAAGTATGTTTCAATGGAGGAGAAAATATGTTTCTGCATAGATATCATTAGGCATCGCATCCCATACACCTTTAAAGGTATATGAAGTTTACTAATGTTGCGGTATACAACTGCTGACGTCAGCCGCGGGGACAAGACTCAGGGATAGTCCGGTTCGCCACACGTAGCTTTAGTTTCATTACAACTACTGCTCTCCACGCAGGTGGATTTGCCTTCCCGGGAGTGCAAGGTGTTTGATATATTGCGTTAACTGGCTTAAAATTGGCAAAATTTCTTCTTGGGCAGCAAGCCAGGTGAACAGGGGAATAGAAATCGACGTTTAGGGAGTGTGCATCTCTCCCATCATCAGGATATTCATTAAATGTTAAAACCACAAATGAAACACTGGATATAACACAACTATAAACCAAGACAAAACACTATCAAAATTCGCATTACTGAACAAAAGACTGTTTTCAGTAAATTAAATGCCAGGTCAGGAGATGGCGTGAGTATAGGAAATTGTGTCAAAGAAAGGTAACTACTTAACCTGATTATCAAGCTGTATTGATCTTTGCTTCTTAAATCTACGGATTTATAATTTTAAGGCCGGTTTCCAAGAGTAGCTGAACTGAAATCCAGCATCACTATTAAGCGCTCTCCTTTCAGAGGAAATCGTCAAAGTCTCCTTAGTTCTCCGCTCTCAGTAACTGTTGCATATTGCCAAGATGGTCCTCTCCTAAGAGTTGGCTCTATGGTCGTTATCAAAACAATGCTCTCCCGACCCAGACTCCTCACGTTGCGTTAAACGAATGCTCTGTTCATGTTCGTTTATACTGGTAGCGATGCTCCTTCCGGTTTGTCCTATATATTGTCGCGAACCCGATCGCAATAGCGCAGCTTGTGGACACAAAAAGCCTGGAGATAAGGAGTATTCCGGAAGAAATAATGATAGCGCGAGATAAAAGGCCTGCCCGCACCGATGGGGTTACGCTTCTGGAAGGTGATAGAACATTCGATTCCTGTTTCGTCCAGAAATATCTTGAATTTACGAAATAGGTATTTAAGGACTTGACGTCTCGCAAAGAGTTAGTTGTGAAAGAGTGTTGTGAAATGAGAGACAGCCAGCTGTGTTTTTGTAACGAGAGCTAAGGATGTAATCTGCTGTCATTGTTTGTTATTGTGATCGACCTTGGTGGACTGATGGTGTATGTAATGTAATGCTGCTGTAATCTATAAGACTATTTCTTCGAAAATGAAGGAGATTTTCAATAACTCAACTCGGCCTTTTAATCCTACAAATCCACGAATTCGAAATTGGTGTCAGGATGCGGGACGACGACAACATCACCGGGAAGATGGAAGAAATAAAGAGCGAATTAACAACGAAGACGGAAGCTGCAAATAGCAATTTGGGCTGGAAGATGACCACGAAGATGACCGATACCAGGAGGAGCAGCCGGAAGAACAATTAAGGACCGGCGTGGCGAGGAGCACGTCGGCGCCATCACCACCATCCCCTCGAGTGATACTGCGCGCCGTCAGCCGATGGATGGATAACAGCCTCACCGCAGACGGTTGGGTACGAGGAAAGCCGTGCTGTGTGCTCGTAGTCACCGGTGCAGCAATGACCGCCATCAGACCCAACGTAGCCAGGGGTTCACCGTCGAGAATAACAAGCATAACATAACAGCTAGTGACGGCATCGGGCGAAAACTTTACCGTGGAGAGGGAGGCCCTGCTGCAGTTGACCTTGGGATGGAGTGCCGTGCGTCAGTGGCTGTTCGCCGCGGAGGTGGCTGAGGTGGTGATACCGGGACTGGATGCCCTCAGGAGCTACGAGACGACGTTTGATGACGGCAGGAAGGTCCTGCGGCTCAATGGAGAAGAGGTCATACTCCGGAAACCCGAAGAACGCCTTGGAATCTGCAGGGTCATCTTGAAGCAAGACGTGGTTCCCCGCGAGACAGGAGGTGATAGTGACGGCGCGACTGGTGGGACAGCGAATGAGGAACACTTTTGCCGTGCTGACAGGTGCCAGTGAGGCCGCTTAAGCTGGGGGACATCGAGCACGACGTCCGGGCCGGAACGGAGATGGAGAAGTGCGAGCCCGTGGTCATCGTGACAGCAATCGACAAGACACAGGAGCCGGTGCCGACGCAACATTTGAGGCCCGGCTGGAAGGCTTACTGGAGGGGGCGGTCGACCACCTGACCGCAGAAGAGCTGGAGAATTTTCGACAACTGCTGAGATTATATCAGCGCGTAATCAGCCGAGGCAGAGAATAACTACTACGTCACCCGGCGAGAGTTACTGTTGGTGGTTAAGACCTTGGAGCACTTCCACAAATACCTGTATGGTCAGCCATTCCACCTGAGGACTGACCATACCGCCCTAACCTGGCTATTGAGCTTTAAGAACCTGGAAGGCCAGACAGGACGTTGGGTTCAGAGGCTGCAGGAGTACGACTTCACCTCTGAACATCGTAGGGAGAAGAGCCATGGTAACGCAGATATCATGTCTCGAAGACCCTGTCCAGAGGAGTGCGGCCAGTGTACAAGAGTGGAAGAGAAGGAGCATGCCACTGCAGTCAGAGTAGCCACGTCAGTGCCTGCGAAATGGCTGGGATAGCGCAGGCCTGCGGAGGGAGCAGCTAGCGGACGCAGACTTGGGGCCACTCTTGAGAGAAGTGGAGGCAGGGACAAAACCAACCTGGGAAGACATTGCACCGAGGAGCGCCACCTACAAGTCGTACTGGGCCCAATGGGATTCTCTGAAGACAAGAGATGGCGCGCTGTTCCAGTTATGGGAATCACCTGATGGGAAGACGCAGAGGGAGCAGTTGGTACTTCCCCGAAGTAAGGTCCCGGAAGTCTTGGAGGAATTGATCGCCGGTACTTCAGGAGGACACCTGGGAGCAAACCGAACAATCGAGAAACTGCAACAGCCGTGGCAAGGACAGTACCGAATGGTGAAGAAGACTAACGACGTGGTCTACCGCATCCAGAAGGTGCCCAGAGGGATGATGGTGGTAAACCTGGATCGTATGGCCCGCGACGTTGGAGCTGTTTGGGACGACCAGCCTTGAGGACGCAGCAGTGCGGCGAACCCGATCGCGATGGCGCGGCTTGTGTGCACAAAACGCCTGGAGATAAGGAGTATGCAGGAAGAAATAATGATAGCGCGAGGTAAAGGACCTGCCCGCACCTATAGGGTTACGCGTTTGGAAGGTGATAGAAAACTCGATTACTCTTTGGTCCAGAAATATCTCGAAATTACGAAATAGGTATTTCAGGAAGTGACGTCTTGCAAAGAGTTAGTTGTAAAACAGTGTTGTGTAATGAGGGACAGCCATTTGTGTTGCTGTAACCAGAGTTGAGGTTGTAATCTGCTGTCACTATTTGTTATTGTAATCGACCTTGGTAGACTGATGGCGTATGTAACGTAATGCTGCCGGTAAACGGGATGCAGGGTATAGCGGTAGGCTTATCTAACGCTTACTGTATTACAGTTTTCCCCTACCTGGTTTTGGCGATCGAGGCTTCAGCGTCATATTCGAAATGGCCGTTTTGACGGAAAATGAGACTCGGGTGCTGTAATTCCTGTTAGAAGTGGCTGGGACCAGAGATAGACAAAACTCTTTGGGTCAGTGTATTGAGAACTCCCAGTCGTTGAGATTTATGGTGGAAACTATGAGCGTTCAGATAGAGATTGGTGTGTGTAGGCTTTCAATATACAGCATGCCCCAATGTACCGTTGCTGTTTTTTGAAACAAGAATGTCCAGGAATGGAAGAGTTCCATCCTTCTCCGCGTTCATGGTAAAACTGTATCTGAGGTGGAAGGCTGTTGAGATGCTCAAGAAAGCAGGTCTTGTTTTGGTTTAAAATTTATGATATCCTCTGGGATCTGTTTCGCGATGTTTCCATCACATCCTCAGCCAGTAGATTGATTAACCTTTTGGTCACTCCCGGTAGATAACGGATAGATCACTATCGTGCTGCCGTCTACTGAGAGCAAAACAAACTTACTGCCGGAGTCTACTGATTATATTTCAACATTCGACACGCGATTTTTATTTTTCAAAATAAATATTTGGTGCCAAACCGTTAAATATATTGGCACATTCAATTGTATTAATAATTTAACTTCTTAATTTATTTCATGGCTAAATAGGCAAAACTAATCTGCCATGGTGACTTTTCAATCTCTTTATATTTGAAATTTCGGAAATATTTCTTCACTTATGTTTCCAATTAATCTTTGGTTCTACCAATGTAAATCTGATCTCATCTAAACAGCTAACTTGATAAATGTCATATTTTTATTACGTGAAAAGTTATCTTTTTAGAAAATGTAGTAAGTATTGTAAGCTCTACTTATTTTAATGTGCCATTATTACACCACCTTCGTTAAACAATGTTTGCAATTTTAAGTTTCCCCGAGCATAGTAAGTAAATATAATAAAATGACAATCACGTTCTACATCTTTAAGGGTAGAAATATCATTTACACTTTTATGATATTTAAATATTTCTATTACTCTAGGTTTAAAATCTTTATTAAAGCCATTAATTAAAACTTGTTAATAATGTGTCTTTATTATGTATTAAATCCCTCTTCATTTAGTGGTATATATCAATCTGTATATAAAACTGTTGTCGCTCCACTTGCGACTTGCACCAGTGAAGAACAGCGTTCTCTTATTCGGTTTTTGCATAGTGAATGTGTGAAATATGTTGAAATTCATAGACGAATGAAGGTTCAGTAAATTGATACATGTTTGACACAGCAGCCAGTGTATCAATGGAGTAGGAAGTTTGCAAATAGTGTGACTTCAGTGGAAGATGCTCCACGTCCAGGTCAGGCACAACGAGTTGTGACTCCACAGAACGTTGCAGCATTTGAAGCCATAGTGAAGGAAAACCGCCGAGCGACACTGAATGGCATTGCAGCAAGTTTACAGATTACTGAGGGTCAGCACACCGCACTGTACATGATGTGCTCCAGTTTCACAAAGTGTCTGCAAGATGGGTGCCACGGCAGCTGACTCCTGAAATGAGAGAACGGCGTGTTGATGCTTGTGTAGAACCTCTTCGGCTCATTCAACGGGAAGGTGATGGCTTCCTTGCAAGAATCGTTAATGAGGACGAAACCTTGGTTCACTACCGTCAACCGGATACGAAGAGAGCGAGCACGGAATGGCGCCATCCCTCATCACCAAAACCAAAGAAGTTTCGAACAAAACCATCAGCAGGGAAGGTTATGCTGACTCTCTTTTGGGACGACTAAGGCGTCACGTTGGAGCATTACATGCCTGAAGGGACCACTGTCATCAGTGCATAAAACACAGATCTCCTAAAAGTTATCTGAGGCCTCCAATCAAATCAAAGCGACGTGGATTGCTGTCAGCAGGTGTACTTTTGAACATGACAAAGCAAGTCGCCACACTGTCCGTACCACAGTTTCAACAATCGAACCACAGACCTGCATTTTCAGTGTCTTCCTCATACACCATACTCACCAGACCTTGCCCCAAGTGTTTCGATATGTTTGGACCACTCAAAGCCACAATGAGAAGAAAGAAATTCCGTTCCGATGAAGAGGTACACCACGCGGTGCATGAATGGTTGCGCGGACTAGCAAAGAATTTTTTTCTAAAGAACTTTATACACTTTGTAAGCGCTGGAGGATTTGCATTGAGCGTGGGGGCGATTATGTTGAAAAGTGAAACAGATTTGTACCACTTCTGCACAATAAATAAAATTAAAAAGAATATATAGTTTTCATTTGACTCATCCTCGTAAGTATCAGAATGAGCTGATTTTCTAAAATGCTGAAATTTAGTTTAATGTTATTTTTTATTATCTTTAGATCCAGAAATACAAGGCAACCATTATTTTCAATTCCTTCTAGAAACTTTGTAGCTTTATCCTGGAAATTTGTAAGTTTCAAAGCATTACATATACCTCTTTCAGCAACTAGGTGTTTAAAAAGAACACAGAACAGAACACCAGAGATTGTATTTAATTGTATTCTTTATCTTCTAGAATGCGGCTCAAAGATTGGAAGAAATACCTCCCTCCATTCCAAATTACTATTTATATAGGGATTTCTCGAAAGCTACTATTTTCTTCATATGATATCCAACGATTTTGATTAGAAATATAACATATTACAGATATTTATATAACAAGTAAAGTACGTATGTTAAATAAGTACAATTCATTTCAAATAACGTTTTTGAAGTCAATTTTTTACTTGAAAACTTCCTATTCCTTTGATATAGACAATTTCCACGTCATCCGTTGTAGATCGATTGTCATTTTGTTAACGTCTATCGACATTCACTTGTTTCTTGCGTTGTGACGAAGGAGTGTGGAGCTTTAAGTAGTGCACATTGGATCCAGTTCTAAAACAATTGACCATCACTGTTGCTTTTCTATCTATAAGGAAGTATAGTATACGAGGACATTCTGAAGAGTTTCCGACGTAATAAAGACACAATATATTTTGCGGAACCTTTATTTTTTATTCTTCAACATAGTCTCCTTGAAACTCTACACACTTCTCCCAGCGATGCTCCGATCTCTGTAACACGCCCAAATAGTACTCGGCGTTTTTCAACATAGTCTCCTTGTAACTCTACACACTTCTCCCAGCGATGCTTCCATCTCTGTAACACGCCCAAATAGCACTCCGCGTTTTTCAACATAGGCTCCTTGAAACTCTACGCACTTCTCCCAGCAATGCTTGCATCTCTGTAACACGCCCAATAGCACTCGGCGTTTTTCTCCGCAAAATAATTAGTCATGAAGATGATTGCCTCTTCATTTGACGAAAATCTCTGTCCTCCGAACGCAATTTTCAGATGAGGGAACAAAACGAAGTCGGTCGGGGCTAGATCTGGTGAGTCAAGCAGTTCAAACCGTAATTCGTGGATTTTCGCACTGCAACCTCCGAGGTGTGAGAATTTCTTTGGCTTATGAAACCGCAATAAGGAACCTATTGCTTAATTATTGCTTCTGAGTGTGTAACGTGTTTCAAAATTCCGTTATAGTAGTTCATAATGGCAAATAAACTAGTGGACATATGACCCTTTCAACGGTCCGAGTTATTAGTCGACTTTTGCACAAATAACTGCCCTTTTTCCCCTTACCTCAAAGATGGGCTAGGCTCACTGACTCAGAGCAAGGAGTAATGTCTTGTTTTCGTGGCTGGTACGTTCCAATAACAACATTTGAGTGGTTCCTGCGCAGCCTAAATCACAAAATCATGTAATGCTGCTTAAAATTATACCTAACAGGACCTCGAAGCTGCTACACCGAAATTAGGACTAGCTAAGTTATAAACTACACAATGGCTATAATCTTTCTGTGTCGTTTTGAAACAACCTGTGTGTATATATACGTTCCAGATATACTCGAATTTTACCTCATTAATTTTTGAAACAGTAGATGGTGAAACAGCATTTTCTTTTTCTGCAAATGTGGTCGTATATCCGCAAGTTCTGCCTTCAAGTTGTCAAGTAATGATGCGTTGTATGCTCCTGTAATAATTTTTCCTTTTTGAAGATAATCGATCAAAATAACTTCATGACTATCCCTAAAACAGTCACCATCACATTCCCAGCAGAAAGAACACTTTTTTGGAGACGGTTACCCCTTTGCAGTCCACCCTTTAGACTGTACTTTTGTTTCGGGCGTATAATGGTGTATCCCAGTTTCGTCTACAGTAATTAATCGACAACGAAGCTCGGATTTATTGCGCCTAAACTCCACCAACAGAGCGCTAGAAATGTTCATTCGAGCACGATTTTGGTCTAACGTGAGTAAATGCCCTAACCTAACCTTACCTAACCTAACCTAACCTAACCTAACCTAACCAGCCAGCCCTCGTAGCTATGGTCGCTAAAGCGGATGTCTCTAGTGATCCGCCGCGTAGAAGACCGCGGGTTCGAGTCGCGCCTTTGGCATGGGTGTTTATGTGTATAGTGAATATTTGTGAAACTAGAAAAAACACATTTTAAAATAAACGGCAATCATGAAAATTCGGTTAAATAAGAAAAAAAAAGAAAACTATATATGTATATACATAGCTATGAATTTAAAAAAAAACGCGCAGCCATCGCGCAAACACCTTTCTCATGTCTAAATGTTGATTTAATGTGTGACAAACACGTTCTTTTGACAGGTTCATGGCCTCTGCTATCTCTGTCGGTTTAATTCGGTGGTCGTCTGGCACCATTTAATGAACTTTGGCGAGGTTTTCGTCGGTAGTTTTAGTTTTAGGCCGTCCTGAACCTTCATCGTCTTCCAAGCTCTTATGGCCACATTTAAATTCATCTGCCGAAAGTTTCACTGTGGTAAATGATGGTGCAGGGTTTCCATACACAGAAAGCAACTCATCTTTGATTTGCGTAGGCGTATTGCCTTTCAAAAACAAATATTTAATGACAGCTCGATACTCGATTTTGTCCACATTTATAAAATCACTCACATCAACTCACTAAAACGATTGTTACATAACAACTGAGCGTCCAAACTTTTTTTATAATTTTTTATTGATCGATCAGCAGTGCAATGCTTTACAGATCAGAGTGAAAAGAAGGTAACAGTACACTAAGAACAATAACACTCAGGGGTAGGCTAACAGGCCGCACCTTACTACATTAAGTTAGAACTCCAATAATACTCTCTGAGAAATTATGTCAATATTGAAGCTCTAAGACAGATATCAAGCACTAGAATCACTCGAATCAGATGTATCACTTAGAAGCAAGTCCTGTGGTAGTCTCCTCTTCAAGCGTAAGGGCCGGCGCGTGCGGACGCTGATGTTACAATGCACAGCTCCTGGAACTTCTTGCAGTGTGGAAAAGAAACGACGAGCGATCCTCCAAATGTAGTCGTGAAGAGGTAAAAGTCCTAGTTTGTGATGGAGCTGCTGATTACGGATGGTAGTGATGTGCATGAAGCGATTCTTTATGACCTGAAGACGACGCAGATGACATGTGTATGCGGCTCCCCACACTTGGCAGGCATATGTAATAAGTGGACGAAAGAGTGATTTGTAGAGTAACAATGAAGACTGTAGGCCGAGGCTGGAACGGCGTTGCAACAGAGGTGAGAGTTTTGAAAGTCGCCCGGAGGCCAGTGATATAAGGCGATTGATATGAGCACGCCAGGTCAGTCGAGAGTCCAAAAGCACTCCAAGGTATTTAACGGGAGTTGTAGTCGGGAGCCAAGGGATATTGTTCCTGTAGAGACGCAACGGAGTAAGCGGAGTATATCGGCGAAGAGTGAAGATTTTAGCTCTGGTTTTCTGAGGGTTCAATGAGATCCGCCAAGTACTGAACCATTGAGTTAGGCGATCTAAAGAGAGCTGTACTACTTGTTGTGCGTGCTGGAGATTAACATGAGAATAAAATAGTACTGTGTCATCAGCGTAAAGAGCTAAAGAAGTCGGAGCTAAGCCAGGAATACCAGAAATGTATATATTAAATAGAGTCGGGGCGAGGATAGAATCCTTTAGGACACCTGCGGTAATATTACGTGGGGATGGAAGCTTTCCACCAATGCGTACTGAAAAGCTGCCGTCGTAGAGGAAACTGTCGATTAGATGTGATAAGTAATTAGGAAGACCGATGCGGTAGAGCTTAAGGTGCAAACCATCGTGCCAAAACCTGTCGAATGCCTGTGCCACATCAAGGAAGACAGCCGTGGTATACTAATGGGCCTCGAAGCCGTGAACAATTGACTGAGTTAATCGTAAAAGCTGATGGGTAGTGGAATGTTTTTTACGAAATACAAATTGATAAGGTGGAAGAACATGGTTATGATTAAGGTAAGACAGAAGACGGCGATGAATTACTTTTTCAATCAGCTTGGAGAGGGTCGATAGCAGACTTATAGGACGATAGCTTTCGGGGAGGTGTTTGGGTTTATTGGGCTTATGGAAGACTGCTATATGGGCAAACTTCCAGGTGCGAGGAAAATAGCCGAGGCGTAGACAGGCATTGAGGATGGATGACAAATATGCAACTGCTGTTTTGGTGAGCTTCTTGATAACAATGTTAGGAACCAAGTCGTGCCCGGGAGATTTCATAAGGGGAAGGTCTCGAATCAGGGAAGATTGTTCCCGTGGGCTTGTAAATGAAATCCTTTGTGAGACTGAGGGTCGAGTGCGATAGGTATGTAGCTCCTTTTCCACATCAGCAGTAGTCTCATCATCGGCTGATATGGGAAGTGCAAACACACGCTCAAATTAATTGACCAAAATTTCACACTTGGTGGGAATATCTGTAACCAGTGTATCACCTGCAAACAGCGCTGGTACAACAGTCGGCTCACGAAGAACACGTTTGGTGGCCTCCCACAGCGTGTGGTCAGAAGGAGAGAGAGACGCAAGATAGCGCTCATAGGACTCTAGACGATGTCGCTCCAACTCCAGTTTCACCCGTCGAATGAGTCCGATGAGCTTCCGACGGAGCCAGGGTTGCCGGTCCTGTTGCCACTGCTGACGAACATGGTGTTTTTCTCGGATGAGACTTAAAATGGAGAGGGGTAAGAAGGGGGAAGAATGATGTCGTCTATGTGGAGAAGTGGAAAGTCGGGCGCAGCTACAAATGGTGTCAGTGAAGTGCTGTATCGCGAGATCCACATCGTGATTAGTGGCAAGTTGGTTATAACTGGTAGTGTTGCATCCAGATGAGACTGGAATGTTTCCCAACGTATGTAACCTTTGAGCAGCCTCGGAACTAATTGGTGGAAGGCAGGTGGAATAGAGAAGGTGATAATCACCGGGCAATGATCAGGTTCAAGCTCTGGAATGTAAGAAACAAAAGTGGGCAGGTTTAGATTATGGTGTATACCAATATCTAGAATATCAGTGGCAAATAAGGCATTGGAAGGAAAATGAGTAGGATCTTCGGGTGCCAATATTGATAGGCGATAAGTAGCCAGGGCTGTAAACAGAATTCGGCCGTTTGGATTTGTCGTTCGGCATCCCCAGGTGGAATGCTTACTGTTGAGGTCACCTAGAACAAGAGTGCTGTTCCACGCAGGGAAGAGAAGTGAGAGATATGTAATATTCAGCCGGCGATTCGGTGGTTTGTATGCGCTAAGAATGACAAGGTCATCACCGTCTGCGCAATAGAGTTTAATACCCACCACTTCCAAATTGGGCACATGTGGGAGAAATATCTCGATGTGACTCAGAGAACGTCGGATGAGAAGAGCCACTCCACCGGATGCTTTATCTGCGTAACGGTCCTGCCGGTAAATGACGTAACCTGGAACAGTGAAATTCTCATTGGGAAGAAAATGTGTCTCTGTTACACAAGCTATATCAACATTGTGATGCGTAAGAAATTATATGAAAGAGGAACGTTTAGCCCGAAGACCGTTTGAGTTCCAATTCAGGAGTGTGAGCTGACGTAGAGATGACAAATTATGGGTGGCCATTGTGTAAGATTAGAGAAAAAAGGGAACGAAGATGCTGCAGCAGTTGCGGGAGAACTGGAGAAATCAGATTGCACAGAAAAGTACCTAGCGGTGCAATCATTTCTTTCAAGGAAGTCCAAGACGGGGGTGCAGATGCAGATTCCTTTGTTGAAGGAATTGTAGAATGTCCTTGAGAGGGAGGTGAACGCCCAGTCAGTACCTGTGAATAAGTCCGTGATGGCGGAGAAGGAACAGTTGCACTAGGAATATGTCGTGTTTGTTGTTGCTGTTGTGGACGCTGTACTTGTTGTTGCTGAACCAGTGGCTGTTGTTGAGAAGCTGAGTTTGGTTGCTGTGAATTGTGACGGGATGGTATTGACTGCTGCTGAAAGCGCCGAGACTGTCGTTCCTTCAGCTGTAAGTAATGAGAACAACCGCTATAGTTTGCCGGATGATCTTGTTGGCAATTAACACTTTGAGCTGGTGTAGTAGAGGGCTTCGAGCACTGAGAAAAGTGATGATTGCCTGTGCAGCGAACACAGTGGGGCTCTAGGTGGCAGTAATTTTTGGTGTGTCCATAGTTTTGGCAGTTAGTACACTGAGGCAGTTCCGTATTGTGTCTGCGATGTTCTACTTTGACTACGCTCTACAGTAGTCTGGATAGATTAAGAATATGTTTACCTTGGTCATTGAAGGAGGTCAACCACACAGATAGGCATCGGTTCCTTGTTCTTACGTAGTAAACGTGTAACTTTACGAACAGGGAAGTTCTGAGCACAAAGTTCATCATAAATCTCTTGGTCACTGAGGGAGCACGGTAGGTTGCGTATGACGACTGAAAAAAGTTTGTCTGAAGGGTTGTGAATTGTGTAGTACTCTTGCTTAATTGATGTTAAGTACGAGGTAAGGTTGCGGTAGTCTGTGGACGTCGAAGTGTAGACCTTAAGAATGGCTCGCCGTAGCTCAGTGTGAAATTCAGATAAGACACATTTTTTTACATCTTGTAGTAGCAATTGATAATTGTGCACATTGCGGACACATATAGGAGGAATTTTCTCTTTCTGAGAGATGGAGGCTGTGTCAGAAGAATCGTGGTCTGGAGCTTCACTTAAAGGATTGAAGCGATTAAATGTAGGAATTGGGTATGCATAGCGTGAGAGAATAGGTTGTTCAGAAACAGAGGCAGTGCATCGGCGTTTGTTTTGTTGTGAACCCTGGGTGAGAGAGGGCTGCGAGCGATGGCTGCGCTCTAAACAGTCAGATGGGGCACAATCTGCCATTGTATCATCGTCGTGCTGCACGGAGTTATTTAGTGTATTAAGGGGCTGAATTGAGGGAAGTTGAGATGGGCGTAGTATTTGTTTACTTACTGTATTATCCCCGGTAGCAGAAGACAGTTGAGATTGGTAGTGCTGATTAGATGACGTCAGTTGTAGCGTAGAATTGGAGCTATCCCAGAAGTTCGTGTCGTTATTTAATACATTTAGCGCTGAATATAATATTCTGCCGGTATCATCCGCTTGTAGAGCCATGTAGATATATTATATATAGCAATGAACAATACACAATAGCTAGCTGACACAGCTAACTACAAAAACACGTGATTTGTAAGCAGAGCGTTCAGAGACAACCTGCGCGCTCGACGTTTACTTGTCTACCGGCGTCCAAACTGGCTGAAACTTTGGTGAGTAACTTGTCAACAGATGAACAACGAAATGCACTAGCTTTTATTTATGAGTGCTGCCATCTTCATGTTGAGGTCGGAAACTTTTCAAACTACGCTCGTAGCTCCTTCTGTAAACGTTTAGCTTGAAAATATAAAAGAGCTATAAAAATAAGCCCCGGTAGGTGTGGTTTGAATACCAGGTAGATAACACATTCTGCATGGATTTGGTTTTCTTTTTTCAAGTGAATGAGCGTTTTTGAATCATATTTTCACATTGACTGCAAAACTGAAATTATTTCTCACGTACCATGTCAGAACTCTTTTGCAATTCAGGATTTTGTGTTTTGGACCTTTTTCGTAATGTACGTCCTGTAGTAATATTACTTTATGTTTATCGTCATTAAAAAGGCTCATTAGCTTGTAATGTCAACTTTATTACTTAAAACGTGAAAGAATATAAATAGAGTTATGTTTATATTTTATAATTCTATATTTATATGTATTTTACATTTACTAATATCTACTAAGTGTATCCGCCTTAACTTATCCACAAAAATGTGCCTTTCTCTTAAAATTAATAACTGCAAAGGGTGAAGATTCTTCATAGATCCTTCTCAAAAAGTCTCAAGGGCACTGGGAGGTTATTTCTACCCAGACAAGGCTAATTTTTACCAATATTAAAATTTGAATATATAGAAAACTAAACATTATCAGAAATTGAAATTCGGCATTATTAATGTATAAGGATGTGTGCATTTAACTACTGTATAATATTTAAATTACGTTCACATAGGTCCATGCAAAAGGGGCATAAATCACACCGTGTGTCCCGAAAAAAACATTGCACCCTATATTTGAGGTGCACTTTACTTATAGGAATTTAAAGCTGCATGCACCAAGTTTTATCCTAAATAACCTAAGATATAGTTTTATAATATCGGATAAATGAAAATCACATATAGTTTATACTATGCACATGAAAAATTAATTAGTTTTGAGTAAATAAAGAATAATATTTTTAAGGACTGAATATTTGTTTTCATCCATTTTATAAATCACACGAATATAAGTGTTAGCCGAATGTGTTCAAGGAACATCCTTCCGTTCCTGTAGCCATTTTAAAGGAGACATGAAAATGTTAGGTTTTTGTTACAAAAACTACAAAAGGCAGCTTGTGTGTAGAGAATTCAAGTTGATTGGGCAATTACTTGACCAGTAGGTCGGTTTTACAAGGTTTCATCCTTTTATGAATGGTATAGCAGAGCAAAGTCAGAGCACTGGGAAAGAGAATATTGGCTACTTTCCCAGCCCTCCATGTAAAATTTAATATAATGAACCAATTTGTGAAAACTCTAGATAAAAGTAGTGCTTTAAATACCTTTGTATTACCTTTCCTTCATATCCTTTGAAAAAAGTTGAAGCCGGTGTACTTGTTGGGTCAAAAGTTCTAAAACTGGTAATGGACAATCAGTTAGAGAAGACTATGAGTAAAAAAGTGATGGATGCCTAAAATGCTTTCGGAAATGTTGTTTTTAATTTCCTTTGAGGTAAAAAAGATTCAAATTATGTTAAAATATTGAAAATGGTACACAATTTCTTCATTCGCATTTAAATTATTTTCATAGTAATTTAGGAGATTGAAGCGAAGAACTGAGTGATAAAGTTCACCAGGTTATAAAAAATTCGAAAACAGAAAAAGTATAAACAAACTGATAAATCGGCCGTAGCAGATCATTTTTGGTCATTTAACCATGAAATAAATCAGAAGTTAAATTATTAAAACAATTAAATGGTCCGATAGATGTAATAGTTTGGGAAAAAGTATTCAGTTTGGAAAATAAATACCGCGTAATGAATTTTGAAATGCGGGCAGTTGATTCTGTTTTTAAGTTTACTTCATTTTCAGATTTTGGTAGTAATTGCAAAAACATAGTGACCTGTGAGTGTTACGTTGATATTTGATGACTGAGGATGTAGACAAAGGTTAACGAAATCGATATCATCATTTAATAAGAAAAATTTACATCAGTTTCTTAGGATAAGTGAAGATTTTGTTGCAAATAGTTCCATTTGTGTCACAATTTTCATTATTCATTTTGGTTAGGAAACAATCACATTAGGGTGGGTAATAATGCACAGTGTTAAAACTGCAGTGACCGCTCGGTTGCTTGCGAGGTGTTACATAAGTGCTAAATTCCTTCACTTTCTCCGTAATTCGATCCAAGGTCTCCTCAGGCTAGAGCGACTAATATCCGCCTCGTGAACCTGGGTAGTTTGTCAACACTTCGTTACACTTCTCTATAACACAGTGTACGCTCCCAGCTGTTTTAGGCCTCCCGAAACATGAACAAAACGTTCCAAGACGTTGAGGATGTAAATAAGAGTAAATATTAGTCTTGTAGTCCATCTAAAAGAAATTTCGTCTGTATCAAAATACTGTATCGTTATGTGTACGCGCTCTTGTGTATACCGTGTTCCTTTTCTACAGCATCTTATAGCGTCAACACCTGCTACATTATACCACTTGAAAAGTTAAGGGCCAATGGTCAAGCGGAGCGCTGTTGGCAAGCGTAGTACGTGCACCTGCACAGGTTCCATGTATAAGGGCTGTTAAATAAAGAATGATCATAATTATTTTACGGACACAATTTTTCTCACTAACATTCAGTGTTACTATATTCTGTTAGGTTAATGTGAAAAAAACCACGCTGTAGTAGTTTAATTGTTGGTACTCCTGGTTCCTGACTGTGAGAACTAGGTAAGTTCAGACATGTGCAGTATCGTCTACCGCTGCAATGGAGGTAACGTGCGAGGAACAATATGCGGATTTGAAATTCTGCTTTCGTCTCAAGAAATCTTCAGTTGAGGCCTATACAATGTTACAGGAGGCCTATGGAGAGTCTGCTATTCCCTACAGCATAGCTCTGAGGAGGTTTAAAATGTTTAAAGAGGGTAGACCATTTCAAAGGAAGGTGGACCCGGTGCTCCTGTTACTGTTGTTGCGGAAGAAACCATCAACACTGCTGCTGCCATTTTGAGAGAGATGATCGACGAATTACCTTAAGATCACTTTCGGAAATACTGAACATTTCATTGCTTGCCACCCACACGTTGGTGACAGAAATATTACACATAAGACGTGTTTGTGGGCGATGGGTTCCAAGACTGTTGATTCCCGAACAAAAGGACGTTCGCATGTAGGTCGGCGTGCAGTTAAAGTTGATGTTAAAGGAAGACCCGGAGTTTCTTTCAAACGAAATCACTGCTGATGAAACTTGGCTACATCATTTTGGTCCTGAGTGCAAACAGCAAAGCTCAGTGTGGAAATTTCCTTCATCACCACCCCCTAAAAAGTAAAAGTGGTTGCTGCTTTTGGGAAGGTTGTGGTTATCTCATTCTTTGATATTCATGGAATGCTTTATCAGTATGTTGTACCTGTACACAGATCAGTAACTGGAAAATACTACAGGGATGTCCTGAAAACATTGCAAGTCCATATCAGGCGCAAAACACCACATTTCCGTGAAGCAGGCTGGATGCAGCACCACGATAATGCGCGGCCGTATAATGCCAATGTTGTTGCTGGATATCATGAAAAATCAACGTGAAGTGCATCCCTTACCCTCCCTATAGTCCGTATTTAGCCCCATGTGAGCCTTTTTCTATCCCCTAACCTAAGAAACGCCCTCGTGGGAGGCATTATCCATCATCAGAAGTAATGGTGAAGGCTGCGGACGCGATTTTGAAGGATCTCTCAAAATGGTTTCCAGCATGTCTTTGAAGACTGGCAGAAACACTGGGACAAATGCATTGCATTCAGGGGAGACAATTTTGAGAAGCACCATCAAAATTATGCGGATGATTAATGGCACCTTGTCAAAAAAAAAAAAAAAAAAAAAAAAAAAAAATTGTGATCATTCTTTACTGAACAGCCCTCGTACGTAAGAGAAGCATTACCCGCCAGCAAATGTTTTGGCTTCTTTTCCCGTAATTAAAGAAACATTAAATATTCCTTAAACATTAAGATCTTACCTTGACACACGTCACAGC
This sequence comes from Mantis religiosa, assembly GCA_030765055.1. Lineage (NCBI taxonomy): Eukaryota > Metazoa > Arthropoda > Insecta > Mantodea > Mantidae > Mantis > Mantis religiosa. The sequence continues at coordinate 330,851,738 of CM060948.1, read as the reverse complement.
AATGAAACAGTAATCCAGTAGCTCGCTCTCCGACTTCATGGATCTTTTCCGGAGATTGAAACACAGGTACCCTCCCTTTTTCTAAGGATGAAGCTGCTTCACTACAAATTCTTGACACTCTGTATAGTTCGTAGGTAGTTAATTTATTCAAATGTTTATCTCGAAAGACCTGAAATCGATGGAGGAATTAGGTTTCTGACAGCATGGTTACAAGAGTAGAGAAACTCGCGTGAGTTCTTTCTATATATAATTTACGTCCTCCAACCTTAGATAATATCCGACGATGAATGGAATGAGTTGCAGCTTGGAGCTATCCGATTATCGTCTTTCAGGATAAGGAAACACCACGGAAATAACCTTATTCATGTAACTCACCCTATCCGAGGTTCGTAATCTGACCTCTTGAACGTGAGGCAGACACACTAACACATACGCTACCGAGGTGGGCCACGCGTGAGTGTACGCATCCACATTTTTATTTCATCTACTATGTTATGGCAGGCAGAGTAGACATTGCATTCACTAACGAAAAATCCATAGGAAGTTTTGCTAGAAATATGCTTTTCAAAGTCCCATATATCGTAAAAAGCCCTAAAATGGTCCTGGTATGCATGTTCGTCTACAGCATAACTGAAAAAGGCAACGTTTAATACAAATATTGTACTTGGATCGATAGATTCGACATGAAAAATTCATTCCAACGGTCGGGATTTGAACCACGGATCTACTGGTTTCCGTTCAGTTGCTCTTACCCATTGAGCTACCATGGCCAATTTGCCGTCCTGATATTAAACTCACACACACACACACACACACACACACACGCGCGCGCGCGCGCGGCTGGACATTGAAGATCTGAATATCATACCTTCGGTCTCAAGCCAGATCAGGGCTAGGTTCCCTACTGACAGTGGAGTGTTTTGTAAGGAAGGATAATATGTGAGAGAAGATGAGATTTAATTTATATATAAGTCATACGATGTGTTATTTTATGTGCCTAGAAGCAGTCGCGGGCGTTTGTAGCGCTCTCCAGGATCGATGTCATACTCACCTAGACCGCCGATAAGCGAGTTGAAGTTGTGGGAGAGGTTTTTATAGAAGGAACGTGAAAGGGTATGGATGTAGTCTGTTATTGTGTGGATACGTAGGTCACGTCGGATAACTAGATTGGGGATGTACCAATGGGAGTCTGTGGCGCAATGCGGAGGAATCGGGATTGTAGAATTTCAAAGTGGTGTGGGTGAGACTTGGCTGCTACTTCCCATATTTCACTGGCGTATGTGATGGCTGGCCGGAGTACTTTCTTCTGACATTAAATTCTCCAATTGACTCATATATTTCCCCGGTAAAACACTAGGGTCTCTCGCATCCAAGATACACCGTTTGTGACGAATTGGTATTTTAAGTACATGAGTCGCAGGTTTCACCATCTCATACACGCAAAATTTCATAGATTTAGTTCGGACTTAGTGGAGTAATTTGAATTCCTAATTAAGCCGCTTTAACCACCTTCAGGAATTTATAACTATGATGGTGGCCTTGTGTTCGAACCCCTGGAGGAGAATTATTTTCTTAGGGGTAAAAATGTCGTATTATATGTTCTTTAGAACGTGAGGAGAAGCAACTTTATAGTCTAGTTCCATTTTAAATAAGTTGATATCGAGGACCACAGGACCATAGAATATTTCCCACATTCCTTCCTGCAGCGTCATAATTCTCTCTCTGCGCCATCTATTTTGCGTTGCACAAACTATCTTACTGCCAATTCTGGTGGCACAAGTGCTGACTAGTAACTCGGGCAGCTCCATCGATACAGCTCATGATGGATTGTCCTGATTAAAGAATACAAAGAGCAATGCTACCAATAACACTACTCAACATTAAGCGTGTCTTTAGTCCATTTCCAGATTTATATTTCAAAAATGTTGCTTGAAATGGCAGATCACGTCGCACTGTTTAGACATTAGAGATATACATAATCCAGAACGAGTTCGTGTACCAGCCGGCAACACGCGTCATAGGTTGCCTAGCCTTGTCCTACACGATTACTTATGCAGATACTTGCACAATGTAAAGAGGAAAACATGTTGTACAGTTTATCAGGTTTTAACATCAAAACATCGTGAGTTTCAACCACAAAATTCTGAAAGTGAAGGACATTTTGCAGTGAAAGTAGATCTGAATGATTTCGCACAGGACTTAAATTTGTCAAAAGAAAAATCTGAACTTCTAGGTTCCAGTCTGCCACTATGGACATTATTGCATCTGATATAAGAGTTACAGAGTTTCGAAATATACGTCAGAAATTTGGAAAGTATTTTTCAATGGAGGAGAATATATGTTTCTGCATAGATATCATTAGGCATCGCATCCCATACACCTTTAAAGGTATATGAAGTTTACTAATGTTGCGGTATACGACTGCTGACGTCAGTCCCGGGGACAAGACGCAGGGATAGTCCGGTTCGCCACACGTAGTATTTAGTTTCATTACAACTACTGCTCTCCACGCAGGTGGATTTGCCTTCCCGGGAGTGCAAGGTGTTTAATATATTGCGTTAACTGGCTTAAAATTTGCAAAATTTCTTCTCGGGCAGCAAGCCAGGTGAACAGACGATTAGAAATCGACGTTTTGGGAGTGTGCATCTCTCCCATCATCAGGATATTTATTAAATGTTATAACCAAAAATGAAACACTGGATATGACAAAACTATAAACCAAGACAAAACACTATCAACATTCACATTACTGAACAAAAGACTGTTTTCTGTAAATTAAATGCCAGGTCAGGAGATGGGGTGAGTATAGAAAATTAATCGGGTCAAGAAAGGTAACTACTTAACTTGATTATCAAGCTATATTGATGTTTGCTTCTTAAATCGACGGATTTATATTTTTAAGGCCGGTTTCCAAGAGTAGCTGAACTGAAACCCAGCATCACTATTAAGCGCGCTCCTTTCAGAGGAAATCGCCAAAGTCTCCTTAATTCTCCGCTCCCAGTAACTGTTGCAAATTGCTATGATGGTCGTCTCCTAAGAGTTGGCTCTATGGTCGTTATCAAAACAATGCTCTGCCGACCCAGACTCCTCAGGTTGCATTAAACGAATTCTCTGCTCATGTTCATTTATTCTTGTAGCGGTGCTCCTTCCGGTTTGTCCTATATACTGTCGCAAACTCGATCGCGATGGCGCGGCTTGAGCACACATAAAGCCTGGAGATAAGGAGTATGCCGGAAGAAAAATTGATAGCGCGAGATAAAGGACCTGCCCGCACCGATAGGGTTACGCCTTTGGAAGGTGATAGAAAACTCTATTCCTGTTTGGTCCAGAAATATCTCGACTTTACGAAATAGGTATTTAAGGACGTGACGTCTCGCAAAGAGTTAGCTGTGAAACAGTGTTGTGAAATGAGGGACAGCCAGCTGTATTGTTGTAACGAGAGGTAAGGTTGTAATCTGCTGTCACTGTATGTTATAGTCATGGACCTTGGTAGACTGATGGTGTATGTAACGTAATGCTGCTGTAATCTATAAGAGTATTTCTACGAAAATAAAGGAGATTTTTAGTTTCTCATCTCGGTCTTTTAATTCCAACAACCCACAAAGTCACAGTATGGTGTCCCGCATTCACAGGGAATGCAGTACACTCACGGAAATTTGAAGTCCACTTTATTTTTCACTGGGCTCAACAGATGTTTGATCTTCGGAGGTGGCTTGTGGATGGTCCTGATGTATTTGTTGAGAATTCTGCTGATTCTGCCTGATAGATTGCCGGTAAACGGGATGCAGGGTGTAGCGGTAGGCTTATCTGACGCTTGCTTTATTACAGTTTTCCCTTTCCTGCTTTTGGCTATCGAGGCTTCAGCGTCATATTCGAAATGGGCGTTTTGACGGAAAATGAGACTTGGGTGCTGTAATTCCTGTTATAAATGGCTGGGACCAGAGATAGAAAAAGCTCTGTGGCTCAGTGTATTGAGAACTCCCAGTCGTTGAGATTTATGGTGGAAACTATGAGCGTTCAGATATAGATCGGTGTGTGTAGTCTTGCAATATACAGCATGCCCCAGTGTACCGCATCTGTTTTTTGAAACAAGAATGTCCAGGAGCGGAAGAGTTCCATTCTTCTCCATTTCCATGATAAAACTGTATTTGAGGTCAAAGGCTGTTGAGATGGTCAAGAATGAAGGTCCTATTTTTGTTTAAAATTGATGATATCCTCTGGGATCTGTTTCGCGAAGTTTCCATCACATCCTCAGCCAGTAGATTGATTAACCTTTTGGTCACTCCCGGTAGATAACGGATAGATCACTACCTTGCTGCCGTCTACTGGGAGCAAATCAAACTTACTGCCCGAGTCTATTGACGATATTTCAAAATTCATCACACGATTTTTATTTTCAAAATAAATATTTGGTGCCAAACCATTAAATTTATGGCCCATTCAATTGTATTAATAATTTAACTTCTGAGTTTATTTCATTGCTAAATGACCAAAATTAGTCTGCCATGGTGACATTTACATTTTTATGATATTTAAATCTTTCTATCATTTTCGGTTTAAAGTCTTTGTTAAAACCATTTATTAGAGCTTGTTAATAATGTGTTTGTACTATGTATTAAATCCCTCTTCATTTAGTAGTATATTTATTAATCTGTATATCAAACTATTGCCGCTCCACTTGCGACTTGCACCAGGATAGAACAGCGTTCTGTTGTTCGCTTTTTGCATAGTGAAGGTGTGAAATCTATTTAAATTCATTGAAGAATTAGTTTCAGTGTGGTGATGCATGTTTGTCACAGCAGCAAGTGCACCAATGGAGTAGGAAGTTCGCAAATCGTGTGAATTCGGTGGAAGATGCTGCACGTCCAGGTCAGGCACAATGAGATGTGACTCCACAGAACATTGCAGCATTTGAAGCCATAGTGAAGGAAAACCGCCAAGCGACACTATATGACATTGCAGCATGTTTACAGATTAGTCAGGGTGATCACACCACATTGTGTATAATGTGCTCCAGTTTCACAAAGTGTCTGCAAGATGGGTGCCACGGTAGCTGACTCCTGAAATGAGAGAACAACGTGTTGAAGCTTGTGTAGAACTTTTTTGGTGCTTTCAACGGGAAGGTGATGGACGAAACCTTGTTTCAATACCGTCAACCGGAAACGAAGAGAACGAGCAAGGAATGGCGCCATACCTCATCACCAAAACCAAAGAGGCTTCGAACAGAACAATAAGCAGGGAAGGTTATGCTGACTCTCTTTTGGGACGACTAAGGCGTCACTTTGGAGCATTACATGCCTGAAGGGACAACTGTCACCAGTGCATCAAACACAGATCTCCTAAAAGTCATCTGAGGCCTCCAATCAAATCACAGCGACGTGGATTGCTGTCACCAGGGGTCCTTTTGCAACATGACAAAGCAAGTCTCCACACTGTTCGTACCACAGTTTCAACAATCGAATCACAGACCTGCATTTTCAGTGTCTTCCTCATACACCATACTCACCAGACCTTGCCCCAAGTGTTTCGATATGTTTGGACCACTCAAAGACACAATGAGAAGAAAGAAATTCCGTTCCGATGAAGAGGTACCCCAGGCGGTGCATGATTGGTTGTGCGGACTACCAAAAGCATTTTTTTTTCTAATGAAATTGATACACTTTGTAAGCGCTGGAGGATTTGCATTGAGCGTGGGGGCGATTATGTTGAAAAGTTAAATAGATTTGTACCACTTCTGCAGAGTGAATGAATAAATTTTTTTAAAAAAATTAAAGCTTTCATTTGACTCATCCTCTTAAGTATCACTATGAGCTGATTTTCTAAAATGCTGAAATTTAATTTATTGTTATTTTTTATTATCTTTAGATCCAGAAATACAAGGCAACCATTATTTTCAATTCCTTCTAGAAACTTTGTAGCTTTATCCTGGAAATTTGTAAGTTTCAAAGCATTACATATACATCTCTCAGCAACTAGGTGTTTAAAAAGAACACAAAACAGAAAACCAGAGATTGTATTTAATTGTATTCGGTATCTTCTAGAATGCGGCAGAAATGATTGGAAGAAATCCCTCCCTCCATTTGAAATTACTCTTTATATAGAAATTTCTCGAAAGCTACTATTTCCTTTATATGAAATCCAACAATTTGGATTAGAAATATAACATATTACAGATATTTATATAACAAGTAAAGTACATATGTTAAATATGTACAATTCATTTCAAATAACATTTTTGAAGTCAATTATTGACTTGAAAACTTCCTCTTCAATATATATATAGGCAATTTCCACGTCATCCGTTGTAAAACGATTGTCATTTTGTTAACTTCTAACGACATTCACTTGTTTCTTGCGTTTTCACGAAAGAGTGTGGAGTTTTGAGTAGTGCATATTAGATCCAGTTCTAAAACAATTGACCATCACTGTTGCTATTCTCTCTATAATTAAGTATAATATACGAGGGCAGTCTGAAGAGTTTCCGGCCTAATAAAGACACAATATATTTTTGCAGAATCTTTATTTTTTATTTTTCAACATAATCTCCTTGTAACTCTACACTCTTCTCCCATGGATGCCCCCATCTCTGTAACCCGTCCAAATAGTACTCGGCGTTTTTCAACATAGTCTCCTTTTATCTCTACCCACTTCTCCCAGCGATGCTCCCATCTGTGTAACCCGTCCAAATAGTACTCGGCGTTTTTCTCTGCGAAATAACTGTTCACGAAGGTGATTGCCTCTTCATTTGACGAAAATCTCAGTTCTCCAAACGCAATTTTCAGACGAGGGGGAAAAAGAAGTCGCTTGGGGCTAGATCTGGTGAGTCGAGTAGTACAAACCGTAATTCGTGGATTTTCGCACTGCAAGCGCCGAGGTGTGATAATTTCTTTGGTGTATGAAACCGCAATAAAGAAGCTATTGCTTAGTTATTGCTTATGAGTGTGTAACGTGTTTCAAAATTCCGTTATAGCAGTCCATGATGGCATATAGACTAGTGGACATAGGAACCTTGCAACTGACCGAGTTATTAGTCGACCTTGCACAAATAACTGCCCTTTTCCCCATTACCTCAAAGATGGGCTAGGCTCACTTATACAGAGCAAGTACTAATGGCTTGTTTTCGTGCTGGTACGTCCCAATAACAACTTTCGAGTGGTTTCTGCGCTGCCTAAACACAAAATCATATAACACTAAATGTTGCATAAAATTATACCTAACAGGACCTCGAAGCTGCTACACCGAAATGAGGACTAGCTAAGTTATAAACTACACAACGACTATAATGTTTTTGTGTCGTTTTGAAACAACCCGTGTATATATATACGTTTCAGAAATATTCACCTTTTACCTCATTAATTTTTGAAACAGTAGATGGTGAAACAGGATTTTCTTTTTCTGCAAATGTGGCCGTTTATCCGCAAGATCTGCCTTCAGATTGTCAAGTAATGATGCGTTGTATGCTCCTGTAATAATTTTTCCTTTTTTAAGATAATCGATCAAAATAACTCCATGACTATCCCAAAAAATCGCCATCACTTTCCCAGCAGAAAGAACAGCTTTTTTTATTTGTGTCGGTTACCCCTTTGCAGTCCACTGTACTTTTGTTTCGGGCGTAAAATAGTGTATCCGAGTTTCATCAACAGTAATTAATGGACACAGAAACTCGGATTTTTTGCGCCTAAACTCCATCAAAGAGCGCTGGAAATGTTCATTCGAGCACGCCTTTGGTCTCACCTAACGTAACCTAACCTAACCTAACTTAACCAGCCGGCCCTCGTAGCCATGGTCACTAAAGCGTATGTCTCTAGTGTTCCGCCGGGTGGAAGGTCACGGGTTCGAGTCCCTCCTTGGGCCTGAGTGTTTATGTGTATAGTGAATATTTGTGAAACTAGGAAAAACAGATAATAATATAAACGGCAATAATGAAAAATCGGTTAAATAAGAAAAAAAAGAAAGAAAAATATATCTATGTGCATAGATATATATTTTTTTAAAATAACGTGGCACCCAGCTCGCAGACACCTTTCTCATGTCTTATGTCCGTGTACACCAATCTCGATCAAGATATTATGGCGTTTAAATACTGACTCTACCGGGATGAGCGGTCATTTCTGGTGCATCGACGACGGTAAACTTCATCCAGGCTTTAATCGCCGTTTAACTCTGACCGGCCGTGAATGGCCGGCTATTTTAGCTCGTAATTGTGAAATGGTAGCTTATGTTTTGGAACGCGATAATTTCGAGGACGAAATGTTATACATGCAATATATTCACGGTGGTGACAATGATCGCATACACTTTATAGAGTATAGCGGAAATTCTTTTGATGATATGAACGATAAAAAATTTCAAGAAAGATTCCGATTATCTAAGGAAGTAATGTGGTGGCTAGTGGACAAATTGTGTGATAGGTTAGAATTCCCAAGAAACAGAAATAATCCGATATCACCAATGTATCGAGTATTAACAACTTTAAGACTTTATGCAACGGGTGCATGTAATATGGTGGAATTTCAGTGTATATTAGAGATGTATGGAAAACGTCGGTACAAAACATAGTAATCAGTGTCCACAGTATCCTGCACATAAACCTGAAAAGGTATCTAATAACACTTGATATCATTGCAGTTTATAATACTAATGATCAAAATACTGGCAACTTTCTCACTGATATGGAAACTGTACTGTGTAGGAAGCTTGCAAAATCAGCCATGATCATAGGGGATGTAAATATTAATTACCTCACTCAGAGTAAATGTCTTGAAAACTATAATACACTAATTACAAGTTTCAATTTTGTACAAGGTAATAAAATATACCCAATAAGAATAGGCAATAGCTCAGCTACACTAATTGACCATGTACTTATCAATAAAAATGATACCCCAATATCTATATCTAACATAATGCATGATATGAGTGACCATAACATACTTATAATCGACATAAAAGAACATCTTTGCAAGGCCCTTCATAATAAGTATATCAATACCAGAATGTCAATTCAAGAATTTGCACTATAAATCATAATAAACTTTCCTTATTTATACAAAATACTGGATTTAGCTGTGTTACAAATGAACCTGATGAACATTATAACTCATTATTGCAGTTTATAAAGGAGGGGTTTCAGTCAGCTCCTACTGGTGCAGAAAGTTTGTGTCAAATAAACTGACACATGGGTTAATAGTAAATTTTTGGCTCTAGTTAAAAAGAAAAACTTAATGTATAGTAAAACAAAATGCAAATTTCCCTCTCCGATAGCAATTGAACTGTACAAAAAGTGTGCAAATGAAGTAACTAAAATGAAAAGGGAACTTCAAGAAGCATATTACTCAAATAAACTGAATAACTCCTATGATCTAAAAAAGGTATGGATGACAATAAATGGAACCTTAAGAAATAAAACCCCAGTACATTGCAATCAAATAGAAACAATAATGGTAGGTAATCAAAAAATAGTAAATCAGTTAGAAATAAGTGAGTGTTTTAACCAATACTTTGTAAATATAGCTGATCAGTTAGTGAAGAAATGTATAACTACACAATATACTCCACCACCTTATAGTTAAGTACCAAAGAGCCTTTTTCTATATCCAACAGATAATAATGAGGTTCTAAAAATAATAGCAGCAATAAAAAACAAAAGTAATAAAACAGATAATATTTTATCAAATGAATTGTTAACAAAGTGCAAATACAGTTTGGTTCCACACATTGTAACCTTTATTAATTTATCACTTAGTTCAGGTTCAGTAACTGATGGTTGTAAAATCACAAGAGTTGTCCCAATTTATAAGACAGGTGATAGAGTAATTATGGATAATTACAGACCAATAAGTATTACTCCTGTATTTGTCAAAATTCTGGAAAAAGTAGTAAAAGTTAGGTCATTAGAGCATCTAGAAAAACACGACTTTTTTCACAATCATCAGTATGGATTTATTAACAAATCTAGTACACTTGCTGCCACGCTAGATATTATCGTACCTATTCAAAGAGCTCTGGCTAGAAATCGTTTAGCTGCTGGTTTATTTATTGACCTAAAAAAGGCTTTTGACACTGTAGATCATACTTTATTACTAAAGAAACTTGAGTATAATGGTGTAAGAGGACTTTTTCTCAACTGGTTTCAGAATTATCTCTGTAATAGGAAACAATTTGTAAATATGAACAGCATTTCCAGTTCTCTATCAGTAATTCATCATGGTGTTCCACAAGCTTCTGTATTAGGTCCTATATTATTCCTAAATTTTATAAATGACATAGGATGTTTAAGACTAAAAGGTAAATTGACTATGTTTGCTGATGATATATGTTTGTTATATATAGATAACTCTGAGCACCAGCTGATATATGACATACAGCAAGACCTGAATGCATTGAATAGCTGGTTTAAGGGCAATAAGTTAACATTAAATGTCTGTAAAACAAAATATATGTTATTTCATAAAAGATCATATGTACCAGTAATAAATAACAAGATACATGTTGATAACGCAGTGATTGAAAGAGTAACAAAAATCACATATGTAGGTTTGATTCTAGACAGTACGCTCACATGGAAGGACCATATCATGCATGTAAAAAAATAAGGTTCTTCCTGTGTTAGCCGTAATTCACAGGCTGAAATTCAAAGGATTCAGTGTAAATCATTTACGAAGTATCTACCATGCTTTAATTCAATCTCATTTGGATTACTTAAACATCTTATGGGGGTAACTCTGTTAAATATGTAATTCATGACCTCAAAGTACTTCAAAATCGTGCCTTGAAAATAATCTACAATCTACCCTTTAGAACAAATACAAAAACACTCTACCATGTAACTAACATTTTACCATTACAAGTTAACATAGAGTTGTCCTTGATAAGATATCTCCACAAAATAAAAAATAATCTTCTAAAGTCCAATCAAACATTTGAAAGCTCCTGACATATATATATATATATATATATATATATATATATATAATAAAAGAAATAAAGGAAACTTAACAAAACCAACAGTGAACACTTCTACTTATGGCCTGAGCAGCTTAACCTCACACATTTTCAACTTATATAATGCGCTGCCACTGGAACTGAAAGGCTGCAGGAACATAAAAGGTTTTAAAAGGAAAGTTGCTGAAAATTTACTGAAGGCATATATTGATAGCTGATAAAGTGTTACACATTTATAGCTGGTTTGAAAGCTGAACTGTTTAAAGATTAATATGGATTAATGTCCCATAGAATATGTAGCTTCCTTTTTTTCTGTTAAGTTCTTTGTAACTCTTTTTTCTTGAGTTAGTGACTGATTGTATCTTTGTATGTTTCATATATGTTATTCTTGTACGGTAATTCATTCCTACTATGAAAATGTAATATAAGCATTGTTTAGGGCTGTTTGCCATCATTTTATATACTTTTGTACTGTTCCCTAGCATGAGCTATGGCTCTGGGAACCTTTTCAAATAACAATAAATAAATAAATAAATAAATAAATAAATAAATATACTAATCGGTGACGTATCTAATACTCATCCGTATTATAAACAGTGTGTCGGGAGCAATAACTGACCTCGGACGCAATTATATACAATTTCCGGCAAGTAATGCTGATGTAAGATCAGTCATTGATAACTTTAGTGCAATTAGTGGTTTTCCAGGAGTACTTGGAGCCATAGATTGCACACACATAAGGATTCAGTCGCCTGGAGGTGGAAATGGCGAAGTTTATAGAAACAGGAAAGATTATTTTTCACTCAATTGCCAAACTCTAAGTGATCATAATTTACTTATTAGGGACATTGTTGCAAGGTGGCCAGGCTCGGTGCATGATATTACAATATTTGAAACTCCAGCCTAAGAGCAAAGTTTTAAAATGGAGAAATGCCTCATGGTTATGTACTAGGAGATAGTGGCTATGGTTGCAGACCAAATTTAATTACCCCCATTATAAACCCACAAACTACTGCTGAGCAACGTTTTATCAATGCACATGTAAGAACAAGAAACACAGTGGAGAGGCAGTATGGAGTTTGAAAAAGGAGGTTTCCAGTACTGTCATTGGGGCTAAGATGTGACCTGCAAAATGTTATGGCAATAATCGTAGCCACAGCAGTGCTACACAACATCGCCAGGAGTTTCAGTTTCGAGGAACATCCTGAAGATCCTGAAATGCAAAGGCTGCTATACCATCTGCAACGAGTGACCGGAGCAGACATTGAGGAAAATGATCCTGTTTCAGCAGAACATTAAATGCAGCATAATGACGCAGTATCAGGAAGGGCAGTGAGACAGGCGATAATAAATCAATGCTTTAGTTAAGGTAAGTATGTATATTTATTCATATAAGATTTAATTACAAGCTGATTTCATTTCTCCAGGGCTTTAGTTTTTCTTTTAGTACCAATTACTTGAACTATTTTATTTCCATTTCCTTTTGATGTTCCCTTTTAATGAAGTCCAACTGTGTCTTGAGAACCTCAACTCGCTTCTCAAAAGCATCAACTATGCTTGTTGCTGCCACATTTTCGGTGTAGAGTTGACCACATAAATCGCAGCTTCTTCTGCTGGCATGGAAGCTAATGTTCCTTCCTGTAGATGGAATTCCTGTAGCAAAGAAAAAAAGTGTTAATTTGCTTTGAAATGGCTTATTATTGTGTGTGTGTGAGACAATGAGAGAAATCATGGTATAATTTGTGTAATACACAATATGTAGGTGTGAGCGTGTGTGAGAGAGAGAATAAGAGAAATTGTAGTGTAATTGTGTATCAGTAACATGTAATTTTTTTTAATTTATTGTACTTTCTCACGCAGTATACCTGTTTTATGTGTAATAAATATAGCTCTACTACAGGCAAAGTTATTGTTTAACGAGATTTGTGCACATGCCCAAATATAGTTAAAGAAAAATACTGCCTTTCTGCCATTAAGAAAGGAAAGAACAAAAAGGTACTCCATGCATACACAGCATTTCATTTAAATATAATTACAATTTGTAGAAAGTAAACTAGGGGCAGAAAATTATATTTTACATTAAAAATTTGATTTCCATATGCTATATGTCAGGTTTTCCCTACTTCTGGATTTATCATTTTGTAATATTTTTATAACCGTTGTCAGCATTAGTAATAATGAGACTAATAACTGGTGCAGCAAAATCAACTCCAATCATGGCAACGCAAGCCTTAACTCGGAATTATCCAATACATCCATCTTTTACCCTTTACATCCATAAAAGATTAATTAAAAGCAAATATAAAAACAAACAAAACCAATCAATATCTAACAATGCCAAAGATAAAAAATGGAACATTTTAATTAAAAGTCCAGAAATTATTCCAGATATCCCACGTAAAGCTGCAATAGCAAATTTTAGATTACTTACGAAACATAATTATTTGGCCAAACACTTACATAGAATAGGAATTTATACAAGTCCAAATTGTCCTCTGTGCAACAAAGAAGAGGAAATGACTGAAGCACATCTTTTAATCTGTGAAGTCCTACCTGCCGGACCCACTACACAGAAACATTGGAGAGCAAGAGAGCTAATGGCTTTATTGCCAAAGCTTAGCATTTGAAAACAACAAAATTAGTGATACTGAAAAAGTGTATCAAAACGTGGATTAGCACAAGCTTGAACTGTAGCAAAAACAATCATCACTTGACATTCTTTGGAACCTGAACTTGAAATAAAGCTCTTAGCAATTTAAAAATATCAGCAAACAAGAATTAACAGCATGGCACAATATATATATATATATATATATATATATATATATATATATATATATATATATATATATATATATATCAGTGAAAAGAGTACCCAAATGTTAAAATTATTTGTTAGCATGAGACGCACTTGTAAGTTCAAAAATGGTATTACATGATAAGTACTTTTAACCACAAGAGTATTAATTTTATTAACATATGTTCTTCATCGCAAAACCTTACAAATAGTAATTTAACATAGAAATGGAATATACTGGTCCCCAGTTTGTCCACTATGTATTCTGAAAATGAACTACACTCATCTTCAAAACTGTACATCGGTTCGCAATATACACAACGATTATGAAAAGTATTGGAGTGTAGGAAGACTAATGATTTCATTGTCAACCATTGGGTGTCAGAAAATAATATACCTATATCACATATGTGACAATATCAAATCATTGTCAACCATTGGGTGTTAGAAAACAACATACCTATATCACATATGTGACAATATGAAATGACTTCTTACCTCAATTTCTATTAATGGAACCACATCACTGGAGGTTTCTAAACTTTGTGTAAGCTCTGTAACATCTGCAACAGAGAAAAACAAAAGTCCTTGTAATAACTATTCACATACATGTGTACATGTAAGATTTGAAACTCTAGCAGCAAACGTTACTATAACATGTAGACATATATCTGCTTCATTTCATAGCAATTGTTTAGCTCATTACTGTTGATTATGGAAAGACAAAGCTGACCTAATTGCACAAGCACCAGGGCCCAGTTCAGCAGTAGTCCAAAATGTATTCTCTTTGGTATCCCAATGTGAGATCCATGTAATATCCTACATAAATATTAATAATTCTTACAAATGGAGCAATAAATAAGTATACCACTACAAAAATAATAGTTGGACTAATAAATGCATTACATAGCACAATAGTAAATTATGACTAATGCAAATGGCATGTACTGTCTGTCCACCATAAGAAAGCAAGACAGAAGAATGTGTAATGTGCCTTCTAGATATGATAAAGATGCTAGGTTTATGAAAATACACAATGTTGTCACATAACTCACCCATACATAATACCTATCTATCACTGCAGTTTTTGAAACAAGCATTAGTTCTGACAGCATGGGTGACTCATATGCATACATTCATTTCGTAGTAAACAGATCCACTAACAGAGCAGATAAACTGTTTAAGCCCCTCTCCCTCTTCAGGCCTAGCTTGTCTTCTTGTGGTGGGTAGACAGTACAAGAGCAGTTATTTTTATCCACTGCCAAGAAAGAATAAACCATAACACACATTTTAATTATTTTGCATTATTTTTCATCAAATGATGCAACTATTTCAATTTCAAGACCTCAAAATATAACTACCTTGTTAGTCCATTTCATGCAGTTTTCTTTTGATAGTGCAAATGTTATTAAAATGAGTTGTTACTAATCCATTGCAAATAAACTCCGTGAAAGTGTTGCTACCAGTACTATAAGCCATTGAATTTTCTAGTTATAAGACACTCAAATTAGTTAAGATTATTACATACCATCTGCTCTTGCTGCCTGCTGGTATGTGGCATCGCTATCAAATGAGTTCTCTAGGGGTGTTGCAGTTGATGCAAGCATCTCTCTTA
This sequence comes from Mantis religiosa, assembly GCA_030765055.1. Classification (NCBI taxonomy): domain Eukaryota; kingdom Metazoa; phylum Arthropoda; class Insecta; order Mantodea; family Mantidae; genus Mantis; species Mantis religiosa. The sequence continues at coordinate 330,836,382 of CM060948.1, read as the reverse complement.
GTTTGGGATGCACAATATTCATGCACATCCTTTTTTCTCCTCCTGTTTAGTACACCTCCAATTTCTCATCTGCAATGTCTTTTCTTGCTTTTCTCTTTAAATTATCGTAGCATGTTCTTAATGTTGATGCATTTCTTTGTGTTACCCCTAAAACAAAAGCAATTTATTAAGACAAAAGCTGCAGAGCATGTCCCTCAGTACATTAATGGATATAAGTTACAAATTGTTGTTGAGAAGATGAAGTTGATAACCCTTTCTTCCAATTTGGCAAGAGCAAGTTTGCTTTGCATCATTAATCACAAATCCTTAAGTTAAAAATTAAATATTATTTTGTTTATTAACTGTATCAATCGCCACAATGTATCAAGGTTGTCGATGCGCTAGAATTATATTCTACAAGGCTCTTTGTACACGCAATATATAGGTAGTATTTTACGAACTCTTGATAAATAATTATAACTTTAACCAGAGGTTAGTTGCCGAGAATCATCTTCTAAAAACAACAGACTATTAAAATACTTCAGCCAAAATCATAATTTTGGAATAATGTAAAATTTTTCGCTTACCTGGACTGCTGTTAAATTGTACGGCCAGCTGCTCCCACGTGGCCTCCTTCTGTTTTATTGTAACTCCATCAGTTCTTTTATTTTCTATAACTTCTTTATAGTAAGACGCCAAGTCTAACAAAATATCTACTTCGAAAGCAGAAAAGTTTGGAGTCCTCTTGCTTTTTGTTTCCATTATGGTTATATTCTGCTATAGCTGTTTAAACACGTGCTTCTGCTTGGACAAATGCGAAAAACAAACGACAAATGACGAACACGAAGCGATGAACTTCCGGATGTGTTCGGTAGTCTTCTTAACAGTTACATTTGAAACGAGCGGTGCGCTCTACGGCACCAAGGGCCTGCCAAGTAACACTGGGGAACAAAATAAAATTATTTTCATATACCCGAAACAAAATAGGCAAATTCTTATGTAAACTGATCTGCTGATTCCAAAAATGTCCCTCAAAATGCTGTATCACGTAACATTTTTTAGGTATTCATAATTGTTTATGAAAACTTACAGAAATGCGATGTAATAACTCATATTTGATTAATTGAAAATAATAGGTATGTTATTGCCAAATAACATTGAAAATAATAGTAATTATTATTAATTATTATTAAAATAAATAAACACAAGATAATGATGAAAACCACGTACCTGAATTATCTCAGAAGTGTTTCACTGTTGATTTTTTTTTTTTTTTTGTATTTACATGTACTCTCCCATTTGAGGAACCAACAATAGTCTCCCAACATGGCTGAATCCCAGCGACCCTGGTAACGTCTTTCCATCTCAGAAATGTCCTGGTGAAAACGGTCACCTTGCTCATCACTTACAGCTACTAGTTTTGTAGGGAAACTATCAAGGTGAGAGTACAAAAAGTGGATTTTAAGTGACATACGGCAACCCACTTCTTTGTAGCTCCTTAATAGTTCTGAGACTAAAGTTTCATAATTTTCTTCTTTTTTATTACTCAGGAAGCCTTCCACCACTGATTTAAATGATTTCCATGCTGCTAGTTCAATACGCTTAAGCTTTGATTAAAAAACACTGTCTTTAAGAAGTAGTCTTAATTGAGGACCGAAAAATACACCTTCCTTCAATTTAGATTCATTTATTTTGGGAGAGATACTTCTTAAATACTCAAATGCACTTCCACCTTTGTCCAAACCTTTAACAAAATTCTTCATTAACCGGAGCTTTATGTAAAGTAGGGGGAGAAGAGCTTTGTTTGGGTCTACTAGAGGCACATACTTAACACTGCTTGCTCCAGGGGTATAGTCTTCCCTTTTCCCCCGCTGTTTCACTATAAAATGCTTTTCAGTTGCCCTACTGTCCCATAAGCACAAAAAGCAGCAATATTTTGTGAAACCTCCCTGCAGTCCCGTTAGCAATGCAACTACCTTGAGGTCACTACAAATTTCCCAGCCATGGTTTTGATAACTAATAGCATCTAAAATGATGGACATGGAATCGTATGTCTCCTTCATTCCTATGGCATGAAATAAAGGTATTGAAGGTATTAAATTGCCATTATGAAGCAACACTGCCTTTAAGCTATATTTAGAAGAGTCAATAAAGAGGCGCCAAACTTCGACACAATGGTCTATACCCAATTCCTTCATTAAAACATTAACATTAACACAGAAACACGTGTCTTTCGTTGTGAAATACTGTGAATAATGTTTATGTCGAGATCGGTAAAAAGTTATTTTAGTCTCTTTTGCCAGGAAATTCCACTCCTGTAGCCTGGAACCGAGCAATTCTGACTCCTTTTTACCTAGTTTCAAATCGCGAATAAGATCGCTTAGTTCTTCTTGAGAAACAAAATGTCTTTCTTCACTTCGTTCACATTGATATGTAGGGTCTTGAGATGTAGAGGGTTCACTGTCATTTACATCACGATTTGAACTTGATCCATTCTTCAACCCATGCTTTCGGAGGATCAGGCACCGGAATATCTTCACTGTGATGAACTGGTCTTATTGCTGATGGAACACTTGGATATTTGACACTCGACTTATTTTTTTCTGGACACACCTGTAATATTTCTATTACAACAATAGCAGTCATTTAAATGGTTAGATTGTTCTCTCCACACCATAGGCACAGCAAACGACATAGATTTGCCTTTACCGTGTAGCCATTGATTATGACCAGTTTTGCACGATATGCAGCAAACATGGGGAGAAAAATCCTTATCTTGATCGCCAAGGGCACAACTAAAGTATAATGAATATGCTGTTTTAGTAATACTTGTTATCTTTTTTCGTTGTGATATAGGGGTGAACTGTCCACACACATAACAAAAGTTATTTGGATCATTAGTACATTTCCTAAGGCTGTTTTTATTCATATCTGTAACCTTTCATTAGCACCGCGAATAAACTACACTACACTTTCACAGCTGAATATGAACTGAAAGATAAATCCAACACAGATGAAAACCAGACCACCCAGAGGAGCAGTCAAGCTAACACATCCGTTTATTTACTCAGGAGGAGAGGAGCGTGATAAAGGGGGGGGGGGTTGTCTGTGAACCTAAGGGCTCAAGATAGGAATCTTTTCCATTTGAGAAAACAAAATAAGATGTATTTAGGTATTCACGATACGTTATGAAATCCTGCATCAGTAGTTTATGTCAACTTAATTTATTTTGAGTTGGGCACAACCATGTAAAAACGATGTTTACAGTAGACTCTAAAATTAATTTTACTGATAAATCGTACATGATGGAAAATTTGTTCTAGTTATTTCGAATAGCATTCATATTCTTTACCGGTATGAAATATTATTTAATAATAAAATGGCTATTATTTTAAATTAAGTCAACATGAGTTGGTATCATACCTCATTTCTGTAATTTTATATAAAAGAGTAGGAATAAGAGTACCTCAAAAACGTTACGTGATACAGCACTTTCAGAGGCATTTTTGGAATCAGTGAGTCATTTTGCATAAGAATTAGCCTATTTTGTTTCGGGTACAAAAAAGTGTTCCCTAGTGTAATCACTGCCAACTAACCGGCGATTGGCAATGGTGAGCCAGGATGTAAGCTTTACCGCGATCAACTTTTAACTGCGTTTAGGCAAACGTCTCTTGTGGGTTTGCTTACGAGGTTGGTGCAAACGACCATAAGTGCTCCAACTGACTCGTGTTTCACCCGATAAAGCACTAGGAGTTCTCATAAACACATGAGACAACTACCTTAATGGCGACTTACTATGCTGTAAGTACTTTAAGGCCCAGGATATTTACACCATCAGGCACTTTATTTTGCTGTTACATTATTATTATTATTATTATTATTATTATTATTATTATTATTATTATTATTATTATTATTATTATTATTATTATTATTATTATTATTATTATTATTATTATTATTATTATTATTATTATTATTATTATTATTATTATTATTATTATTATTATTATTATTATTATTATTATTATTATTATTATTATTATTATTATTATTATTATTATTATTATTATTATTATTATTATTATTATTATTATTATTATTATTATTATTATTATTATTATTATTATTATTATTATTATTATTATTATTATTATTATTATTATTATTATTATTATTATTATTATTATTATTATTATTATTATTATTATTATTATTATTATTATTATTATTATTATTATTATTATTATTATTATTATTATTATTATTATTATTATTATTATTATTATTATTATTATTATTATTATTATTATTATTATTATTATTATTATTATTATTATTATTATTATTATTATTATTATTATTATTATTATTATTATTATTATTATTATTATTATTATTATTATTATTATTATTATTATTATTATTATTATTATTATTATTATTATTATTATTATTATTATTATTATTATTATTATTATTATTATTATTATTATTATTATTATTATTATTATTATTATTATTATTATTATTATTATTATTATTATTATTATTATTATTATTATTATTATTATTATTATTATTATTATTATTATTATTATTATTATTATTATTATTATTATTATTATTATTATTATTATTATTATTATTATTATTATTATTATTATTATTATTATTATTATTATTATTATTATTATTATTATTATTATTATTATTATTATTATTATTATTATTATTATTATTATTATTATTATTATTATTATTATAATCATCATCATCATCATCATCATCCTCATCATCATCATCATCCTCATCATCATCATTATCATTGTCATTGTCATTGTCATTATCATTATCGTTATCATTATTCGTTTGCAATAATTTTTCAAACATTTATTACTTAGCACCTTAAGGCACTTCTCTACCACTATTTTCAATAGAGGTCCACACTGACAACTGAAATATAAACTAATAAATAACCTTAAACGAGGACTACAGCTGAAACATACGAAATACATGGGATACACAACATAACAGCATAAATACGATTGTCCTATGTGCTCCACCAGGAATTAAATTCTCTTTCTTGGAGCTATTATAGAGAGTAATCATCAAATGAGAGTTCATCCTTTAATTACAAGGTATAAAACAAAATGTTTTATTTACAATTAACTTGATTTACAATTGGTAACAAGACCGTTATGTGGCATTCAATTGTTTTACATTTGCATACCGTAGTATTACCAGTTTCTTTGCAGCACCATGATACAAATTAAATCCTCAAACAGTTGATAGTGAAATAATCCTCTAGGTTTTAAGAGAGAATTTGTCTTACTGTGAATAACAAGAAGGAATAATACAAAATGTTGAAAAGTATATAGTTTTCTAGAAAACATACTTGTATTGAAAAACATCATATAATATGTTGATTGAAGGTTTTTAATTTATGGCTGTATCGTGACATGGCGTTCATGAAGCTGAGCTGTCCCCATTGCTGTTTCCAGTGGAAGGACCAGGAGATGCACTATTTCCATGGCCAGGCGCAAAGTGACTCACGAAGCCGAAGCGAGTCTTTTTGTTACAGGGAAAAAGACTATTAGAGAGTGTTCCAATCTGTAATTGGAGAGCATGAACTACCTCACTCGGCATGGCTACTTAAGAGCTGCTGCAAAATCCATTGTAAGTGTAATTTCACCTTTGAGTGCGGCTCTGTGGTGAGGAGCCAGTGCAGTGAAGCACATCACGAATTAGTCGGTGAGTTCAGTTGCGTGAGTCGAGAACAGTCCGGAGAATTGCAGTATGCTCCAAGCTCCGTGGTGAGGTATCGACGAGCGGTAGAACACACAGTGGAGCTGTTCACCGAGTTGTAACAGGGCACAAAGACATACTGAAGCTGCGTATTTGCGACTGTACGTTAGCATTAGGCAAGCGATTTTGGTGACAATAAGAGAGCTTAAAGCGAACAGTCTCGCAATAGTGGTATTTTTGTCACCTACACAGGCACACAATTTATTTACGGAAGCGTTAGTGCTGCAAATTTCACTAACTCGAGCTTTTCAGTACACATGACCTTATTGTTTAAACAAGTAGAAGTAATCGTTAGTGCAAATGCACCATGTTTACATATTCAACAGATGTACCTGCTAGCATTAAGCTCATTTGTTCTCATTTTTAAACGAGTGATTAAAAAATTAAATACAATTCTAAAGTACCCCGTGGCGACAACTATAAAACATTGCACTAAAATTGTGTGTAAACATTTCGCAAATTGCCCAAATTACAAACTCAGAGTATAAACTATACATTGTTAAAGGTTTAACAGTTGTTGGTACCACATTGCAAATTGAATCCAGAATAATGATATAAGTTCGGCTACATAAATGCCACTACAATATGTCAATGTGTTAGAATTAAAATGTACCTTTTATACCACATACATAAGTATAGCGTGTTCACAAACCTTAAAGCTTATTAATATCCGTAATAATTGGAGGACAGTTTGTTCTTTAGTATGACATAAGAAAAGGCAGATATTACAGCCCATACACCTTCAAATCAAAATCGTTCTAATTACCTGTGAATGGCATATGGTGCATTGACCAGTAACCTCGCGTACCGGTTTCACACATCTGAATTAAATACATGGCCGAGATGATACAGGATATCGTGATGCGCTTCTGTTCTGAAGGTGTATAACCACGCTGTTGGTGAAATAGCCATCAAATAACAAATCTCACATGGAGTTGCGTATGGTGTTTGAGATGACCATGTTACTAGGCGAAGGGGACGTCTCAAGCTCCAAATGATGTGTATACGGTACTCCAGAGTTTTAGCCCGATAATGAGCAGCCAGGAGAATTTCAATTTATTGCTGAGGTAGAAGTTGCACAAGTTCTACAAATGTTCCAGTAGTAGGAGAGTCATTGAAATGCGGCCATAATTCATGTTCGTGTACACAAATTACCATATAGGCCAGGAATTTGTCGCGTGCCATCATTTCGTCTAATGTTCGTTCGCACACCAAAAATCTGTTGGTCCACTGAGACGCTAAATTTCTCTCGTTTTCCGTTTCCAACTTTGGTATGTATTTATGGATGTAATACATCTTAGCGAAATAATCTTTATGAAGTCCTTGTACTGTTTTCTCCATCACGGACGAATGTATATTTAGTTTTTAAAATGTAGAAAAATACTTAAATAAGTTCACTGCAACTTTGTATAAATGTTGACAAAACAATTGTGAAACGGATTTGGCAAGGCCAACATTGATCTGTCGTACTGGTGAGAAGCTTTTAGTCGGCGTGTGTTAACAGAAGGCCTGTTTCGACAACTACCTAAGTAAAAAAATGGCAGTACCAGAATTCCACCGCGAATACTGTTAACAAGATATTGCTGCTTTATAGCAGTTTCGAATTTGTAGTCTTCCAGACTAAATAACAAATTTTGACATAACCAATGAAGTTTCTTTAGACTACAATTTCACGTAAATGCAAACGTATATTAAATACAACAGTTATTTAAAAGCAAGCCTAATAGCAACCTTCAGAGCTCAGAAGTTACGCATTCATCCTACTCGTGTCTCTTCCAACTGAAAGGAGCGTCATAATCAATGTTGATTTAATGTGTGACAAACACGTTCTTTTGACATGTTCATAGCCTCTGCTATCTCTCTCGCTTTAATTCGGCGGTCGTCTGGCACCATTTAATGAACTTTGGCGATGTTTTCGTCGGTAGTTGTAGTTTTTGGCCGACCCGAACCGTTATAGTCTTCCACGCTCTTACAAGCCCGCCTCGGTAGCGTAGTGGTAGCGTGTCTGCCTCACGTTCAAGAGGTCCCGAGTTCGAATCTCGGTCAGGGTGAGTTACCTGGATAAGGTTTTTCCGGGGTTTTCCCTTATCCTGAGAGACGAATGTCAGGTAACTCTAAGCTTCATGGACCCGGGGTTCATTTAAGCATCATTCCACCCATTTCATTCATCATCCGATATGACTTAAAGTTGGAGGACGTAAATTACAACAACAACAACAACAACAACAACAACAACAACAACAACACGCTCTTACGGCCACATGTAAATTCATCTGCCGAAAGTTTCAGTGTGGTAAATGATGGTGCAGAGTCTCCATACACAGAATCCAACTCATCTTTGACTTGCGTAGGCGTATTGCCTTTCAAAAACAAATATTTAGTGACAGCTCGATACTCGATTTTGTCCATATTTATAAAAACACTCACACCAACTCACTAAAACGACTGTTACATAACAACTGAGCATCCAAACTGGCTGAAACTTTTGTGAGTAACTTGTCAACAGATGAACAACGAAATGCACTAGCTTTTATTTATGAGTGCTGCCATCTTCATGTTGAGGTCGGAAACTTTTCAGACTACGCTCGTAGCTCCTTCTGTAAACGTTTAGCTTGAAAATATGAAACAGCTATAAAAATAAGGCCCGGTAGGTGTGCTTTGAATACCAGGTAGATAACACATTCTGCATGATTTTCGTTGGTTTTTTTAAATTAATGAGCGTTTTTTAATCATATTTTCACATTGACTGCAAAACTGAAATTAGTTCTCGCGTACCACGTCAGAATTCTTTTGCAATTCAGGATTTTGTGTTTTGAATAGTTTTCGTAAAGTACGGCCTGTAGTAATATTACTTTGTGTTTATCGTTTGTTAGAAAGGCTCATTAGCTTATAATGTCAACTTTAGTACTTAAAATGTGAAAGAATACATATATAGAGAGTTAGTTTATATTTTATAATTATATATTTATATATATTTTACAAGTATTAATATCTGCTAACTGTATCCGCCTTAACTTATCCACAAAACTGTGCCATTCTCTTAAAATTAATAACTGCAAAGGGTGAAGATTCTTCAAAGATCCTTCTCCAAAAGTCTCAAAGGTGTTTTACTTCATAATGGAATCTTTCATCCTTCCATTCCTGAAGCCCTTTTAAAGGATACATGAAAATGTTAGTTTTTGTCACAAAAACTACAAAAGACAGCTTGTGTGTGGAGAATTCAAGTTGATTGGGCTATTACTTGACCAGTAGGTTGGTTTTACAAGGTTTCATCCTTGTATCAATGGTATTGCAAAGCTAAGTCAGAGCACTGGGAAAGAGAGCATGGCTAAATTCCTACCCCTCCATGTAAAATTAAATATAATGAACCAATTTGTGAAAACTCTAGATAAAAGTAGTGCTTTAAATACCTTTGTATTACCTTTCCTTCATATCCTTTGAAAACAGTTGAAGCTGGTGTACTTGTTGGGTCAAAAGTTCTAAAACTGCTAATGGACAGTCAGTTAGAGAACACTATGAGTAAAAAAGTGAAGGATGCCTAAAATGCTTTCGGAAATGTTGTTTTTAATTTCCTTGGAGAGAGAAAGGATCCAAATTATGTTAAAATATTGAAAGTGGTACTACGAAATTAAAAAAAAAAAGCTGGTAACAACAAGATTTTAAAACACAATTTCTTCATTCGGATCTAAATTATTTTCATAGTAATTTAAGAGATTTCAGTGAAGAGCAGAGCGAAAACTGTCACCAGGTTATAAAAAATACGAAAAACAGAAAAAGTATAAACAAACTGATAAATCAGCCGTAGCAGATCATTTTTGGTCATTTAACCATGAAATAAATCAAAAGTTAAATTATTAAAACAATTAAATGATCCGATAGGTTTAATAGTTTGGGAAAAAGTATTCATTTTAGAAAATAAACACCGCGTAATGAATTTTGAAATACCAGCAGTTGATTCCGTTTTTAAGTTTATTTCATCAGATTTTGGTAGTAATTGCAAAAACATAGTGACCTGTGATAGTTTCGTTGACATTTGATGACTGAGGATGTAGACAAAGGTTAACGAAATCGATCTCATCAATTAATAAGAAAAATTTACACCAGTTTCTTTGCTTTTGTTTTAAATAGTTCTATTTGTGTAACATTTTTATTATTCATTTTGGTTAGGAAACAATCACATTAGGGTAGGTAATAATACATAGTGTTAAAACTGCACTGACAGCTTTAAAGGTAGCCTCGGTTGCTTGCGAAGTGTTACATAAGTACTAAATTCCTTCACTTTCTCCGTAATTCGATCCAAGGTCTCCTCAGGCTAGAGCGACTAATATCCGCCTCGTGAACCTGGGTAGTTTGTCAACACTTCGTTACACTTCTCTATAACACAGTGTAAGCTCCCAGCTGTTTTAGGCCTCCTGAAACATGAACAAAACGTTCCAAGACCTTGAGGATATAAATAAGAATAAATATTAGTCTTGTAGTCCATCTAAAAGAAATTTCGTCTGTATCAAAATACTGTATCGTTATGTGTACGCGCTCTTGTGTATACCGTGTTCCTTTTGTAAAGCATCTTATAGCGTCAACACCTGCTACATTATACCACTTGAAAAGTTAAGGGCCAATGGTCAAGCGGAGCGCTGTTGGCAAGCGTAGTACGTGCACCTGCACAGGTTCCATATATGAGGGCTGTTCAATAAAGAATGATCCTAATTATTTTACGGACACAATTTTTCGCACTAACATTCAATGTTACTATATTCTGTTAGGTTAATGTGAAAAAAAAAAAAAACACGCTGTAGTAGTTTCATTGTTGGTACTCCTGGTTCCTGACTGTGAGAACTAGGTAAGTTGAGACATGTGCAGTATCGCCTACCGCTGCAATGGAGGTAACGCGCGAGGAACAATATGCGGATTTGAAATTGTGCTATCGCCTCAAGAAATCTTCAGTTGAGGCCAATACAATGTTACAGGAGGCCTATGGAGAGTCTGCTATTCCCTACAGCATAGCTCTAAGGAGGTTTAAAATGTTTAAAGAGGGTAGACAATTTCAAAGGAAGGTGGACCCGGTGCTCCTGTTGCTGTTGTTACAGAAGAAACCAACAACACTGCTGCTGCCATTTTGAGAGAGCATCGACGAATTACCTTAAGATCACTTTCGGAAATACTGAACATTTCATTGCTTACCACCCACACGTTGGTGACAGAAACATTACACATAAGACGTGTTTGTGGGCGATGGGTTCCAAGACTGTTGATTCCCGAACAAAAGGACGTTCACATGTAGGTCGGCGTGCAGTTAAAGTTGATGTTAGAGGAAGATCCGGAGTTTCTTTCAAACGAAATCACTGCTGATGAGACTTGGCTACATCATTTTGGTCCTGGGTGCAAACAGCAAAGCTCAGTGTGGGAATTTCATTCATCACCACCCCCTAAAAAGTAAAAGTGGTTGCTGCTTTTGGGAAAGTTGTGGTTATCTCATTCTTTGATATTCATGGAATGCTTTATCAGTATGTTGTACCTGTACACAGATCAGTAACTGGAAAATACTACAGGAATGTCCTGAAAACATTGCGAGTCCATATCAGGCGCAAAACACCACATTTCCGTGAAGCAGGCTGGATGCTGCACCACGATAACGCGCGGCCGCATAATGCCAATGTTGTTGCTGAATATCTTGAAAAATCAACGTGAAGTGCATCCCTTACCCTCCCTATAGTCCATATTTAGCCCCATGTGACCTTTTTCTATCACCTAACCTAAAGAAACGCCTTCGTGGGAGGTATTATCCATCATCAGAAGCCGTGGTGAAGGCTGCGGAGGCGATTTTTAAGGATCTCTCAAAAATGGTTTGAAGCATGTCTTTGAAGTGTGGCAGAAACGCTGGGACAGATGCATCGCATTCATTGGAGGCTATTTTGAGGAGGACCATCAAAAGTATGAGGATGAGTAAAGGTATGTTGTAAAAAAAAAAATTGTGATATTTCTTTACTGAACAACCCTCGTGCATAAGAGAAGCATTACCCGCCAGCAAAGGTTTGGCTATTCTTCCCGTAGTTAAAGAAACATTAAATATTTCTAAAACATTTAGATCTTACCTTGACACACGTCACAGCAGTGAAACACAAGCACGGGTTACAATCCAGTAACTCGCTTTACCACTTCATGCATCTCTCCAGGAGATTGAAACACAGGCATGCTCCCTTCTAAGGATGAAGCTGCTTCACTACAAATTCGTGACACTGTATGTACACTACCTACATCACAAGCTTCCACGGTTAATTGCTGGGATTTTGAAAAATCTACACTTGCCCTATATGCTGGATTGGAGAGCTTTCGTAAGAACTTGTTCATATTAAATATAATTTTTCTGCCCTGAGAATGAATCACTTCACGTTTGTTGATCGAAAAAACACCTGTCCCAGCTTCGAGGGACATGTTCACGCATTCGGATCACAAAAACAGGAAAAAGGATATGTACATAATAATACTTTAATGTAATATTAACAATAGTTTAGCTTGAGTTCAACACACGAAACAACGACGCCGTTCACTTTAACAAAAGGACACCTCTACTCTGAAACTGAACTGAAAATTAACTCTGTTTCAAACTGCGTGACTTCTGTTTTTATAGTAGGTGTACTATTTATTTATGCTTGAGATATTGTGAGGAGAGAATGGTGTTGTTTCTCAGGCTTTCCTGTGTTGAATGGATGGATGCTGGATGTAAAGATAAAAAGGTGCATCACTCGCGTTATAAATATCGTATAGATAGGACTTTTGCATGGTCACGATAAGAAAGTAAAATTATTTCTTGTTATAAGATTGGCATAAATCACAAAATACATTTTCAAAATATTTATAAAATATACACAGGGAAAAATTTGCTATCTGACAGGACACACTGACTAAATTGGAAGTGCTAAATTGAATGATGATTTTCATGTTTTTCTATCATGTAAGGTTTTCTCGCAAATCACAAAATTAATTTTGAAAATACTGCAATTATATAAACTGTCAAATATAGAAAAAGTATAGAAATTCCTAAAATGGTACGTGTTTCGTGAAAACTATTATCATTTTCGAAATCAGCTTGTTTGAGTAGCCTATTTTCATCAAAACCGGGAAAGTATCGCAGGACAGTGTAATCGCCAGGTCCCACTACGTAGGTGTGACGTTCATATGAGTTTCTCTACTCACTTCCGTTTATGAAACAATTTCTAACAATATCTGAATGTTTGATAATGTTGCACTCAGATGATATGCATTACTTTTATACAAAACGTTCTTACAATTCGTTATTCTTCTGTCTAATTTCATGATAATCGAGATAAGCTTTTGTAACACTCATTTTGTAGCATATTTATTTATACATACAATAGTCATATGGGGATATAGAAGCTTAAGCGATACTCAGATGTTTTAGGAGCTGTTCACTATGTAATATATTTGACATTGGATTCTCCTTGCATTGTTGGAAGGGAAAGGAATAACGGGCGCCTATTTGAGAGAGGTGTACGTAATTGAATGTTTGAATCTACAAAAGAAATTTATTGGACATAAATTGTGTGCTTAAACATGATTTGTATTGTTTTGTATAGTAAGATTGGGTATACTAGTTATGCAAAGTCATTCATAATGTAGGGGACTTCAGTGGCTACTCCCACAAGATTAAGGATATACATTTGGTTTGTTATGAAAACTTGTTCACCTTGTGGTATTTTAATGAATGTCGCCATAGCCTTTTTTTGAAAAAATAAAAATTATCTTAAGTGTTTTCGTGTATGGGTAGTTTGGAGCGTGAAAAGGGATTCTTATTGCGACTTTACAAAATGAAATGTTTCAGTTCAAAAAGTGTTACAACATTTTGGGAGGAAGTTATTTTAGCATATTTTTCAGAAAAATCACAGGTAGATAAATCTGTGGTCGAGGTATTCTATGTTAGATTAGAGTGTCTATTACAGACGGAGTGGATATTACTAAATATGTGGAGATGAAAGTCTTTTTACGAGAGAAATCATCTGGGTAAAAGGCAAAGAAGGCAAACATTTTTACTAGGCAAGAGGTGGATAAATTTTTATTTCGTTGGTTTCTTGTTGTTCAGATAAGTAATGAACATTTGTACAATGGACTAAGCCATCTACGAGGTAATTGATATTCGAAGAGATTAGTGCGATCCAAATAAACCTGAACCACTTCAATAGACCATAACCTTTGAACCTATAATAGGACACACTTGCAACATTGAGATAATGTAGTACACAATTGGGAGATTACATTACACTATTTACATCTCAGAGAAAATGTTGGAAGTGTCCTCCACCAGCATCTATACATGTTTGCACTCCTTTCACCAAATCGTGACTTTGTGGGTTCGTAGAATTAAAAGTCCGAGTTGGAGATATTCCAAATGTTCTTTATTTCCTTAGAAATACATTGTTCAATTCTCACGTAACAACATTACATCACAATCTACCGAGGTCGATGGCAATAACAAACAGCGTTCTGATTACATCAGCTCTCGTTACGACAACACTCTACAGTTGTTTACTGCTTACGGCTGTCGCGACTGACTTGGCGAGTCGTCACTTTCTTAAATACCTCATTGATAAATTCTTGATATTTCCGGAACAATAAAGAAACCGCATAATCTCTATCAACCAAGACGTCACCAGAAATTTCCATTTATCTCAGTTTGTTTGTTTCGGCAGATCTTTATCTCGCGCTATCTTTAACTGCTTATGCAAGCTCTTTATTACCGTGAAACACTATCCGTCTGCCATCTATTTGCGCTAAAACTTTTATGCCCTTTGCCGCGACAATAAGCTCTGAAGTTTTACGGAGATGATATCGAATTGAGAGAAGATTATTTCCAGCAAGATGGAGCAACATGCCATACATCTAATGACACCATGGAATTTGTAACCAGTTAATTTGATAATCGAATAATTTCAAAAGCTCTGTGGCCTCCTAGATCCCCTGACCTAACATCAGCGGATATTTTCTTGTTGGGGTGTCTAAACAATAGAGTGTACAAGAATAGGCCACGGACAATTGATGTTCTCAAGGAATCCATTCGAACCGAAATAAGTAACATTGGCGAGGATAGTCTCCGTAAAACTTCAGAGAATATGGTGAGACGAGTACAAACATGTATAGATGTTGGTGGGGGACACTTCCAACTTTTTCTATGAGATGTAAATAGTGTAATGTAATCTCCCAATTGTGTATTATATTCTTCCATAGTTGCACGGGTGGCCTATTATTGGTTCAAACGTTATGGCCTATTGAATTGGTTCAGGTTTATATGGTTCGCACTGTAATATAATGGCTTTGATACTACATATTTATTAGAGCAGGCGTTCCTGAAGAAGAATTTTAACTTTTTTTTTGTAATTTACGTCCTTTCTTTTTTTTTATAAAGTCATATCGGACGATGAACGGAATGGGTGAAATGATGCTCAAGTAAGCCCAGGGTCCATGGAGCTTAGAGTTACGTGACATTCGTCTTTTAGGATAAGGGAAAACCCTTGAAATAACCTTATCCAGGTAACTCATCCTGACCGAGATTCGAACTCTGGACCTCTTGAACGTTAGGCAGACATGTTACCATGTACGCTACCGAGGCGGGCTAATTTTAGCTTTATTCTTCTGCTTGATCTGCTAAATTGACTCTGTCGGTAGAGCACCTGCCTACCGTGCTAGGGGTCCCGGGTTCGATTCCCGGCGGTGGGGTTGGGGATTTTTCTCCCGCCAAGATAATTCCCCATCTTCCCCAGAGTCTGGAAGTATGATTGAGAGTGTGAATGTGTGCGTGATCCAATGATTAAAA
The DNA here is from genome assembly GCA_030765055.1 of Mantis religiosa. Lineage (NCBI taxonomy): Eukaryota > Metazoa > Arthropoda > Insecta > Mantodea > Mantidae > Mantis > Mantis religiosa. Next base: position 330,820,769 of record CM060948.1, on the reverse strand, counting down.
AAACCCAAATATAACGAGTTAACACCTTCAGTATGTTCCAAAGGAGAACGGCCGCCGATATGACCATAGCAGTTAAAGGCGGGGTATAAGTGGAACAAGGAAAAAAAATGACTCTGGTAGAGATAATTCAAAGCTTTGTAGAGATTATTCATGACTAACAGTAGAACGTCTACTTCTGAGTAATAGAAGTATTACGTAATGATGTTATTTGTCTTATGGTGGCAGATAAACAAATTTTCCTTATGAAAGTATACTTTCTTGTGTAATTTATTTTAACTGAGATAAAATATAGCAGCGAAACATTGTGTTATACATACAAAAGCACAGCGTTCGTCGAATGTTTAACAAGTGAACGCTATGTACTGGCGTTAAAATGCCGTACTCTTTGCAGCTTGAGAAACAACTGACAGTCGAGATGTTAAAGACAAGGCCACTTTTTGTGGTACGTTTCCATCTATTAACGTTTGCTATTTAATGATTTAAAATTGCTTACAAATAAAGAGCACTTCCACAGGTTATTACAAATTCGAGATGCATTTCAAGATTGCCACGTAAGTAGCTAACCTCGTAGTGCAACGGCCCTATGCGGCCGCTGCTTCCTCCTCCTCAGCCTATTAAAGGTACCTGTTGGTCATGGTATATGGTATTTTAATCATATTCGTTAGACACATTTTCGAAAAAAAATAATATACCTAAGTAGTATAGAATTGAGAGAATCAGCACAGTGTAGATAAGATGTTGAACTCTCCTCTGTGTTAATATATGAGTGATGTAGAATGCTCATTGATTTAGAACTCTCCTATATGAAAATCGAGTTGTAAAAGAAGGGGAGTGTTGGCGTAGTGCCGTTCTCCCCTGTGCAGTGAGATGTTTTTGAGGGTTGGGATGATGATGATGATGATTGTGTGTGTGTGTGTGTGTGTGTGTGTGTGATGTGTAATGTGTGATAGGTGGGATGGGTAACGGGGGGGGGGGTTCCGGGGATGTTTGAATTAAATGTGAATTGTTTTCGATGTGTGTGTGTGCTTGAACTCTCATGTATGAATATCGAAGTCTAGGGTTCGATATTGTGATGGGGCGGGGTGGGTAACGGGGGTTCCGGGGATGTTTGAATTAAATGTATTGATAGTAATTCTTCGATGACTGTGCTTGAACTCTCATGTATGAATATCGAGTCTAGGGTTTGATATCTATTACGTTCAGTGCTTCGATGCCTGTGCTTGAACTCTCATGTATGAATATCGAGTGTAGGGTTTGATATCTATTACGTTTAGTGTATGATATATGATGTAGTATCGTTAATCTTTAGATAAAAGAATATCGAGAGAATGATTAGGTATGTTTACTGGGAGAGATTTATGAAAATAAATGTAATAAGACATTCTGGTAAGGGGTGTTCCCTATGCAGAATCTCTCCTTGAGCTATTGTATCCAAGAGCGATGTAAAGGTTAAGAAAAGGTTAAATTCCATTCCCACATCGAGGTACGAGAAAATATAAATCTATTCCACATTGATGAAGTATAAGAATGGAAATGTAAATCTATGTGAGAGGGTCGCATGACAAAGAAATGTCCCCTCTAAGCATGATAAAAGTGGTACATAGCAAATGCAAATAAAAATAAAAGCACTACCCATCTCTTTAAGAATGATAAAAAAATATTGAGAGAAAAGTATAAGAATGCAAATGTAAAGCTGTTTGAAAGGGGTTTCATGATAAAGGAACGCACCCTCTAAGCACGATAACTTAAAAAGAATATTCCCTCTAAGCATGATAAAAGTGGAACATAACATCGAAAATAAAATAAAAGCACTAACCATCTATTTAAAGATGATTAAGATAACGAGAGAAAAGTATCTCATCTTTAAGTATATATGAGTAATACAAAACTGATCAATCAATATGATAATATATATACGCAACTAGGGATCTATAGTGTAGATATCCTAACTATCCATGGTCAGATATCACCCTCCATATAAAAAATTGTCTAGAAAATCTCCCTCAGTATTACGAATACTCCACTGAACGTCATCCCTTTTGGTATGTGGGTCAGAGAAAAAGAGAGTTAATCTCTCCAGACTGGTGACAGGGGTGGTCAAAACATTCTTATTGCTGTAGCGAAGTCTAACTTTGTCAAATAACGTTAGGAAAAAAAAAGAATATATTTTAAAATTAAACGAATGAATCTATATATTTGTATGAATGATGAAACAATACTATGAATGTGTTAGTATACCAAATGTAAAAAAATTAAATGTTCAGAAAAATATAGTTTGTACAAGTATGTGTGTGTAAAGAAATGTGTAATTATATCCCCCCTTCCAAGATGTAGGGAACGAATCACAGTTAGTGTGCGCACGCAACATGGTGTTTGGGAAGGAGAGATACGGTTGGAGGGGGTGTAAAAAATGCTGGATCTATATAAAGTTTAAACTATGATAATAAAGTTACTAGTAATATGTTTTAACTCATAACGTAGTCACAACAACTTTAAACTCATAGCGTAATATGTAGACAGTAACACCTCTCCCGGACGGAGGAGGGGCGGAGCATCTCTTAATAAATACCGCGGCACGGATGAGTGAGGAGGCAGTCGATTCTCTGGAAATATGGATCCTACAGGTAAGATAGAAAAGTTGTATATTGTAATTCATTTTTTATCTCTGTTTACGAAGAATGTTGAAGTAATACTGATTCGTGTGTGCTTATATGTTTGTTTCAGATCATGAGATGCTTCAGCTAAATCAACTAGCTGAAGGTGGAACACATCTTCCCACAAAGAAACTACGTGAATTAGATCAGTCCGTTCAACACATCATTCGATCCGTCAAAACCGTGAAGACCAGATATGGTGAACGGGTCGTCGTCGAAACATCAGATTTCCAAGTCTTCCTCCCGGAGAGATTCAAACACATGACCGCAGCGCATAAAGATCTACTAAATCGTGGTGACTGCATACTCCAATACCATGGCGAGGAAACACTAGAAAGTGGTTTCAAACGACATAAATTGTCTTTTTTAAGCAGCCCGTAATGTCGTCAAAAGGTGAGTACAATTATTGAATAAAATTTCATAAAAAAAAGTGATAATGTAGTTACTTGCATGTAAATGTGAAATCGTACATGTTGTATTAGAACTTAAAGTGTTAATTATCGCACGTCATGTAGTATTAGTAATTGAATGTAGTTACTTGCATGTACGTACATGTTGTATTAGAACTTAAAGTGTTAATTATCGCACGTCATGTAGTATTAGTAATTGAGAGTGAACGTTGTAGGGTTAATTTTCATGTGTAATAATTACGTACATGTGAATATCGTAGTTCAGTTACGTTATTTCACATGCATGTTAGTTACGTTTGTTTGTTACACGTAAAAGTAACGTTGTAGGTGAAAAAAGAACGTTAATTTATATGTGTAAAACGTACATGTGAATATCGTAGTTCAGTTACGGTATTTTACATCTATATGGTTTACGTAGTGTGTTTTTATCATTTATGTAAGGGAGAGAGCATTACGTAAAACAGTTACATACTATCTGAATATTGTAGTTACGTGATGATAGCAATAATTGTAAAATACATAATCATTATGTAACTATTTTCATATGTAAAAGTTACATGCATGTTACGTTCTACGTAAAGTATAGAGTTTACGTAAAATTGAGATTCATATATGTAAAAGTTATTAACATGTATGTTATTTCTGTTACCACCTTACATACATGTAAATCAATGTTCCCGTATGTAAAGTTAATCGAATGTTGTAATTGCTTTTTTCAGAAACGACGACAAGATGCTCCGATACTGCCACTGGACAACCCTCGATTCAGCAAGATGAAACCTGTTCGAACGTGACCCAGGCTGAACGATTACGATGTAATCACAGTGAGTCTGCTTTCAAAAAACGATTAACCACCTACGAAATTCACAACTGTGTTAATATACTTGACCCCGTTATATTCTTAGCAGAATGCAAACCTTTAATTTTGAATGAAATTGATAAGGGCTTAAACATGTATAAATCAGGTCTTAAGATAGGATCCTGTTTATCCTGTCAATATGTCATAATATCACAAGAGAGCGATAATATTCATACATTTAACTTTAACAGTAAACTTGAGGTGATATTGCAATCTACAGATAAATCTATATGGTATGAAGAGAAGATTGTACAACCTATACTAGATCATATGGATAATTTTGAATCGCGTACCAGTTCAAAAGCTTTATACAGTATTGAGAAATTAACAATATATGTGACACAATACGATTCATTGAATGCAGGGATGTATACTGAATTACCCGACTTTATAAAATCGAAGAGAGCTGTTATTAACATTCGTAATACTGATAAATATTGCTTTGCATACTGTCTGTTAGCATCCAAATACCCAGTAGAACGTAACAAGAATCGACCCACCTCCTATAAAAGATATGATTTTCGTAACGAATTTAACTTTGAGAATATAACATTCCCCGTATCATTGAAAGATGTAGAAAAATTCGAGAATCAAAATTCAAATATTTCAATAACGATATACGGTGTTGAAAATAAATCGATTATTCTCTTATATCAACCAAGAGAGATAAAATCACATCATGTTAATCTTTTAATGTATAAAAGACATTATTGTCTGATAACAGACTTGTCACGTTTGCTAGGAAAGCAGCTAACTAAACATAATGGGCGAAAATGGTTATGTAACAATTGTAACTTGTATTTCACATCAGAATCACGTTTAAATAGCCATAAAAAGAGGTGTATGATGAATCAAATTATCAGAATGCCCGAGGCTGGTAAAACTGATCTCGTTGAATTTAACGCATATTCGAAATGTCTAAAAGTTCCATTCGTGGTTTATGCAGACATAGAATGTATCTTACGTAAGGTAGATTCGTGTCAAGATGTATCGAGTAAAAGCTGGACACGTAGCATTCATAAACATGAAGCGTATGCAATTGCATTACATTTGGTCTGTAGTTATGATAAAAATTTAACACGTTTCAAATCATTTGAAGGTCCATATGCAATTGAAAATTTTCTTAAAGAATTAACGTTAATTGCAAATCAGGTCATTAATATATATGCTAATAAAATTGAAATAAGTATGAGAGATGTGGATGAGCTAGAATATCAAAATGCAACACGATGTCACATATGCAAACGTGAATTTCTTAACTCGTGTATAAAGGTTCGTGATCATTGTCATTTGACTGGAAGTTACGTTGGCCCAGCTCATAAGCACTGCAATTTAAATAGGAAAATGCCAGGATTCATACCAATATTCTTTCATTGCTTGTCAAAATACGATGCTCATTTCATAGTAAAGAAACTAGGTTACGATACGGAACCTATTAACTGTATTGCACAAACTTCTGAAAATTACTTATCCTTTAGCAAAAGATATACAAATTCGAATGGAATGAGTATATATCTAAGATTTCTGGATAGCTATCGTTTTTTGGATTCAAAACTTAGTAACCTTTCGGATATGTTAGAAGCAGATGATTTTCATTATACCAATAATATGTACACGAATCCTTTGCATAGACAACTGATGAAACGTAAAGGTGTCTTCCCGTACACGTATGTGGATTCTATAGAAAAATTATACGAGAATAGTCTACCATCCAAACATCAGTTTGATCATGTAAGCGATGAGGATTATAGTCATGCTAGAACGGTATGGAATGAATTCAATGTAAAAAATCTGGGTGAATATTTAAATATATATCTTAAGTGCGATACATTAATACTAACGGACGTGTTTGAACGCTTCCGTGAATTAAGTATCGGTTTGTACGGACTCGACCCGTGTCAGTATTACACACTTCCCGGGTTAGCCTATGATGCAATGTTAAGAACGACTGGTGTACAGATTTCATTATTAACAGATAAGACTATGCTAGATTTCTTCGAAAAAGGAATACGAGGTGGAATTTGCACTGTGTCCAAACGGTATGCAAAGGCGAATAACAGATACATGACTAGCTATGATAACACTCAACCAACTAATTATTTAATGTACGTTGACTGCAATTCTCTATATAGTTATACAATGGAAAATAATAGCTTACCATACACTGATATAAGGTGGCTAACTGATGCTGAAATTAAATCAATAGATTTTATGTCTATTACAAGTGATTCTGACGTGGGATATGTGTTGGAAGTAGACTTTAAATATCCACAGGAACTTCATGATATACAAAATGATTTGCCATTATGCCCTTTGAATGAAATCGCGCCAGGTGATAAGTATACAAAATTGCTAACAACATTGAATGATAAAAATAAATACGTATTACATTATCTCAATTTTCAACAATGTGTTAAACTTGGTTTGATTCCATCGCGTATACATAGAGTAATAGGTTACAAACAATCTAACTGGATAAATCCTTACATTGAACTCAACGTTCGTAAACGTATTGAAGATAAGACGAAATTTGGTCAAAATCTATGGAAGTTAATGAATAATTGTGTTTATGGAAAATTTATAGAGAATGTAAAACGTTATAATTCATTTCATTTAGCTACCAGCTGGAAACGAGCGCGTAAATTGTTAGCTCGACAGACATGTATAAGGTACGTGATTTTTGATGAAAATTTAATAGGTATAGAATTGGTCAGAGATGAAATATTGATGAATAAGCCAATATACATAGGACAAGCAATCCTGGATCTATCCAAACATAAAATGTATGATTTTTATTATGAAATTCTGAAGAAAAAATTGAAAGATGTAACTTTAATCTATACGGACACGGATGCTTTTCTCTTTGAATCTAGCTGCGATATATATGAATTTATTAAAACCAATATACATTTATTCGATACATCGAATTATCCAATGGATAATGTGTATGGTATTCCGTTAGCAAATAAGAAAATTTCAGGATTATTCAAGGATGAGCTAGCCGGTAGAGTGATGACTGAATATGTAGGGCTGAAATCGAAATTATATAGTTATCGATATGATACTGAAGTGATTAAAAAATCAAAAGGTGTAACAAAAGATTCGATGAGATTCATAACCTTTGAACAATATCTCTCATGTGTTACACATCCTGACACTATACATCGAAGCATGCAGACATGTTTCAGAAGTTATAAACATGATGTTCATACTATTGAATCTAATAAGATAGCTTTAAGTGGTATCGATACAAAACGATACATTCCCAATAATTCATTTTCAACATTAGCATGGGGACATTATGCTATAGAAAATTGTCAAGTGTAAATTTCTTTTTCTTTTCTCAATAAAGCATAGATTCAACTGAGTTAAAAGGTATTACTGGGCCACGATAATAACATATTACTGTATTTCAAAAAATAAAATAATTGAGTTTCAAGTATAATTGTAAAGTGTGTTACAACTGAGTTAAAAGGTATTACTAGGCACATGATAATAACATATTACTGTATTTCAAAAAACGAAATAATTGAGTTTCAAGTATATTTGTAAAGTGTGTTACTAATTACATGATAATAACATATTTACTTCATTTGAAAGATAACGTGTTGCTTTTTTTATGTTTATGTTAGGGGTGAAGGAATATTTGTTCCTATTCATGTCGTTTTGAAATGTTAGATAGCAGAAATCAATGAAATGTTAATTCAACTATAATCATGTATGATTTTTTATTAAAATATATTTACTAATTATATCAAAATGTTATTATCATGTCTCCGTTAAGGGGTGAGGGGAGATTTATATATATCAATGTGAACTAGCATGTACAAAGGCTCTTATTTCAGCTATAATCATGTATGATGTTTGTTTAACGTATATTACTAATTACTTCAAATTGTAATTATCATGTTTACGTTAAGGGTAGGTGAATTTATATATACTCAATGTGAACTAGCATGTACGTTATGTTAAAATCTCTACAATTAAATGTTAATTCAACTATAATCATGTATGATTTTTTTTTTAAAGTATAAAAATGTTATTATCATGTTTAAGTTAAGGAGATGTGAATTAGCAGTTACAGAAGATTTTTAAAAAAGTATAAAAATGTTATTATCATGTTTAAGTTAAGGAGATGTGAATTAGCAGTTACAGAAGATGTCAGGAATCAATGTGAACAAAAAAAATCAAACACAATATATCATTAAAATTATATTTCTTTATTGAGTTGTGTGTTTTTTTATTTATACAATGTCCACCTCATTAATCCATTCACGGGTAGGAAATCCTAACCATTTCACCAGAATCCTATCACCACGACGTCTGATGATCCTTTCAACTAAATACGTGTCTGGATATTGAGTTTTCTGTAATTCATAACCGTAGAATGCTCCTTCAATCAGTTTACCCTCCAGATCCTCGATGAGATAGGTCAATGGATGTGTCCTTTGCACTGTACGTATCCTAAAGACTTCAACACTCCAATTTGGTAGATAACCTTTCTCCATAACACCTTTATGCTTAGAAATCCTCGCGTAGTCACCAACACGATGAAGCCTAGATCTTCGCTTCTCACGCAGACTTCTATCATATTTGTAGACGCTGAGCAGGAGAGAATTATCACGAACTTCTACAGGCTTCATACGAATCGTTCGATGGTAAGTATTATTGTAGGTATGAATAATTCTAGGTAGTATGTTTATCCATTGATATGAGCCTTGAACAATAAATTCCTTATGCAAAATCAGTTTGATCGTTCTTATTAAACGTTCCACTGCAGCAGCCTTAACGTGTGTGAATGTACTGTAATGATTAATATTATTACTATTCATTAGTTCGCGGAAATGTTTATTGTAAAACTCCCTTCCTTTATCAGATTGAACATTCTTCGGAAACGATTCCATTTCATTCAATATCTCCTCCATAGCAGTCGAAACGTTAATACCACTTTTATCACGTAATGGTCGTGCATAAGCCATCTTGGAATAAAAATTGCATGCAAGAAGAATATTCTTATAATTCCTATTGTCTCTTGCATAATTAGACATGTCCATAAGATCTATTTGTACTAAATCGTTCATTCCTTTGCTTATGATCTTACGACGTAAAAATCGTCTTCTAGCTGGTGCATGTAACTCGGTTGCAATGCGACGTTTTATCATGCTATAATTTTTGATGTTTTAAGTTCTGTAATAATTTCTTCTATCTCGGGTGAGTGATTCAAATTACCTGCATCCCTCGACGCAACTAATAATCTTAATCTGTTTATTATTTCATTCGGATCGTTCCAGTAGACGTAATCTAATTTTCTCTGCGGTACATGTTCTTTCCAACGTAAACCAAATCCAGTTCGATTACTAACAAGGTCACGAATGATATGACGATACTTGAACCCTCGATTTGCTCTTAAACGTCCATCTCTTGAATAACCGTGTCTGTAAACTTGAGTATTCTGTAAGATTTGCGAATACACGTCTAAATCATCATCTGTGTACGATGTCTTGCGAGGTAAACGTTTAAATAATAATTCATATAAGCCTGCTGTGGGTTCATACGTTTCTGTTCCTATCTGAACACCATCAGATTTAAACACAACTGTCTTGTTACCCAATTTATACTCATTATCCTCGTAACGTATGCCGTAAGTATTGTCCATGTCACTCGAACTGGCAGTTCGAACCTTGTGTAGATACTTTGACACGAGATCAGATCCGTTAGCATCATCTGTAGTTTCGTCGTCGTCGTCGTCGTCGTCGTTGTTGTCTTGGTGTGCTTTCGCTATTACTTTCAATGGTTCGGTTACAGGTTGAAGAACTTCAGACATGACTCGTTGCGTTTCGAATTTCATTCCTTTGAGAGAACGTAACTTTTCTCTTATTGCCCTACTGTGACGGGCAATGGATTCCTTAAGTCTTATAGCTTCAGCATCCATATCGAAATGAATGTATAATTAATCAGCTACTGCTAATTTATATGAAACTATCAGTTCTATACTTAATATATGACCATCTTTAGCACGTCCGACTGGCGCTGTAAACGATAGAATATCGCCAGTTTCAACTCTTACAGGATATCTTTCAACTAATCTTCCGTTTATTGCAAACAATGTATCATTTACAGCAAGCGGATGTACCGATGATACGATGGAACACGAGAGTACACTTCCATTTCCAGGAACTTTATAATATTCGAGTCCCGATGTTAACGTATACCTTAAAGAGGGACCTCGAAACGGACGTGTTTGCAATGAAATTATGAGTTGTGCTTTCAATTGTTGTAACATAGTGTTTACAACATTTCTCATTCGTGTTTTCATAGTATGAATATCATTATTTATAGTAATTAGTTTATTATCAAGTTCCGTTTGTCGTGCGGTTAGTTCTTTCACTTCTTTTTCTACAGCTGTAGTAATAGTCTCGCTAGCGGAGGTGATTGTTCTAGTTAACTGACTTTGTAATTCATTCTGTTTCCGTGTAATAGTATCGACAATGTTTGTTATAGTCTCAGTTAAACCCGTTTGCAATTCATTATGTTTCTGTATAAAGAAATGATTAACATAACTCATGGTGACTGCATCACTATCATCTATCGGGTCGGCTAAATCCTTCAATCTCTTCATTCGAAATGATAGAGTTTCATTAGAGTCGTGAATTGGAATCCTATCATCTACATATTTTTTATTAGGAACGTCGTGTTCGTGAAGGGGGTCCAACAGCGTTTTCATTCTTATACCATCTATAATGACATTATTTTCGGAATCACGTTTAAATGCATTTTTACTTAAGTACTCCATTAAATTGTTGTATTGGATGTCGAGCGATTTTTGTATGTGATCCCTAAGCATAGCTTCAAACTCGCCCATACGCTGATACGAGGTCTGCTCGCTGAAGATCTGCATTCGATTCTCGACGTCAGCCGTATGCGTATCCACATAACGTTTAGTCGATGCATCGTCACCTTCTTCAGGGTCGTGAATATTGCACAACCGCTTTCCCTTGAATCGATAGTTTCCCGATCCATCTCTAGTTATGATATATCGATTGAACACACCCCTAGAGTGTATGATTCTTCGGGATCCGAACCTGTCGATACTCATTGCTTAAGTGATGGATTATTCTATTTATTCATTCTGATAAAGCGATCAAAACCGTGACGGTAGCGTCCCTCGTTCAGTGGATATTCTGGTACTATAACAACAAAGGATCGTTCATCACTCTCCCATATATGTTTACACATATTCTTAAATTCATCATAGGACATATCGGTATTTACATAATCTTCGTATATATGTTTTAAATTGAGATTATCCTGTCTAAAGAATATAATCATATTTGCATTATCTCTAATTAAATGTTTAGGTACTTTAGCATATGATTGTGCTAAATATATAGCATCGACATTACGATGTCTACCCATACTGTAATATGAAGCTATCTTACCCTGTTTTTCATTTATCACATCATCAAATACGAATATCGAATTTTCTCTAGCATCCGACGTTTGAATTACTTTATCACCATCATCGAACGTAAATTCACCTATATCGGGTATAGTTTTCAGTAACCTGAGTAAATATCGACATTTAGGTTGTTGCAACGATTTCGAGTATATGTAGAGGTTTTCGAATCTCAGACCATTCTCGTGAATAAGCAGGTTGAGTAAAACATTCGTTTTTCCAGCATTTGAACTGCCAAGTATGAGCGCTCTAACGTTACTCGGAAACAACGTACCGTGTCGTCCTTTGCGAATGTCATCCTCGAAATCTAACACCTGTATGGGTAGCGTACACTTTTGCTTTACTATCTCCATATCGCGACTAATACTTATAAAGCATAAGTTTTGTCTTTTATTTCGTTCGTGATAAGGGCAATCTATGTCTTTACTGGATTTAGCCAATCGTCATAGGAATCGTATACTTATAAAGCGCACGTTTTTCCTTTTTTATTTCATAGTGAGACATGCGCTCTACACGTGCACGCAAAGGTTCGGGAATTCTTAATTCCTTGATTAATTCATTACCATTTGAGGCACATTTACCGGGTTATCGTTTCTGCGGTCCCGGAACGAAACTACATAAACGCTTGCAGAGAGGTGACTTACCGGTGAACGGGTTAGATTCAGCGTGTCTCGATCACGATCGGGCTTACGCAGAGAGTACTGGTACAGAATCTCGTCGTCTAGCCGATAAGGTGTTGGTAGAGAAAGCTTGGAGACGTGTAAAGTCTGCCGACGCTTCTTTGGGCGAACGACTTGCAGCTCGACTTGTGACTACACTTATGAAGGGTAAATTGGCAGCGGGCGCTGGCATGCGTAAACGTCGCAACAAGAGAGGTGGTTTCTTACCTTTGCTACCACTTTTAGCAGCTCTAGGTGCAGCAGGTGGTCTAGCTGGAGGTGCTGCTCAGATTGCTACGGCTGTCAATAAGAAACGTTCGGATGCAAAACAACTTGCGGAATTAACACGTCACAACGAGCGCATGGAATCTTTGGCTCAGGGCAAAGGTCTTCGCCGTAAGAGACGTCGTAAGGGTAGAGGATTATATCTTCGATCAAAAAACTCGGGGCGAGGCCTATATTTATCCCGGAAAAAGCCCTGAGTGCTAACGAGATCGATTCGTATGCACGACGTCTAAGCATTCCACATTTTAGAGGTGTCTACATGATCGATAAACTACCTCCACATCCTCGATACTATGAGAGAATAGTAGTGAATCTGGATACATCAAATAACCCTGGTACACATTGGGTTGCTGTACGTAAGGATGGGGACGTTGCCTACTACTTTGACAGTTTCGGCGATCTGAGACCTCCGGAAGAGATAGAAACGTACCTTTCGGGTGTCAAGCTCCTATATAATACGACGAGATTTCAAGAATTCGATTCTGTGATTTGCGGTCACTTGTGCCTTCAGTTTCTCCTCGATGAGTTACACGATCACCGTGAGTGGTAGTGATACCAGCTTCTCTACATTTCTAAATCCACCATTACATCTGGATCCTAACGGACATTACGAGATAGCTCTATTGAATTTTGAGACTTTTTACTCAATTCCGAATGTGGACGAGAGTAATAATCTATTCCATTACGTTCGCGATGGAAAAGTCGAACGTATAGTAATTCCACCGGGTACTTATGAATTGGATGATATCGCCAGATTGATCAAGGATGCTCTCGACATCGGTGACGACTTTATTCTACGTGCTAATAATAACACCATGAAATCAGAAATTCAATCTCCCTATATTATCGACTTTAGTCGTGAGAGATCTATTGCTTCACTTCTCGGTTTCACCTCTAAACAGAGGGTACCGGCAAACGTGCTGACCGAGTCTAATGATTTGGTTAACATATTCAAAGTCAGCATCATACGTATCGAGTGTAGTCTTGCAACGGGATCTTTCATCAATGGTAAAAGTGGTCATTCTCTGTATGAATTTTTCCCATCGGTACCTCCAGGTTATCATATTTCGCAGGAACCATCAAGTCCTATATATTTACCAATCATCGATACGAATCTCATTGATCATCTCGACATTAGAGTGGTAGACCAGAACGGCGATAAGTTAGATTTCAGGAACGAAACCATCACTGTACGATTGCACATACGTCGTAATGGGTATAAGTTTTAAGAGACGATGCTATATTAAAAAACATCTCTCGAGATTGATCTCTACTCGATCATCGACCCGCAAGCTAATCACATCGTCTAATCGACAATTTCTCGCTAACTTAGGCTTCAAGGTTCTATGATGGATGTGTTGGACGTGACCGGGATTCCGACCTTTGATGATAAGATCAGTAAGGAGGAAGAACACGTATTCCTACCGTACAATACGTCAGCTCTCGATGTGAACGATGAAATTAGAATTCCATGTCAAGCTGAAGATTTGTACACGCTTCCTAGTAGAAGTTATCTCTACATTGAGGGGACTCTCACTAAACCCGACGGCACCGTTGCCACATCGAAATTGAGTAACAATGCTATGGCATTCCTATTCGATGAGATTCGTCTGGATATGAATGGAACGACTATTGATAGAACTAGGAATCCGGGCATTTCATCAACGATGCGTAACTATGCTGCACTGAATGAACTGGAATCGAATCGTTTACTAAATGCTGGATGGATCTATCCTGGAGGTGTGGTAGACATCGTGAATACATCGAATGGTATCTTCAATGCTATCGTTCCTCTTTCGATGTTGCTGGGTTTCGCCGACGATCACAAGGAGGTCATACTTAATAGCAAGTTTGAACTTATTCTCATTAGATCTAAGGATTCTAATAATTGTATCATTGGAAACGATCCTACAACCATACAACTAACTAGACTCGAATGGAGGATGCCTGTACTTCGACTTTCAGATTCTGAACGAGTTGATAAACTTAAACTCGTCAAATCGGATAAACCTCTACACGTCGCATTTCGAACCTTGGACCTTCACACTCAACCTGCTGTACCTCAAACTAAAGCGTTCACATGGAACATTGCAACCACGACTAAACTTGAAAAACCACGTTTCGTCATAGTCGGTGCACAAGTGGATAGATTGAATCATCTCGCTAAGGATGCTTCTCTATTTGATAATTGTAATATCACCAATCTGAAACTTTATCTCAACAGTGAATCTTACCCCTATCACGATATGAATTTGGATTTCGCCAATTCGAAATTTGCATCTCTGTATGATCAATATTCCAAATTTCAATCATCCTACTATGGAAAGGAGAATTACCCTCTTTTGAAAAGGAACGACTTTCTGAAATATGCACCGCTATTCGGCATCGATTGCTCTCATCAACCTGAGGATACTGTGACGGGGGCAGTGAATGTCAGATTGGAAGTTCAAGCATCGTCAAATTTTCCTGCACAAACTTCATTATTCTGTTTAATTATTCATGATAAATTATTCACTTATAAACCACTAACTCATGTTGTACAATCTATCATATAGGTGTAATAAATAAAACATTACAAATTCAAATTATCTTTTTATTGACTTTAACATACATCTCCAATATCCTCTTCCTTGCACTCCTGCTTTTTGCATCATATGAACATAATGATTTATGAATATCATACAACTGATATAAATTTCTTTCAATATATGGAATTAGTCTTTTAAGTCCATTGAATGCAGTACTATTCAGATTTATACTGCCCACATTTAAACATGTATTCACAAACGTTATTTCTTGCATCTTATTCATGCATAACATTATATAAAATGCATATATTATATTTTCACTGTACGGTGCACATGGATGCTTACCATCTTTCAGATACGTATCCAAAACACACAAATTTGACATTATTACCTCCCAATCCTCTTTTGTAATATACACAAACGTATCGTCATGTGTGTCTTTAATGTAAAGTGATGGGAGTTCATTGTATAATCCTATGTTCACACGAAAGTCAATGCTGATGGAGATGTCGTTATCGTTCATGCACACACTATTTACCATCACTCGCAACTTCCTCCTCTACTTCTTCTGCGAAGGGTGTGAAGGGTTCGAACATCATTATGATGAAACTGTCTTGATCGAACGTCTTCTTGGCTTTGACGATTCTCGGTTTGCAGTTCGTCTTCTTCTTTTTCTTGTCTCCTTTCTTACTGGATCTGCGGACATACACGAACTATGTCTCAACATCGTGAATATTTAATACACTTGTTAACGTAAAACTCTTATTATTTTATACTCACTTTTCTATGACTTCCTCCTCGGGTTTCGATGTACCGATATCCTTAAACGGACGATCATTGTACGGACCGCACACATCTTCACCTTGATCCTGTTCGGACTGGCATGCCACATCTTCACTTTGGGCTTTACTGAAATAAACATATTTATCATTAGTTATCTAACACATAACAACACTTTCACGTTAACACACAATTATAATTCTACTTACCCGAGGTACACTTTACAATTCTTTCCGCATTGAGCATAAGATGTGATCGAATCATGATGGGAAGGATTCTTGCAAATCACTTGATGCATCTTTCCATCACACGTTTCATCGTGGTGCTCAACCCAATGCTTTTGCAAATCTTCGAAATTGCGTAGATTCTCCCAGAATCTGGTATCACTTTCAATGATAGGTGTTGTTGTTCCACTCATCTTGACGTTGCGATGTGAAGTGAGAATGCATTCGTTCCCGAGTGAGCAGATGGGTGATGAAACGTGATCATACCTGTCTCCCCCCTCCCCATCCTATCGTCGATTGTACTTAACGGACGGAGGGTTTGTGTGAAGTGAGGACACGTTCGTTCCCGAGCTGGCGGGACAGGGTGAGACCTGTTAATTCGAATTTACTCACATATGCACAAATCTTGAGGAATGACAACACGTCATCACCCTTATACTTCAATGTGGAATAGATTTATATTTTCTCGTACCTCGATGTGGGAATGGAATTTAACCTTTTCTTAACCTTTACATCGCTCTTGGATACAATAGCTCAAGGAGAGATTCTGCATAGGGAACACCCCTTACCAGAATGTCTTATTACATTTATTTTCATAAATCTCTCCCAGTAAACATACCTAATCATTCTCTCGATATTCTTTTATCTAAAGAATAACGATACTACATCATATATCATACACTAAACGTAATAGATATCAAACCCTACACTCGATATTCATACATGAGAGTTCAAGCACAGACATCGAAGCACTGAACGTAATAGATATCAAATCCTAGACTCGATATTCATACATGAGAGTTCAAGCACAGTCATCGAAGAATTACTATCAATACATTTAATTCAAACATCCCCGGAACCCCCGTTACCCACCCCGCCCCATCACAATATCGAACCCTAGACTTCGATATTCATACATGAGAGTTCAAGCACACACACACATCGAAAAGAATTCACATTTAATTCAAACATCCCCGGACCCCCCCCCCCCGTTACCCATCCCACCCATCACACATTACACATCACACACACACACACACACACACACAATCATCATCATCATCATCATCATCATCCCAACCCTCAAAAACATCTCACTGCACAGGGGAGAACGGCACTACGCCAACACTCCCCTTCTTTTACAACTCGATTTTCATATAGGAGAGTTCTAAATCAATGAGCATTCTACATCACTCATATATTAACACAGAAGAGAGTTCAACATCTTATCTACACTGTGCTGATTCTCTCAATTCTATACTACTTACCTACTTGGTAAAATTTCTTTCAGAAACGGTATGTGTCTGTCTCTTTATCTATACCTCCGTCTGTGTGTTATAGGCCTTTTGTTTTTGAGTTATACTGTTCACAGACAAACAGACAGAGAGAGAGAGAGAGAGAGAGAGAGAGAGAGAGAGAGAGAGAGAGAGAGAGAGAGAGGTATAGATAAAGAGACACAGACACAGACCGTTTTTTAAAGAAATTTAACTAAGTAGGTATATTATTTTTTCTTCAAAAATATGTCTAACGATTATGATTAAAATGCCATATACCAGACAAACAGGTACCTTTAATGAGCTGAGGAGGAGGACGCAGCGGCCGCAAAGAGCGCTTGCACCACTAGGTTAGCTATTTATGTGACAATCTTGAAATGCATCTTGAATTTGTAAATAACCTTTGGAAGTGCTCTTTATTTGTAAGGAATTTTAAATCTGATGACACAGTACTATATTATTCTCATGTTAATCTCCAGCACGCACAACAAGTAGTACAGCTCTCTTTAGATCGCCCAACTCATTGGTTCAGCACTTGGCGGATCTCTTTGAACCTTCAGACAACCGAGGCTAAAATCTTCACTCTTCGCCGACATACTCCGCTTCCTCCATTGTGTCTCTATAGGAACAATGTCACTTGGCTCCGTACTACAACTCCCGTTAACTACCTTGGAGTGCGTTTGGACTTTGCACGCCAACTTTAATTTCTCCTATTTCCTTACGACTCGACATCTTAATAATTTGGTCGAGTCCCACAAACAAATTTTACCACGCAATACAGATCAGTTGCAATAACTTAAATTTACGATTATAGGTACAGTATAATTGGACAAATTAATTTTAGCTATAATTCATACTTTTATAATAATAAATAACTAACATAATTTATATAACATTCAAATGCCTGCAAAGATTAATAATAGCATTTGCTAAAATTGGTATTAAAAATTCATGCCAAAAAGACATGCAACAAAAAGTAAAATTAATTAAAAAAGTATTTAATAATAACATTTAAAAATATATTAAAGCGTATTAAAACGCATACTAAGGAATGAGAAAGTCACCTTTACCCACCCTATAAAATTCTTTGTATTTAAATTTTGAGTACCTGTCTGTTAAAGTATTTAATTATAAGTATAATGTCTTTTTTCTTATTATACCATATAATCTTTTATCTTGGAAGTTGAGATGGTACTCTCTTCCTCGAGTTGATTGATTGGCTGTTAAGGAATGTATGGAAGATTAATTGTATGTTAAAGGAATGTATATGTGTATTGGAGCAAATATCTTGTTTGTGCAGTGTCGAGATTGTTACGAGCTCTGAACGGTATGAATTCTTCCTCCCCTAGGACAGCTGACCGCAACCATAAATCTTAGGCTCGCACCCCGCGTTTAGTTTCAAACATAGTTTGACAGGAAGGGGACATCTTTGGTGGTCTAAAGTGAGATTCTCGTAACTGGGACTCCATATGTGTTCTACCGACCAACTAATTAAAAATAATGAGCTGAAGGGAGAAACGAAGTGTCATATGGCCTAGCCGGGAACAAATAGATATCTAAAGTTCAGTCGCCAGCTAGGGGTCGGGCTAGATCGTCGTGCGGCAGCACGAGCGAAGATATCGTGTTCTTTAAGGAACGGACGAGTAAGCTAAAGAAATCGCGTTCGATTAAAGCTAGTTAGTAGCTGGGTGCTAATCCGGCGAGTCGTGTTATAAACACGGGAGTGCAACTACGCGAGCGTGAAGCCTACTATTCAGAGTTCGCCTAATTAACATGTATTTCGAGTGTAATTTAAATAAAACCGATCGTCATAAGAGAATTAACCTGTGTTTCTTTCCAAGTACACTAATTGATCCACCCAGAACGCCCTGTATCAAGATATCCTTGCCACTGATCCTCAATATTAGGACAACTCCGAGAGCAGCCGAGGACATCGATATTCTTCAAATTCTATTATCGATGCTGACAACCCTAGGAGTCATGCCCCTGCCGAATAATTGAGCCGAACTGCGCGGCACTACTCACCCGACACCCCGAAATGCCCCAAAGTGTCATTGAAAATTATACCTAAGATCAGCAGTATTTCGGCATTCCCATAGTGAGTGCTCTGGGGTACCAATTTCACCGCATGCACATCTGTCAGTTGGAATTTGGCAAAATCTAAATAAGTATTCTGTATAGGGACCATGTCCCGTTACGTAGTGTATTAAGCCCTGGGACGGCTGTATATATTTTAGTTGCAATATTTCACGAATACCTGGAAAGATAGAATAAGTCCTCCTACCAGTTAAACTTACATCCCAGTATCCTGCCAAATTGCTAATATTTTATCATTTAGATCTAATTCATCTTCTATATTACAACCTAAATTACTGGAAGCTTTGACAAGGTTTTCCCGACGTAGCCAGTAACGTGCAGCTCTTTTCCTAGTTTCTAAGTCTAAAGGTTAAATTCCTAGAATGATTAATAGTGCATCTGTAGGAGTAGTGGAAAATGCTCCCGACATCCTTATTAAGACCTTCCGCTGTAAGCTGTTTATTTTCCTTTTGGTTGTTTCTAAAAGGGCCTCTCGCCCCAACATCTAGCACCATACCCAACTATGGCTGCTAAAATGGCATTGTTATATATTTTAATTATCCTATATGAGATTTTTCCATTATTTGTCGTTGATGCTTTTGGACTCTCGACTGACCTGGCATGCTCACATCGATCGTCTTATATCACTGGCTTCCGGGCCGCTTTCAAAACTCTCACATCTCTTACTCACCGTTCCAGCCTCGGCCTACAGTCTTCATTCTTACTCTACAAATCACTCGTTCGTTCACTTATTACTTATGCCTGCCAAGTGTGGGGGGGCCGCACACATATGTCATCTGTGTCGTCTTCAAATTATACAGAATCGCTTCATGCGCATCACTACCAACGCTCCATGGTTTATCCGTAATCAGTAGGTCCATCATGACTCTTACCTCTTCACTACATTCGCAGGATCGCCCGCCGTTTCCTTTCCACACTGCAAGAAGTTCCAGAAGATGTGCATTAAAACATCGGCGTCCGCACGCGCCAACCCTAACGCTTAAAGAGGAGTCAACCACAGGACCTTCTTCTAAGCGATACATCTGATTCCAGTAATTCTAGTGCTTGATGTGCGTCTTACATCTCCAATATTGCTTTAATTGCTCAGAGTGTATTATTGGAGTTCTAACTTAATGTAGTTAGGAGGCGGCCTGTTAGCCCACCCGTGAGTGCTATTCTTCTTTAATTTAATGTTCTCTAATCTTATTTTCACTCTAATCACTAAAGCATTTTACTGCTTATCAATCAATAACAAATGATATAAAAAAAGAATTTTAAATCATCATATAAGTGGCAAAAGTTAATAGATGGAAACTTTCCACAAAAAGTGACCTTGTCTTTAACACCTTGACTGTCAGTTGTTTCTCAAGCTGCAAAGAGTACTTTTTTTATACACCGATCAGCAAATATGCTCTACAGATGTTTGTTATTGAGACACTTAGTAACAGTATATATAATTTGTAAATAAATTGTTCATAATTTAAATTTGTAAATAACCTGTGAAAGTGCTCTTTATTTGTAAGGGGTTTTAAATCATATAAATGGCTAACGTTAATAGATGGAAACGTACCACAAAAAGTGGCCTTGTCTTTAACATCTTGACTGTCAGTTGTTTCTCAAGCTGCAAAGTGTACGGAATTTTAATGACAGTATATAGCGTTCACTTGTTAAACATTCGACGAACGCTGTGCTTTTGAATGTATAGCAAAATGGTTCGCTGTTATGTTTCATCTCAACTAAAATACACATGAAAATATACTTTCATAAGGAAAACTTGTTTATCTGCCACCATAACAAAAAAAAACACATCATTACGTAATACTTTTGTTACTCAGAAGTAGACCTTCTACTGTTAGTCATGAATAATCTCTAAAAAACTTTGAATTATCTCTACCAGAGTCAATTTAGCAGATCAAGCAAAGGAATAAAGTTAAAATAAGCCCGCCTCGGTAGCCTGGTGGTAGCATGTTTGCCTCAAGTTCAAGAGGTCCAGAGTTCGAAACTCGGTCAGGGTGAGTTACCTGGATACGGTTCTTTCCGGGATTTTCCCTTATCCTAAAAGACGAATGTCGGGTAACTCTAAGCTCCATGGACCACGAACCCATTTGAGCATCATTTCACTAGTTCCATTCAACGTTCGATATGACTTTAAAATAGTTAAAGGACGTAAATTACAAAACAGTTAAAAATATTCTTAATAAACGCCTAATCTAATATACAAGGGGCGTCCAGATGTGTTTCAATTTATCTCCGCTGCTGCGCTGCGATCACAGCTGTAGACGTTTTGTATCAAGGAGAAGAAACATATGCCATTGTGAGATTGCTGTCAGTCACTTACGCTTTGTTGTGCTTGTTTACTATGTCGGTGTTGATTGAAAATCCCGCCACTTGTGAAATCAGATCTGTGATTCGTTTTCTGAATGCTAGGAAAGTGAAACCAATTGAAATTTATCGGCAAATTTGCGATGTCAAAAGGTGTTGTGTTTCTTCACGACAACGCACGACCACACACTGCAAATTCGATGGAAAAACATCCTACAGGGATTTGGCTGGGACGTATTTGACCACCCCCGCACAGTCCTGACATCGCTCTTAGCGACTTTCATCTGTTTTTGCATCTCAAATCTTTCCTTGGCGATCAACATTTCAACAATGACGAAGAGCTGAAAGAAAATGTTACCAACTGGTTGAAGACACAGGCGGCAAACTTCTATGAAGAAAGTATACAAAAATGTGTGCCTCGCTATGAGAAATGCCTGCAAAATTTCGGCAGTTATGTGGAAAAGTAGTTTAAGATGTGTAGAATTTTGTGCATAAGTAATTTTTCTGTATCTGTACACAATTTAATTTTATTACCAAACAGAACTTACTTTCTGGACGTATCTCGTATTTTTAGTATCAAAGCCATTATATTACAGTGCGATCCATATAAACCTGAACCATTTCAATATGTCATAACCTTTGAAACAATAATTGGATACACGTGCAACTTTGGGAGAATATATCACACAGTTGGCAGATTACATTATAATATTTACACCTCTATACATGTATTCACTTGTCTCACCATATTCTCTGAAGTTTTACGGAGTTTTACCAATGATACTTATTTCGGTTCGAATGGATTCCTTGAGAACATCAATTGTCCGTGGCCTATTCTTGTACATACTATTTTTTAGACACCCCCAGAAGAAAAAATCCGGTGAGGTTAGGTCAGGGGATCTGGGAGGCACAGACCTCTTTAGATTATTCGATTAACAAAGTGACTCGTCACAAGTTCCATGATGTCATTAGATGTATGGCATGTTGCTGCATCTTGCTGGAAATAACCTTCTCTCAATTCGATATCATCTCGTAAAAGTTCAGAGAATATGATGAGACGAGTGAACACATGTATAGATGCTGGTGGAGGACACTTCCAACATTTTCTCTGAGATCTAAATAACCTTCTCTCAATTCGATATCATCCCCGTAAAACTTCAGAGAATATGGTTAGACGAGTACAAACATGTATAGATGCTGGTGGAGGACATTTCCAACATTTTCTCTGAGATGTAAATAGTGTAATGTAATCTCCCAATTGTGTATTATATTCTCCCAACGTTGCAAGTGTGTCCTATTATTATTTCAAAGGTTATGGCCCATTGTATGGTTCAGGTTTATTTAGATCGCACTAATATCTTGATACCGAAATTAAGGTTTGCCAGAAGTAAAGAATCATGATGGATGTCAAAGGAATGTTGGTTCTTTGTTATGACAAGGCCAAGGCCAGTTGAGTTGTGGGGAAAGTTGTTATAACAAAAGCAATGTAAGAAACAGTGTCCTTAGCAGTTTTCTAAAGGGGCTCACTTGACTTATATGAATAGGAAATTCTTTGGGTCATTTAGAATGGCATGACAAAACAGCCACAACGGGATTTTGGTTGAATGAAGGAGTTTCCTGAGAGTGAATGTTACATATACAAACACGCGCAGCTGTGGTCATGCAGAACAGTCTTATGCGTGAGGTCGATGAGAGCAGTCTGAGGCGTGAGGGCGATTAGGGGCAGTCCTCTGGTTCGGTCTTGAATATTTGTCGGTTCATATATATATATATATGAGGAACGAATAAAGTTATCGAGTAATAAACATTCTGCCGTCAGTAACTCTAAACAGAGATTGGTAAATCTTGGTCGGCAACTTTCATTTTGATGTTTTAAAAGAAGAAGCAGTAAATAAATAAATTGGAAACGGGCATTCCAGTATTATTAAAATCTCCTTCTCACACATCCACGCATACCCTGAGAGAAACCTCATTACTCGCCGACTTATTTGCTTGCCATTAAATTATTGCTTCAAATTGGCGTCCACAACGTAGAATTGTGTGCACCCATAAACATATTTGTATCAAACTTCGACTATCAATTACCTCGTAGATGGCTTAGTCGATTGTACAAATTTTCTTTAGTTATCTGAAGAGCAAGGAACAAACAAAACAAAAATTTATCCACTCTGGCCTAGTAAAAACTTTTGCCATATTTGCCTTGTATCTAGATGATTTCTCTCTTAAAAAGACTCAGCTCTACATATTTACCAATATCTACTCCGTCTGTAATAGAAATTCTAATTTAACATCGAATACCACGACCACAGATTTATCTACCTGAGATTTTTCTGAAAAATATGCTAAAATCACTTCCTCGCAAAAATTAGTAACACTTTTAGAACTGAAACATTTCTTAAAACATAAATATTCTTTGTTATAAATTGCAGATTAGACTTTTGTCAGCAAACAAAGGTTAACAATTCGAGCTACTTCTCGAATTTCTTCGGATATAAAACCTTCGTCACCTGAAAAACTCACTTTGACATACCATTTGTTATTTTTGCATGATTATACTTAGGATTCCTCGCTATTCAAAGCCACCAATATCATCCAACACCTAGTACGAGTGTGGTCTGAGAAGTTTCCGGCCTCAACATGAAGGCGGCAACCCTCGTAAATAAAAGCTAGCGAATTTCGTTGTTCATTTGTTGACAGTTACTCACCAAAGTTTCAGCCATTTTAGACGCTCTGTTGTTATGTAACAGTAGTTTGGGTGAGTTAAGGTGAGTGTTTCTATACAATTGGACAAAATCCAGTATCGAGCTGTCACTAAATATTTGTTTTTGAAAGGCAATACGCCTACGCACATCAAAGATGACTTGGATTCTGTGTATGGGGACGCTGCACCATTATTTACCACAGTGAAATTTTGGGCAACTGAATTTAAACGTGGCCGTAACACTTAGGAGACGATGAAAGTTCGGGACGTCCAAAAACTGCAACTACCGAAGAAAACCTCGCCAAAGTTCACAAAATGGTGCTAGAGGACCGCCGACATAGAGTGAGGAGATAGCAGAGGCTATGCACATGTCAAAAGAACGTGTTTGTCACATATTAAATCAACATTTAGATATGAGAAAGCTATCCGCGCGTTGGGTGCCGCGTTTGCTCACGTTAGACCAAAAACGTGTTAGAATGAACATATCCAACGCTCTGTTGGAGCAGTTTAGGCGCAATAAATCCGAGTTTTGGCGCCGATTAATTACTGTAGATAAACTTGGATACACCATCATACACCCGAAACGAAAATACAGTCTAAACAGTTTATTACAAAGAGGGAACCGACTCAACAAACGCAAAAACTGTTTTTTCTCGGCTGGGAAAGTGATGGCGACTGTTTATTAGGATAGTCATGAAATTATTTTAATCGATTACATTCAAAGAGGAGTAACCATTACAGGAGCATACTACGTATCAGTACTTGAAAAACTGAAGGCAGAACTTGCGGAAGAACGGCTACATTTGTAGAAAAATAAAATCCTGTTTCACCAAGACAATGTAGCGTCTTACACTTCAGCGGTTGCAATGGCGAAAATCTACGAATTAAAGTTTTAACTGCTTGACTCACCAGATCTAGACTCAAGAGACTTCTTTTTGTTCCCTGATCTGAAAATTGCGCTCGGAGGACAGAGATTTTCGTCAAATGAAGAGGCAATCACCTTCGTGAACAATTATTTTGCAGAGAAAAACGCCGAGTACTATTTGGACGGGTTACAGAGATGGAAGCATCGCTGGGAGAAGTGTGTAGAGTTACAAAGAGACTATGTTGAAAAAACCTTCTGAAAAAAAATGTCTGGTATCTTTATTCGGACGGAAACTTTTCAGAGCACCATCGTAAAATAACCGATTCTAAATCTTTTGTTAAAACAATTTTTAATATTTTTATAATTCATAATTCAAGCCGATTTTTTTCAATGTAACAGATAAAATTACTTAAGGGACTAGCAAGTCCCATAACTATTACCTTCTGGTAGAGAATATAGAAAGTGATGTCAATGCAAGATATTTAAGCATGCGTAGAGAAATATTTCCAAAGTGCATCGTTTCTTTGCGAAGCATGAGTTCTTGCTTTATGATGCAAGGTTTGTGTTTGTTACACGCAAGGGTAAGGTTATCGAACTTGTAGGTACGATTAAGCAAACAAAGCTTTTCTAAGTAGAACACGACGAACATGTGAACTTTATGACTTCAGATATGGAAAAGAAATGCACGACCACCTCGACGTCCTCCTTGACCTTGACATGTTCACGGACAGTCGAAAATAGGTTTCGATATACCAAACCATAGTTCCGTTAAACAACTGAATGCCTTCATTTGGCATTGATCCACGTCTTATCTGTGTAATGGGAGGGAGAGGTTAAGTAGTTTACAAAATGGCATTATTAGACATGGTCCAGTCTATGAATCAAAGCTTCTTTAATTTTATATACTTTGATTTACTCTCTCGCGTGGATGCTAGGCAACTAAGGTATTGTATTCCACTCAAAAATTTGATATTGATATTTCACTATTATGTGCTTCAAATAGGATGATGTTGATCCTTGAGCGCTACTAGGTGAGCAACCAATCGGAGTCCTGCGGTGTTGTCTTATTGCATTCCCCCAGAGTGGTGTGTGACGAGCGACAAACTAATCAATCTCAAATAAATACTATTTGCGCTAAGACAGAAATTCAGATTTTTCAAAACTGATCCACGTGGAATGCGAGAGTAATGTATTTAACATAACGTAAAAAGTCCATATTTTTAGCTCAGATAGTTTGCGACGTAAGCACTGTAATGAATATATTTTTTTTTTTTTATGTTTACGTCCTCCAACATTAAGTCATATTGGATGGTGAATGAGTAAAATTATGCTCAAATGTGTCCAGGGCCCATGGAGCTTAGATTTACTTGATATTCGTCTATCAGGATAAGGGAAAACCCCGGAAAAAGACTTATCCAGGTAACTCAACCTGACTTAGATTCGAACTCGGGACCTCTTGAACGTGAGGCAGACATGCTACCATCTACGCTACGGAGGCGGGCCCATTATTGGTTGGCATGTATGCGTGAACGTTTATTTGAAATTACTCAGAACTGAAACGTAAACATTTGACATGACGTGGTAAAAGAAATATGTACTTGAATAAGTCAAGGTTTTGTTAAATTCGATGAGAGGAAACGATATACTTCTTGCTGGTCTGACAGAACGTGTCTGGTCACATTATATCTTTGTTTATGAATGGTTCGTAATCTCTATTTACTCAAGAGTTCAAAGCAGCATTATTCAGTTACTCTTTCATGAAAACGTTTATCCCTTACTACTGTTAGAACAGTCCAATAGAGTTAATGTGGGCTTAAATTATGTTGCAAACAGAAATAATATTTTTAAACTGACTGACGTTGAACGACTTATTCACGAAGAAATTGACAAGGAACACAACAAGACCAGGAAAACTGCGTGAGATATCAGATAAACTACAAAAAGACGATTTTTGGAAAAAAATAGCACGTAACGAGATTTTGGAACGTATCATAATAAATTTGCAGTACTCAGACGTTGAAGACAATGATAATGACGAATTAGCTCTTAACTTAAGTAACATTCACAGCTATACGGATGCACCGCTGGTATTTTCATTGGATTATATTTCATAAACTATAATTAACTTTAAACTAAACATTTAAAGATTTGCGAAATATACGAATAAAACATTTAGTGAACTGGAGCTGTGCTGTTAATAACTTACTGACATTACTGCTGCATTGTCCGGTGAAGAACTAATTAAGTATTTGTACTCATATTATTTGGTATTAAGTAGACTACACAAACACAAAATACAGTGTCCGTTTAAAAGAATCGGGCCGTGCTATGACGTTATATATACGTACGTGTGAGTTGCTCAGTACCGCACGTTAAGGTATACTTTTATCCCCTGCACTTGCACTGGCATTAGATTTGCTTTGGTTTATAGGCATTCCTGTCAACATGGAGAGCAAAACGAAAGGAAATTGTTAGAAGAAAATATGAAACAAGCAATAAAGAACGTGATATAAGGACCAATGAGCCTGGGAGTAGCAATATATATTGCTGAAACACTGACATCGACTCTGTATAAGTTGATGTTGCAGGAAAAGGCACAAAAACAGAAGAACAAACCAATAGCAAAGGGACGCAAGACTAACATTAATAAAACTATAGAACCTAGCTCTAACTCTGTGTCAACAGAAACTGGAAATAGTGAAGAGCCTTAGAAGACTAAAAGAAAACTAAATTTTGGAAACAAAACCAGTGTCGATTGAAGTGTTCTAACAGAGTGCATCATTTGCATAGAAATCATAGACGAGACTTGGGTTCAGTGTGTATCGTGCAAGGGTTGGGCACATATTGAATGTACAGGGCAAGAGAACATTGATTTTTATGGATGTGATCACTGTGTTTAAAAAATGTTTCATTAGTTTTAAGACACTTTTATTTTTTGTAATAAACTCTAGAGAACATTTTGAAAAGTATATTATCATGTTACCGTGTTGTGTTTTTATTTCAAAATACAATAACTGTGATAAGAATAATTTTCTTGTGAATTATTATGCAATTCCTTTTCCTTTATTTAGAAACACGTATTTATTTACGTATGTCCGGTACTGGGAAACACTTTTTGAGATGCGCAATTATCACTAATATTTACTTTAGTTATTAAAAGTCAACATGACTCGGCGTTCATGAATGTTCATTACTAATGCTGTTTCTATATGTTATTAGCTTCATGATAATAGTAGCACGCTACTTGTTCTCCATTGCACTTTCTTTGGATTTTGAAAAAATCTTAGGTGTGCGCTACTGGGCGCATCTCCCCCATAAAAGTTAACATCTCCTTAGTGCTGCGGTAGCGCTGTAGTTTTCCAAGCTGAGGACCTTGTTCGTTTCCTGGTACTCGTACTGGCATAGGGAATTTCTCTCTCTGGGAGACCTGGTACGAAATTCGCTCTTTCCTTATGCCACTGAGGGGCTGCAGCTCTACGTTGGGACGTGGTTGGAGTCCCGGTCCTTCACACAATAACTATCAACCCCGCGGTGCAATAGCCCTTTCCGGTGCCCGACCGCTGCGCTCCACACCTCTGCCCACCACAGGCATCATGAATGGGCTGCAGCTCTACGTTGGGACGTGGTTAGAGTCCCGGTCCTTCACACAATAACTATCAACTCCGCGGTGCAACAGCCCTTTCCGGTGTCCGACCGCTGCGCTCCACACCTCTGCCCACCACAGGCATCATGAATGGGCTGCAGCTCTACGTTGGGACGTGGTTAGAGTCCCGGTCCTTCACACAATAACTATCAACTCCGCGGTGCAATAGCCCTTTCCGGTGCCCGACCGCTGCGCTCCACACCTCTGCCCACCACAGGCATCATGAATGGGCTGCAGCTCTACGTTGGGACGTGGTTAGAGTCCCGGTCCTTCACACAATAACTATCAACCCCGCGGTGCAACAGCCCTTTCCGGTGTACGACCGCTGCGCTCCACACCTCTGCCCACCACAGGCATCATGAATGGGCTGCAGCTCTACGTTGGGACGTGGTTAGAGTCCCGGTTCTTCACACAATAACTATCAACCCCGCGGTGCAATAGCCCTTTCCGGTGCCCGACCGCTGCGCTCCACACCTCTGCCCACCACAGGCATCATGAATGGGCTGCAGCTCTACTTTAGGACGTGGTTAGAGTCCCGGTCCTTCACACAATAACTATCAACTCCGCGGTGCAATAGCCCTTTCCGGTGCCCGACCGCTGCGCTCCACACCTCTGCCCACCACAGGCATCATGAATGGGCTGCAGCTCTACTTTAGGACGTGGTTAGAGTCCCGGTCCTTCACACAATAACTATCAACTCCGCGGTGCAACAGCCCTTTCCGGTGTACGACCGCTGCGCTCCACACCTCTGCCCACCACAGGCATCATGAATGGGCTGCAGCTCTACTTTAGGACGTGGTTAGAGTCCCGGTCCTTCACACAATAACTATCAACCCCGCGGTGCAATAGCCCTTTCCGGTGCCCGACCGCTGCGCTCCACACCTCTGCCCACCACAGGCATCATGAATGGGCTGCAGCTCTACTTTAGGACGTGGTTAGAGTCCCGGTCCTTCACACAATAACTATCAACTCCGCGGTGCAATAGCCCTTTCCGGTGCCCGACCGCTGCGCTCCACACCTCTGCCCACCACAGGCATCATGAATGGGCTGCAGCTCTACTTTAGGACGTGGTTAGAGTCCCGGTCCTTCACACAATAACTATCAACTCCGCGGTGCAACAGCCCTTTCCGGTGTACGACCGCTGCGCTCCACACCTCTGCCCACCACAGGCATCATGAATGGGCTGCAGCTCTACTTTAGGACGTGGTTAGAGTCCCGGTCCTTCACACAATAACTATCAACCCCGGGGTGCAACAGCCCTTTCCGGTGTCCGACCGCTGCGCTCCACACCTCTGCCCACCACAGGTATCATGAATGGGCTGCAGCTCTACTTTAGGACGTGGTTAGAGTCCCGGTCCTTCACACAATAACTATCAACTCCGCGGTGCAATAGCCCTTTCCGGTGTCCGACCGCTGCGCTCCACACCTCTGCCCACCACAGGCATCATGAATGGGCTGCAGCTCTACGTTGGGACGTGGTTAGAGTCCCGGTCCTTCACACAATAACTATCAACTCCGCGGTGCAATAGCCCTTTCCGGTGCCCGACCGCTGCGCTCCACACCTCTGCCCACCACAGGCATCATGAATGGGCTGCAGCTCTACTTTAGGACGTGGTTAGAGTCCCGGTCCTTCACACAATGACTATCAACCCCGCGGTGCAACAGCCCTTTCCGGTGCCCGACCGCTGCGCTCCACACCTCTGCCCACCACAGGCATCATGAATGGGCTGCAGCTCTACTTTAGGACGTGGTTAGAGTCCCGGTCCTTCACACAATAACTATCAACTCCGCGGTGCAATAGCCCTTTCCGGTGCCCGACCGCTACGCTCCACACCTCTGCCCACCACAGGCATAATGAATGGGCTGCAGCTCTACTTTAGGACGTGGTTAGAGTCCCGGTCCTTCACACAATAACTATCAACCCCGCGGTGCAACAGCCCTTTCCGGAGCCCGACCGCTGCGCTCCACACCTCTGCCCACCACAGGCATCATGAATGGGCTGCAGCTCTACGTTGGGACGTGGTTAGAGTCCCGGTCCTTCACACAATAACTATCAACTCCGCGGTGCAATAGCCCTTTCCGGTGTACGACCGCTGCGCTCCACACCTCTGCCCACCAGAGGCATCATGAATGGGCTGCAGCTCTACTTTAGGACGTGGTTAGAGTCCCGGTCCTTCACACAATAACTATCAACTCCGCGGTGCAGCAGCCCTTTCCGGTGTACGACCGCTGCGCTCCACACCTCTGCCCAACACAGGCATCATGAATGGGCTGCAGCTCTACTTTAGGACGTGGTTAGAGTCCCGGTCCTTCACACAATAACTATCAACTCCGCGGTGCAGCAGCCCTTTCCGGTGTACGACCGCTGCGCTCCACACCTCTGCCCACCACAGGCATCATGAATGGGCTGCAGCTCTACTTTAGGACGTGGTTAGAGTCCCGGTCCTTCACACAATAACTATCAACCCCGCGGTGCAACAGCCCTTTCCGGTGCCCGACCGCTGCGCTCCACACCTCTGCCCACCACAGGCATCATGAATGGGCTGCAGCTCTACTTTAGGACGTGGTTAGAGTCCCGGTCCTTCACACAATAACTATCAACCCCGCGGTGCAACAGCCCTTTCCGGTGTACGACCGCTGCGCTCCACACCTCTGCCCACCACAGGCATCATGAATGGGCTGCAGCTCTACTTTAGGACGTGGTTAGAGTCCCGGTCCTTCACACAATAACTATCAACCCCGCGGTGCAACAGCCCTTTCCGGTGCCCGACCGCTGCGCTCCACACCTCTGCCCACCACAGGCATCATTAATGGGCTGCAGCTCTACTTTAGGACGTGGTTAGAGTCCCGGTCCTTCACACAATAACTATCAACCCCGCGGTGCAACAGCCCTTTCCGGTGTACGACCGCTGCGCTCCACACCTCTGCCCACCACAGGCATCATGAATGGGCTGCAGCTCTACTTTAGGACGTGGTTAGAGTCCCGGTCCTTCACACAATAACTATCAACTCCGCGGTGCAATAGCCCTTTCCGGTGTACGACCGCTGCGCTCCACACCTCTGCCCACCACAGGCATCATGAATGGGCTGCAGCTCTACGTTGGGACGTGGTTAGAGTCCTGGTCCTTCACACAATAACTATCAACCCCGCGGTGCAATAGCCCTTTCCGGTGTACGACCGCTGCGCACCACACCTCTGCCCACCACAGGCATCATGAATGGGCTGCAGCTCTACTTTAGGACGTGGTTAGAGTCCCGGTCCTTCACACAATAACTATCAACTCCGCGGTGCAATAGCCCTTTCCGGTGTACGACCGCTGCGCTCCACACCTCTGCCCACCACAGGCATCATGAATGGGCTGCAGCTCTACTTTAGGACGTGGTTAGAGTCCCGGTCCTTCACACAATAACTATCAACTCCGCGGTGCAACAGCCCTTTCCGGTGCCCGACCGCTGCGCTCCACACCTCTGCCAACCACAGGCATCATGAATGGGCTGCAGCTCTACGTTGGGACGTGGTTAGAGTCCCGGTCCTTCACACAATAACTATCAACTCCGCGGTGCAGCAGCCCTTTCCGGTGCCCGACCGCTGCGCTCCACACCTCTGCCCACCTCAGGCATCATGAATGGGCTGCAGCTCTACGTTGGGACGTGGTTAGAGTCCCGGTCCTTCACACAATAACTATCAACTCCGCGGTGCAACAGCCCTTTCCGGTGCCCGACCGCTGCGCTCCATACCTCTGCTCACCACAGGCATCATGAATGGGCTGCAGCTCTACGTTGGGACGTGGTTAGAGTCCCGGTCCTTCACACAATAACTATCAACTCCGCGGTGCAATAGCCCTTTCCGGTGCCCGACCGCTGCGCTCCACACCTCTGCCCACCACAGGCATCATGAATGGGCTGCAGCTCTACGTTGGGACGTGGTTAGAGTCCCGGTCCTTCACACAATAACTATCAACTCCGCGGTGCAACAGCCCTTTCCGGTGTCCGACCGCTGCGCTCCCCGCCCCTGACCACCACAGGCATCATGAATGGGCTGCAGCTCTACTTTAAGACGTGGTTAGAGTCCCGGTCCTTCACACAATAACTATCAACTCCGCGGTGCAATAGCCCTTTCCGGTGCCCGACCGCTGCGCTCCACACCTCTGCCCACCACAGGCATCATGAATGGGCTGCAGCGCTACTTTAGGACGTGGTTAGAGTCCCGGTCCTTCACACAATGACTATCAACCCCGCGGTGCAACAGCCCTTTCCGGTGCCCGACCGCTGCGCTCCACACCTCTGCCCACCACAGGCATCATGAATGGGCTGCAGCTCTACTTTAGGACGTGGTTAGAGTCCCGGTCCTTCACACAATAACTATCAACTCCGCGGTGCAATAGCCCTTTCCGGTGCCCGACCGCTACGCTCCACACCTCTGCCCACCACAGGCATAATGAATGGGCTGCAGCTCTACTTTAGGACGTGGTTAGAGTCCCGGTCCTTCACACAATAACTATCAACTCCGCGGTGCAACAGCCCTTTCCGGTGCCCGACCGCTGCGCTCCACACCTCTGCCCACCACAGGCATCATGAATGGGCTGCAGCTCTACGTTGGGACGTGGTTGGAGTCCCGGTCCTTCACACAATAACTATCAACTCCGCGGTGCAACAGCCCTTTCCAGTGTCCGACCGCTGCGCTCCACACCTCTGCCCACCACAGGCATCATGAATGGGCTGCAGCTCTACTTTAGGACGTGGTTGGAGTCCCGGTCCTTCACACAATAACTATCAACTCCGCGGTGCAACAGCCCTTTCCGGTGTCCGACCGCTGCGCTCCACACCTCTGCCCACCACAGGCATCATGAATGGGCTGCAGCTCTACTTTAAGACGTGGTTAGAGTCCCGGTCCTTCACACAATAACTATCAACTCCGCGGTGCAACAGCCCTTTCCGGTGCCCGACCGCTGCGCTCCACACCTCTGCCCACCACAGGCATCATGAATGGGCTGCAGCTCTACTTTAGGACGTGGTTAGAGTCCCGGTCCTTCACACAATAACTATCAACTCCGCGGTGCAATAGCCCTTTCCGGTGCCCGACCGCTGCGCTCCACACCTCTGCCCACCACAGGCATCATGAATGGGCTGCAGCTCTACGTTGGGACGTGGTTAGAGTCCCGGTCCTTCACACAATAACTATCAACTCCGCGGTGCAACAGCCCTTTCCAGTGTCCGACCGCTGCGCTCCCCGCCCCTGACCACCACAGGCATCATGAATGGGCTGCAGCTCTACTTTAGGACGTGGTTAGAGTCCCGGTCCTTCACACAATAACTATCAACTCCGCGGTGCAATAGCCCTTTCCGGTGCCCGACCGCTGCGCTCCACACCTCTGCCCACCACAGGCATCATGAATGGGCTGCAGCTCTACTTTAGGACGTGGTTAGAGTCCCGGTCCTTCACACAATAACTATCAACTCCGCGGTGCAATAGCCCTTTCCGGTGCTCGACCGCTGCGCTCCACACCTCTGCCCACCACAGGCATCATGAATGGGCTGCAGCTCTACTTTAGGACGTGGTTAGAGTCCCGGTCCTTCACACAATAATTATCAACCCCGCGGTGCAACAGCCCTTTCCGGTGTACGACCGCTGCGCTCCACACCTCTGCCCACCACAGGCATCATGAATGGGCTGCAGCTCTACGTTGGGACGTGGTTAGAGTCCCGGTCCTTCACACAATAACTATCAACTCAGCGGTGCAATAGCCCTTTCCGGTGCCCGACCGCTGCGCTCCACACCTCTGCTCACCACAGGCATCATGAATGGGCTGCAGCTCTACGTTGGGACGTGGTTAGAGTCCCGGTCCTTCACACAATAACTATCAACTCCGCGGTGCAACAGACCTTTCCGGTGTACGACCGCTGCGCTCCACACCTCTGCCCACCGCAGGCATCATGAATGGGCTGCAGCTCTACGTTGGGACGTGGTTAGAGTCCCGGTCCTTCACACAATAACTATCAACTCCGCGGTGCAGCAGCCCTTTCTGGTGCCCGACCGCTGCGCTCCACACCTCTGCCCACCACAGGCATCATGAATGGGCTGCAGCTCTACGTTGGGACGTGGTTAGAGTCCCGGTCCTTCACACAATAACTATCAACTCCGCGGTGCAATAGCCCTTTCCGGTGTACGACCGCTGCGCTCCACACCTCTGCACACCAAAGGCATCATGAATGGGCTGCAGCTCTACGTTGGGACGTGGTTAGAGTCCCGGTCCTTCACACAATTACTATCAACTCTGCGGTGCAGCAGCCCTTTCTGGTGCCCGACCGCTGCGCTCCACACCTCTGCCCACCACAGGCATCATGAATGGGCTGCAGCTCTACGTTGGGACGTGGTTAGAGTCCCGGTCCTTCACACAATAACTATCAACTCCGCGGTGCAGCAGCCCTTTCCGGTGTACGACCGCTGCGCTCCACACCTCTGCCCACCACAGGCATCATGAATGGGCTGCAGCTCTACTTTAGGACGTGGTTAGAGTCCCGGTCCTTCACACAATAACTATCAACTCCGCGGTGCAATAGCCCTTTCCGGTGTACGACCGCTGCGCTCCACACCTCTGCCCACCACAGGCATCATGAATGGGCTGCAGCTCTACGTTGGGACGTGGTTAGAGTCCTGGTCCTTCACACAATAACCTACAACCCCGCGGTGCAATAGCCCTTTCCGGTGTACGACCGCTGCGCTCCACACCTCTGCCCACCACAGGCATCATGAATGGGCTGCAGCTCTACTTTAGGACGTGGTTAGAGTCCCGGTACTTCACACAATAACTATCAACTCCGCGGTGCAATAGCCCTTTCCGGTGTACGACCGCTGCGCTCCACACCTCTGCCCACCAGAGGCATCATGAATGGGCTGCAGCTCTACTTTAGGACGTGGTTAGAGTCCCGGTCCTTCACACAATAACTATCAACTCCGCGGTGCAACAGCCCTTTCCGGTGCCCGACCGCTGCGCTCCACACCTCTGCCAACCACAGGCATCATGAATGGGCTGCAGCTCTACGTTGGGACGTGGTTAGAGTCCCGGTCCTTCACACAATAACTATCAACTCCGCGGTGCAGCAGCCCTTTCCGGTGCCCGACCGCTGCGCTCCACACCTCTGCCCACCACAGGCATCATGAATGGGCTGCAGCTCTACGTTGGGACGTGGTTAGAGTCCCGGTCCTTCACACAATAACTATCAACTCCGCGGTGCAACAGCCCTTTCCGGTGCCCGACCGCTGCGCTCCATACCTCTGCTCACCACAGGCATCATGAATGGGCTGCAGCTCTACGTTGGGACGTGGTTAGAGTCCCGGTCCTTCACACAATAACTATCAACTCCGCGGTGCAATAGCCCTTTCCGGTGCCCGACCGCTGCGCTCCACACCTCTGCCCACCACAGGCATCATGAATGGGCTGCAGCTCTACGTTGGGACGTGGTTAGAGTCCCGGTCCTTCACACAATAACTATCAACTCCGCGGTGCAATAGCCCTTTCCTGTGCCCGACCGCTGCGCTCCACACCTCTGCCCACCAGAGGCATCATGAATGGGCTGCAGCTCTACTTTAGGACGTGGTTAGAGTCCCGGTCCTTCACACAATAACTATCAACTCCGCGGTGCAGCAGCCCTTTCCGGTGTACGACCGCTGCGCTCCACACCTCTGCCCACCACAGGCATCATGAATGGGCTGCAGCTCTACTTTAGGACGTGGTTAGAGTCCCGGTCCTTCACACAATAACTATCAACTCCGCGGTGCAGCAGCCCTTTCCGGTGTACGACCGCTGCGCTCCACACCTCTGCCCACCACAGGCATCATGAATGGGCTGCAGCTCTACTTTAGGACGTGGTTAGAGTCCCGGTCCTTCACACAATAACTATCAACTCCGCGGTGCAATAGCCCTTTCCGGTGCCCGACCGCTGCGCTCCACACCTCTGCCCACCACAGGCATCATGAATGGGCTGCAGCTCTACTTTAGGACGTGGTTAGAGTCCCGGTCCTTCACACAATAACTATCAACCCCGCGGTGCAACAGCCCTTTCCGGTGTCCGACCGCTGCGCTCCACACCTCTGCCCACCACAGGCATCATGAATGGGCTGCAGCTCTACTTTAGGACGTGGTTAGAGTCCCGGTCCTTCACACAATAACTATCAACCCCGCGGTGCAACAGCCCTTTCCGGTGCCCGACCGCTGCGCTCCACACCTCTGCCCACCACAGGCATCATGAATGGGCTGCAGCTCTACTTTAGGACGTGGTTAGAGTCCTGGTCCTTCACACAATAACTATCAACCCCGCGGTGCAACAGCCCTTTCCTGTGCCCGACCGCTGCGCTCCACACCTCTGCCCACCACAGGCATCATGAATGGGCTGCAGCTCTACTTTAGGACGTGGTTAGAGTCCCGGTCCTTCACACAATAACTATCAACCCCGCGGTGCAACAGCCCTTTCCGGTGCCCGACCGCTGCGCTCCACACCTCTGCCCACCACAGGCATCATGAATGGGCTGCAGCTCTACCTTAGGACGTGGTTAGAGTCCCGGTCCTTCACACAATAACTATCAACCCCGCGGTGCAACAGCCCTTTCCGGTGTACGACCGCTGCGCTCCACACCTCTGCCCACCACAGGCATCATGAATGGGCTGCAGCTCTACTTTAGGACGTGGTTAGAGTCCCGGTCCTTCACACAATAACTATCAACTCCGCGGTGCAACAGCCCTTTCCGGTGCCCGACCGCTGCGCTCCACACCTCTGCCCACCACAGGCATCATGAATGGGCTGCAGCTCTACGTTGGGACGTGGTTAGAGTCCCGGTCCTTCACACAATAACTATCAACTCCGCGGTGCAGCAGCCCTTTCCGGTGCCCGACCGCTGCGCTCCACACCTCTGCCCACCACAGGCATCATGAATGGGCTGCAGCTCTACGTTGGGACGTGGTTAGAGTCCCGGTCCTTCACACAATAACTATCAACTCCGCGGTGCAGCAGCCCTTTCCGGTGCCCGACCGCTGCGCTCCACACCTCTGCCCACCACAGGCATCATGAATGGGCTGCAGCTCTACGTTGGGACGTGGTTAGAGTCCCGGTCCTTCACACAATAACTATCAACCCCGCGGTGCAATAGCCCTTTCCGGTGCCCGACCGCTGCGCTCCACACCTCTGCCCACCACAGGCATCATGAATGGGCTGCAGCTCTACGTTGGGACGTGGTTAGAGTTCTGGTCCTTCACACAATAACTATCAACCCCGTGGTACAGCAGCCCTTTCCGTTGCCCGACTGCTGCGCTCCCACCACTGCCACCATAGGCGGTAATTTAGTGGTTTCGAGGGCAAGCAGCTACATCCTATAAACATTTTGCTCCAATATATGAAATATTTCCGATATAATGGGCTACTAAGTAGTTGGCAGAATAGGGCTTTTCGTTTCCCTTCCTGTACCTTCCTCCACTAATCGATTTTGCTGTACTTGGTTAATTTTCTGTGTAATTTGGCAATAAATCTCCAAGTAGAACTCTTTCACCTACTTAAATTGAAGCCTAACGACTTAACAGTAAATAAAAAATAAAAATATTTGAAAATTCAAACCAACAAAATATCTGTATGTGTTGCACTCACAGATTTTCTTTACCTATTCCTTTACAACAAACAGTTATTCTGAAATCTATATATCAATCGAGATAAACTTTGTAGAAATTATTTTATTATATATTTGCTTATCGATGCAATAGGAATATGGGAATATGGTAGGCTTTCAACGACAGTCAAATGCTTTAACTTCTGGTGGCTATGTAAGGACTTTGAACTTTCATTCTCTATGCTCGAAGAGAGACCTGGATGAGATAAATTCATTACACCTTCCCACTGGAGAACACTATCAGAATTATAACATTCAAATCAATGAGTAAGAATATTTCGTAAATAGTTATATATAACAAAACTTTTAAGAGTTTTTGTTTTAACGCAATCTACACAATTTTTATGTAAATGTTATTTTAGAAAAAAGGACCTCATAAGCAGCTATCAGGAAATTTAAGTTACGAGGGTGATCTGTAAAGTTTCCGACCTAATAAAGATACAAGGTATTTGTTCAGAACCTTTTATTCAACATAGTCTCCTTGTACTCTACACACTTCTCCCAGCGATGCTCCCATCTCTATAACCCGTCCAAATAGTACTCGGCGTTTCTCAACATAGTCTCCTTGTAACTCTACACACTTCTCCCAGCGATGCCCCCATCTCTGTAACCTGTCCAAACAGTACTCGGCGTTTTTCAACATAGTCCCCTTGTACTCTACACACTTCTCCTAGCGATGCTCCCATCTCTGTAACCCGTCCAAACAGTACTCGGCGTTTTTCAACATAGTCCCCTTGTACTCTACACACTTCTCCTAGCGATGCTCCCATCTCTGTAACCCGTCCAAACAGTACTCGGCGTTTTTCAACATAGTCTCCTTGTACTCTACACACTTCTCCTAGCGATGCTCCCATCTCTGTATCCCGTCCAAACAGTACTCGCCGTTTTTCAACATAGTCCCCTTGTACTCTACACACTTCTCCTAGCGATGCTCCCATCTCTGTACCCCGTCCAAACAGTACTCGGCGTTTTTCAACATAGTCTCCTTGTACTCTACACACTTCTCCTAGCGATGCTCCCATCTCTGTAACCCGTCCAAATAGTACTCGGCGTTTTTCAACATAGTCCCCTTGTACTCTACACACTTCTCCCAGCGATGCTCCCATCTCTGTACCCCATCCAAACAGTACTCGGCGTTTTTCAACATAGTCTCCTTGTACTCTACACACTTCTCCTAGCGATGCTCCCATCTCTGTAACCCGTCCAAATAGTACTCGGCGTTTTTCAACATAGTCCCCTTGTACTCTACACACTTCTCCCAGCGATGCTGCCATCTCTGTAACCCGTCCAAACAGTACTCGGCGTTTTTTCAACATAGTCCACTTGTACTCTACACACTTCTCCTAGCGATGCTCCCATCTCTGTAACTCGTCCAAACAGTACTCGGTGTTTTTCAACATAGTCTCCTTGTAACTCTACACACTGCTCCCAGCGATGTTCCCATTTCTGTAACCCGTTCAAATAGTACTCGGCGTTTTACAACATAGTCTCCTTGTAACTCTACACACTTCTCCCAGCGACTGCTCCCATCTCTGTAACCCGTCCAAACAGTACTCGGCGTTTTTCAACACGGTCTCCTTGTAACTCTACACACCTCTCCCAGCGATGTCGCCATTTCTGTAACCCGTTCAAATAGTACTCGGCGTTTTTCTAAGTGTAATTCGTGGATTTTCACCATTGCAATCGCTGAGGTTTGAGACGGTGCGTTGTCTTGGTGAAACAGGATTTCCTGTTTCTGCAAATGTGGCCAGCCGTTTTTCCGCAAGTTCTGACTTCAGCTTGTCAAGTAATGATGCGTATTATGCTCCTTTAATGGTTTTTCCCTTTGGAAGGAAATCGATTAAAATAAATCTATGACTATCCCCCCCCCCCAAGAAAAATGTCGTCATCACTTTCCCAACCGAAAAAAACAATTTTTGATTTTTTTGAAGCCGGTTCCTCCTTTGTAGTCCACTGTTTGGACTGTATTTTTGTTTCCGGTGTATCGAAGTTTTATCTACAGTAATTAATCGGCGCCAAAACTCGGATTTATTGCGCCTAAACTGCGGCAACAGAGCGTTGGGAGTGTTCTTTCGAACACGTTTTTGGTCCATCGTAAGCAAACGCGGCACCCAACGCGTGGACAGCTTTCTCATGTCTAAATGTTGATTTAGTATGTGACAAACACGTTCTGTTGACATGTTCATAACTTCTTCTACCTCTCTCACTTTAATTCGGCGGTCGTCTAGTAACATTTGGTGAACTTTGACCATATTTTCGTCGGTAGTTGCAGTTTTTGGACGTGCCGAATGTTTATCGTCTCCCGAGCTCTTAGAGCCACGTTTAAGTTCATCTGCCTAAAATTTCACTGTGGTAAATGATGGTGCAGAGTTGCTATACACAGAATCCAACTCATCTTTGATTAGCGTAGGTGTATTGCCTTTCAGAAACAAATATTTAATGACAGCTTGATGTTCGATTTTGTCCATTTTCATAAAAACACTTACATTAACTCCCTCTAACGACTGTTAAATAACAACTGAGCGTCCAAAATTGCTGAAACTTTGGTGAGCAACGGTCAACAGATGAACAACGAACTTGACTAGCTTTTATTTACGATTGGTGCTATCTTCATGTTGAGGGCGGAAACTTTTCAGACCGCCCTCGTATATATTACATTTTACATAACAAGTTAATCAATATGCGAACCATTTTTGGGAGGAGCAGAATTTTCTAGTATTCTTTATTTAGCATTCTTTCTAGTATTCTTAAGTAGAGTGATTTAGATTTTTGTAACCTTCCAAATGCATCCTCGGAAGACGCTCTACTTTTGATACTTATTTAATATTTCTTTCTTGAGTTATGCTGTTTACAGACCCAAACATACACCATTTTACTTCTAAGATTTCCTCGTTTTTTATTCAGATAAGTACCAAATCATCTATGTATTTCCGGTGAAATCTTGGTGTTGCATATTTGGGTGGAATAACATACAATACTACGCCGTGGCGTAGTGGGCTAAGGTGTCATATCTTGCATCCCTGCTACGGAATGCGACCCGGGATCGATCCCACCCCTGGGAATGCGGATTTTAAGTCCGGGTTTTGGACCATTGCCCACTCAGCATCATGAGAAAATTGAGTATTTCCGATAGGTGAGCGTCCCTAGTCAATGAAAGCCAACTTTCCGGCTGGAGGATACCAAGATGCTGACCACATCTCCTGCCAGTGTATATGTTGGCGTGAGGCCGGCAGTCCAGTTGGCAGGCATTGGTTCTCTATGGGCGGTCGCGCTCTGGGCTATTAACACGCAATACACATTACTATAAATGCATAGCAGCGAATACCCTTAGGCACTACAAATATCTCAATTTATTTTAAAACTACATAGTTCTAAGACGATACGGAGCTTTTTTTAAATGTCTCAAGTTTTGAAACTTAAAATTTCCCTCTAACGAGCCGAATTCTTGTTCACGTTTAAATATAACCTGATTTGTATATATGTGTAAGACATTGCTCTGAAATTGTGTACACATTTTGTATAGAGAGAGACAAAGCTGTTGTGTAAAATGGTGATTAGTAAAAATTGTTACGGATATGATTTGGATTTATTAAAAATCTAAATAATAAAACATTGTACATCATGGCAGCTAAGAAATTCCCATAAGCCAAAATTCATCCCTATAATAATGAGTAAATTATTTAGTTCTAATCAAGAAATAAAGTTATTTTTATAATATATTTTTGAATGTTCATTTACACTTTTCAAGAATATAAAAATAACTTGTGTAAGTGTAAACAAGAAAGTGGAGAGCTGCCTGGTCACATCTCCATTCTAAATTTCCTGGATATCTCAGTATATTAGTATTTGTGTGGTCTGTCCTGATTAATACTCAATATTGTTGTTTCCCTATATTTCAGGTAAATCTCTCTTCTCGATCTACGTCTATGACCAACTTGTGTGGTTCACTGCTGGACCCCGTATAGGGACATTGTTAGTTAAAGACATATACGGCTTATCTCCAAGGACAAACATCAGCACTACTCTTGCCAAATATAGCATAGTCTTCCGTACAGAAGTATTTGGACCTGTGCTATAAAAGGACTTCAGAAACGTTACTGAGGTAAACAAATCTTATCTTCATCAACAGTGAAAATAATTTAAGGTGCCAGGGCATCAT
Source organism: Mantis religiosa (assembly GCA_030765055.1). NCBI lineage: Eukaryota > Metazoa > Arthropoda > Insecta > Mantodea > Mantidae > Mantis > Mantis religiosa. The sequence continues at coordinate 330,778,219 of CM060948.1, read as the reverse complement.
GGTAGCCATGGATATGAAAAAACTGTTTAACTGACAGCGGTGCTGTTAGGTGTTTCAAATGGGAAGGTGTTTGTCCTTGAGCGCTGCTAGCTGAGCACCCAATCGGAATACTGCGGTGTTGTGATACTGCATTCCCCTTAAGTGGTGTGTGCCGAGCGGCAAACTAATCAATCTCTAATAAATGCTATTCGCGCTAAGACAAACACGCAGATTTTGCCAAAGCTGATCCACGAGGAAGGAGAGAGTAATGTATTTAACAGAACCGTAAAAACCCCATATTTTTAGCTCAAGTAGTTTTCCTAATACAAATAAATAAAGTAGATACCATTATATTATAACAATGCATTGCGACGTAAGCACTGTAATGAATGTCATTATTGGTTGGCATGTATGCGTGAACGTATATTTGAAATTACACAGAACTGAAACGTAAACAATGCCATGACCGAGATTAGAACCACGGATCTTCGGTTTCCGTCCAGTAGCTCTTAACCTTTGAGCTACCATGGCCAACGCACCGTCCTGACATTAAATCCTCCATTTGACTCATATAATTCTCCGGTAGACCACTAGGGGCTCTCGCATCCGAGATACACCCTTTGTGGCGACTTACTATTGTAAGTACTTTAAGTCCCAGGCTTCATCATTTAACTCCTATTATTTTAGTTAATTGATGGAAATGAATCATTTCTCCACACTAGCCGTATATAGGCTAAGGTTTACGATCGATAGAGTCAACATGAAAAATTCAATGCCATGGCCGGGATTTGAACCACGGATCTCCTGGTTTCCGTCCAGTCGCTCTTAAGGTTCTTAAGGGTAAGAGCGACTGGACGGAAACCAGGAGATCCGTGGTTCAAATCCCGGTCATTGCATTGAATTTTTCATGTTGACTCTATCCATCAAATATCTTAGCCTATATCCGGCTAGTGTGGAGAAATGATTAATTTCCATCAATTAACTAAACTACACTTCTTGCTATTCTGGTAGAACATATGTAGTAACATTATATCATTGTTTATGGATGGTTCGTAATCTTTATTTACTCTAGAGAGTTCAAAGTAGTAAGCAGAAATATATTATTCAGTTACTCTTCCATGAAATGGTGCCACATCAATCCAGTGCAGTTAATGTGGACACAAATTATGTTGCAAACAGAACTAATATTTTTAAACAGACTGACGAACAATTTATTCACGAAGAAATTGACAGGAAACACAAGACTGGGAAAACTGTGCGAGATATCAGATAAAGTACAAGGAGACGACTTTTGGAAAGAAATAGCACGTAACAAGATTTTGGAGCCTATCGTCATAAATTTGCAGTACTCAGACGATGAAGACAATAACAATGTCGTATTATATCTTAACGTAAGTAACATTCACGGCTATACGGATGCGCCGCTGTTATTTTTGGTGGATAAGAAAAATAGGTAATTCATCATTAATTTTAAACTATATATTTAAACCATTTGCATAGAATAGGAATATCCATGTTGTAATTGTGATTTAAACAACTGCATTATTATAAAACTTTGGGAAATTCAGTTTGCGTTCCCTTACGTCTAGCGCCACGAACACTCGCAAGTGTGCGAGAGAGAGGGAAATATAAAAATAGTGGGGATAACGAGATGCCAACGGTCAAGGCTTTAAGGCATCTGATTGGCCACAGGCGAGAACTCTTCCCATTTGAAACACATAATAGGATACGCTATGTGGGACTTGAACAGTGAATACCCTGCAATACGCTAGAAATGTCGTGGGTGCCAGGGCATCAAGGTATTTAAGGAAGTTAAAAAGCTGATCGACTAGGTAAAAGGGAACTGAGATACACAACATTGCACCTGTATCCCTGGTTGGAGTCAGTACACGTGCTGCCACAGCCTAGGTAAACACATGCCTTAGGAAACCACAACAAATGTGTCCTGGACAAAGAAAAGTCATGTTACTGGTCTAATGTGCACTCTACCATAGTCGTTTTTAAAATTAGACGCAACAGCAATAAGGAAAGTAGTGCATTAATCCCTGAACATGGTCACTTCAGAAAACATCGACGTAAAGTAGGAACTAACACGTCTGTAAAATGTGCAAATAAATTACCCTTTTACTACCCATCCCTGGCAAGGTACTGTTTCTACAACCAGAGAAATTCTAGAAATACAAGGTGGAACTGCATCCGTCATACTGCCACTTGGATTCAAGAAACAGACTTTGACAGACAGTGAAGGGTTACTCTCGATTGGGATTGCTCTTTAAGCCATTTAGGCTCACGATAAGTCTGGTAAAGATCCAATTATATTGTCGTCATTATCAAGTGTGCATCGAGCTTTTGTGATTGTTTAAAAATAAGAGACCACACGTACGAGGCTGGTCTGTAAAGTTTCCAACCTCATCATGAAGAGGCGGCACTCGTAAACAAAAGCCAGTCAAGTTCGTTGTTCGTCTGTTGACAATTACTCAACAAAGTTTATGCAAGTTTAGACGCTCAGTTGTTATGTAACAGTCCTTTGAGTGAGTTGAGGTGAGCGTTTTATGAAAACGGAAAACATCGTGTATCGAGCTCTCATTAAATATTTGTTTTTGAAAGGGAATACACCTACGCACATCAAAGATGAGTTGGATCCTGTGTATGCGGACTCTACACTATCATTTACCACAGTGAAATTTTGGGCGCCTGAATTTAAACGGAGCCATAAGAGCTCGGGGGACGATTAACATTCGGGACGTCCAAAAACTGCAACTACCGACAAAAGCATCGCCAAATTTCACCAAATGGTGCTAGGCGACCACCGAATTTAAGTGACAGAGGCAGCAGAGGCTATGAACATGTTAAAACAACGTGTTTGTCAAATATTCAATTAACATTTAAACATGAGAAAGCTGTCCGCGCGTTGGGTGCCGCGTTTGCTCACGTTAGACCAAAGACGTGTTCGAATGAACATTTCCAACGGCCTATTGGCGCAGTTTAGTAGCAATAAATCTGAGTTTTGGCACCGATTAATTACTGTAGATGAAACATGGATACACCATTATACACCCGAAAAAAATACAGCACAAACAGTGGACTACAAAGGGAGAAGCGGCTGCCAAAGAAGTGAAAACTGTTTTTTTCGGATGGGAAAGTGATGGCGACTGTTTTTTTGGATAGTCATGGAGTTATTTTAATCGATTATCAAAGGGGAAAACCATTACAGGAGCATACTACGCATCATTACTTGACAATCTGAAGGTAGAACTTGCGAAAAAATGGCCACAATTGTAGAAAAATAAAATCACGTTTCACCAAGACAACGCACCGTCTCACACCTCAACGGTTGCAATGGTGAAACTCGACGAATTACGGTTTGAACTGCTTGACTCACCAGATCTAGCCCCAAACGACTTCTTTTTGTTCCCTCATCTGAAAATTGCGCTCGGAGGACAGAGATTTTCGTCAAATGAAGAGGCAACCACCTTCGTGCACAGTTATTTTGCAGAGAAAAACGGCGAGTACTATTTGGACGGTTACAGAGATGGAAGCATCGCTATGAGAAGTGTATAGAGTTACAGGGAGACTATGTTGAGAAACGCCGAGTGCTATTTGTACGGGTTACAGAGATGGGAGCATCGCTGGGAGAAGTGTTTAGAGTTACAAGGAGACTATGTTGAAAAACGCCGAGTGCTATTTGAACGAGTTACAGAGATGGAAGCATCGCTGGGAGAAGTGTGTATAGTTACAAGGAGACTATGTTGAAAAACGCCGCGTACTACTTGGACGGGTTACAGAGATGGAACCATCGCTGGGAGAAGTGTGTAGAGTTACAACAAGACTATACTGAAAAACGCCGAGTACTACTTGGACGGGTAACAGAGATGGGGGCATGGCTGGGAGAAGTGTGTAGAGTTACAAGGGGACTATGTTGAAAAGCGCTGAGTACTATTTGGGCGGGTTACAGAGATGGGAGCATCGCTGGGAGAAGTGTATAGAGTTACAAGGAGACTATGTTGAAAGACGATGAGTACTATTTGGACGGGTTACAGAGATGGGAGCATCGCTGGGAGAAGTGTGTAGAGTTACAAGGAGACTATGTTGAAAAATGCCAAGTACTACCTTAACGGGTTACAGAGATGGGAGCATCCCTGGGAGAAGTGTGTAGAGCTACAAGGAGCCTATGTTGAAAAGCGCCGAGTACTACTTGGACGGGTTACAGAGATGGGGGCACCGCTGGGAGAAGTGTGTAGAGTTACAAGGGGACTATGTTGAAAAACACCGAGTACTATTTGGACGGGTTACAGCGATGGGAGCATCGCTGGGAATAGTGTATAGAGTTACAAGGAGACTATATTGAAAAACGCCGAGTACTACTTGGACGGGTTACAGAGATGGGGGCATGGCTGGGAGAAGTGTGTAGAGTTACAAGGAGCCTATGTTGAAAACCGCCGAGTACTACTTGGACGGGTTACAGAGATGGGAGCATCGCTGGGAGAAGTGTGTAGAGTTACAAGGGGACTATGTTGAGAAACGCTGAGTACTATTTGGACGGGTTACAGAGATGGGAGCATCGCTGGGAGAAGTGTATAGAGTTACAAGGGGACTAAGTTGAAAGACGATGAGTACTATTTGGACGGGCTACAGAGATGGGAGCATAGCTGGGGGAAGTGTGTAGAGTTACAAGGAGACTATGTTGAAAAACGTCGAGTACTATTTGGACGGGTTACAGAGATAGGAGCATCGCTGGGAGAAGTGTGTAGAGTTGCAAGGAGACTATGTTGAAAAACGCTTAGTGCTATTTGGACGGGTTACAGAGATTGAAGCATAGCTGGGAGAAGTGTATAGAGTTACAAGGAGACTAAGTTGAAAGACGATGAGTACTATTTGGACGGGTTACAGAGATGGGATCATAGCTGGGAGAAGTGTGTAGAGTTACAAGAAGACTATGTTGAAAAACGTCGAGTACTACTTGGACGGGTGACAGAGATGGGGGCATCGCTGGGAGAAGTGTGTAGAGTTACAAGGAGACTATGTTGAAAAACGCCGAGTACTATTTGGACGGGTTACAGAGATAGGAGCATCGCTGGGAGAAGTGTGTAGAGTTGCAAAGAGACTATGTTGAAAAACGCCGAGTACTATTTGGACGGGTTACAGAGATGGAAGCATCGCTGGGAGAAGTGTGTAGAGTTACAAGGAGACTATATTGAAAAACGCCGAGTACTATTTGGACGGGTTACAGAGATGGGAGCATCGCTGGGAGAAGTGTGTAGAGTTACAAGGAGACTATGTTGCGAAACGCCGAGTACTATTTGGACGGGTTACAGAGATGGGAGCATCGCTGGGAGAAGTGTGTAGAGTTACAAGGAGACTATGTTGAAAATATGTATGACAAAAATAAAGAAAAAAAAAGAAAGCTCTATCTTTATTTGATAGGAAACTTGTCAGGCCACCGATGTATCTAAAAGAGGGTATGTATCTGAAATATGTTAAAGTTTTGACTTCTACACCTCAAAATATGCTCCTTGTGTTAGTTGTCCTCATTTGGAGGTTAGGCGATTTAACGTGTCCTGTTGATTAAGTTGGTACTGGGCAATGGTAGCGATAGTGTGAAGAGCATGAAACCGTTGATCCATGTATTTTGGGTCATAGTGTAATACCGTTAGCTCTCTTACTTCAGATCATGAGCACACATATAATTCACTATGGAATAAATACTTGTTCTGCACATTAATGAAAACGTGACAAAGTAATTTGGAGAATTAACATGTGGTTGTGTTTGTAAGTGCGCGTGCATTTCATTGTGCACATATGTGACTTGAATGACTACCAAATGAAGTTGCAATTCTTGAGAGAGACTCCCTTGAAGTGACATAGTAATTCCTAAGGCCCTGACATTTAGCTTAAACACAGGACAGTTATTTTAATTTATTACTCACGACATGTAATAGAATATTAATAGCTTTTTTATGAGATTCGGCAAACTGCAGGTCTTACCTGTGTGCATTTGCATCGTCTAACGGCAGAAAACGTGGGATAGAGCAAACTATGTTTGATACAGTGTGATCCATATAAATCTGAACCATTTCAACAGACCATAACTTTTGAAGCAATAATAGGACGCACGTGCAACTTTGGGAGAATATAATATACAACTGGGAGATTATATTACACTATTTACACCTCAGAGAAAATATTGGAAGTGTCCTCCAAACTATGGATCGTTGGTGCAAAACACGTAAATATAATTTATTTGTTACCACTTTTTAACGGTTTCCCTTTTGTGAAGTTTACATATTGTACTGTAGCAGCCATTTGTGCAACTGATCTATCACTTCCATCTCCTTTAAACTGTGCAAGTGCAGTGTCCGCTCTAATAAATACACACAAATCACGCGTATACATATCAAATAAAATAAGAATTAGTTACTGTTTTTCTGTTGCATTTGTAATAATGTAAAGTTGTTTATATATTTTCCAATAGATGTAAAGTCTTTAAAACTGGTATACGAACTGCATTTTTCATTCGCTGAGAGTTACAAGAGTAAGCAGCCAATGATGTAGCACACGTACACACGCTTTTGTTTAAATCACTATATAAACTAAGGACGGTCCTGGTGTAAAAGGAGTTTAGATTACTGGCATTTATTTTGTGTTATATGGTACATTAGTGATGTAGAGGGTCCCTTCCAAACTGGCTCAAACGACCCTAGATTATGTAGTCAATTAGAGGTAAGATTTGTTTGTTTGGTTGTTTGTAATTTACGTACTCCAACGTTAAGTCATATCGGACGGTGGGTGAACTTGGTGAAATAATGCTCAAATGAATTCGGGGTCCATGGAGCCTAGAGTTACCCGACATTCGCCTATCAGGACAAGGGAAAACCCCGGAAAATACTTTATCCAGGTAACTCGCCCTAACCGAGATTCGAACTCGGGACCTCTTGAACGTCAGGCACAAATGCTACCACCTCGCCACCGAGGCGGGCTTAGAGGTAAGAGATGTCACAGATGAATCAAATGAGATGATTATTCATTTTATGAGAATATTACAGGAATAGTTGGAGCTTAAAACTCATTTTGAAATCTCAAGAACGAGAGAACCTGAGAGCTTGTTTATCTACGCATATGGATGAATCCAATTACTTATAATGTATTTTTCTTAAGCCTGCTATGCAGCAAGTAGATTTGAATAAGACATTTAAATCCATAGTGTCACCTAATTATCGGAAGGCCCGACCATCTAGCAGCCGGGTAGACGACAGGAGGCATTCAGACCACGCCTACCCATTTATCTTGTAGCGCTAACGAGGGGGATGGTTGAGAAAACATCACTAGCCATCTCTTTACCCCTCCCTGTCGTCTGGAACAGTCGGGAAGATTCACTGAACCGCGAGACTTCCAGAAAGGGCGATCTTCCCTATATAAGGACTGCAGTGGACGAGTGAATGAGTTCTTGGCGAGCAGCAGTGAAGAGCGCCGTGCTATTGAACGGACTGGAAGACTGTGTACGTGTATCAGAAGAGTTATACGTAATTGTGAGTGTGGAGTGGGCCTGTGACAGACGAACTGGCGAATTGTAATTGTGTGCGCTAAGTAATTCTATGTAATCGGCAAGTGTTCCAGCTGTAATTCGGTGGAAATAAAGAACATTTTGAGTTTGTGCAATTGGACTTTTAATTTTACGAACCCACAAAGTCACAATAGGCTGGATTGCACAAAGCTACCGAATAACTTAATCTTTCCAAAACTTTGTGTTCCAAATTGATGATTTCTGGACTTCAGCCCGATGTTTTCAACTCCAGAGTTGAGGATCACTTGCACCCAAATCTGTATTTTGGATTTGAATACGACAAAAAGCTTTCTGTTGTTGGAGTTGAACAGTTGCGTCGTATATGTGTTCAATTACTTCTGCATTTTATAAAACAACTGTGGCAGCGACTACTTGAGAGCAGGCGCAGCTCTGGGCGAAATGATTACGTGACTCGGAAAATTGGCTAACCTAAATTCGCAAAATCAGCATCGCAAAAATGTATTTTAAACTGGAATACTGGTTTCGAATTTCGGTGGGGCTTCCCAAAAGTTCCTCAAAATTACCTTTATGTAAAGAGTCCTCGGTTTCATTATGTCCACGAAATGTCATTTCTTGTCCAATTCCCTAATGCAATATTGCATGAAACGCTTGTTAAGCTTAACGTTTTCATTGTATTTTACAATATACGAGGCGTGTTTTTTAAGTCAGCACCGTTTTGGAATTAAAAAAAGACGTTTATAGATATCGCAATAGCTTTATTTTTACATGAATGCCTGTACCTTTATCTACTTTTCCACATAATTTCCGTGAATATTGAGGCACTTGTCATAACGTGGCACCAGTTTTTGAATATCCTCCTCATAAAATTCTGCCGCCTGACGTGTTAACCACTGTATCACAACTGTTTTGACTTCGTTATCGTCTTGAAGACGCTGAACGCCCAGATGTTTCTTCAAGTGCAGGAACAAATGGTAGTCGCTGGGCGCGTCTGTTTTCTCTCACCTTTTCGTCCACTTTCTGCACCAAATATTCAGTAACGACTGAAGGACGCCCACTCCGTTCTGCATCATGCACATTTGTACGGCCATCTATAAATGCTCTCACCCATTTCCTTACCATTCCATCACTCATAATGTTTTGTCCGTAAACTTCACAGATATCACGATGAATATCGATCGGTTTTACGCCTTTAGCACTACGAAATCGTATAACAGCCCGTAGTTCACAATCGGCGGGACTCACGATTGTCGGAGGCACCTTAAACGCTCAGTAACCAACGTCTACAATGAAGAATCAGACTTTAATGGCGTCAGCGCGTAGACAAGAGCTGTAGGTAACCAGCGCGCATGCGCGGAACGCCGACCGTAGCGCTGCGGTGGCGGAATCGCAAAACGGTACTGACCTAAACCATACGCTTTCCCGAAGGACATCTCCAATTTGGGTAGTGTTTTTTCTCAGCCCCTTCAATCCGACATAATTATGCTCCTCACACCAACGAGTCTTAAATGTCCTAGTGTATTTTGAAGATGCTCCGCCACAGAGTTCTTCTAAACATAGTACTGCTGTTAGCCTACCTGCATTTACCACGATGCGTTTGTCATCATTTTTCCATAAAGAAAAGGGTGTTTGGCGACACACCAAGTCATATGTTGGATTCACTGTAAATCCCTTAAATATGAAAAATTAAACTCTTCACATATCAGGCAATAATTACTGATCAGATAAAAGAATTACGTTTTTACACAGGATACAAACAGATGATAAACAGCAGGACATGACCTGCAGGGCTCGCTTCAATCAGGTTACTACTTCTACCAACAAATTTCTTTTCAAGTAAACGAAAAATGTAGGAGGAAGTCCTGTATTAAGTTGGCAACACCATTTGGTGCAGAATACACGGCTTCTATGAATCGAATCCGTAGCCATGGCAACCAGCAATACTGTCGCGAACCCGATCGCGATAACGCGGCTTGTGCACACAATTTTTTTACGTCCTCCAACGTTAAGTCATATCGGACAATGAATGGAATGGTTGAAATGATGCTCAAATGAGCCCAGGGTCCATAGAGCTTAGAGTTACCCGACATTCGTATTTAAGGATAAGGGAAAACCCAGAAAAAAACTTTATCCAGGTAACCCACCCTAACCGAGATTCGAACTCGGGATCTCTTGAACGTGAGGCAGACACTCTACCACCACGCTACCAAGGCGGGTTTGTGCACACAAAGGAACTGATAGGCAGCACGGAGATAGAGGGTATGCCGGAACAAATAAAGATAGCGTAGGGATAAAGAACTTGCCAGCATAGATAAGCTTTCCCGTCTGGAAGGTTCCGGTTTTGTCTAGTGACAGAGTATTCGATTTCTTGTTTATTCCAGAAATATCTACAATTATCAATGAGGTATATAAGGGAGCGACGACTCACAAAGAGACAGTCGTAAACATTTGTAAACAGAGACGTAGCGAGAGCTGTAATAGAAACTAGTGTGTTTGGAAAGTGAACTCTTTGTTGCGGTCAACGACCTTGGAAGCTTGTAATTGTGTATGTGACTTAATACCGCCACTCTGAGCGTATGTCTACGCAAATAAAGAACGATTTGAATTTCTGCAACTTGGACTTAATTCTACGAACTCACAAAGTCACAGTACATTCTGCTCCTCCAACCTCTCCTCGCTCACCGCAAGTGCTCATCTTGGCCTTTTAATAACGAATCACTAGTCAGGAAGTAAGCTAGCTGCATTATTGACATGCGAGCACCAAGAGAGCGTTTCCATTACAAAATATAACTTAGAGAACTTTTATAAAGGAGCATTAAATGCTATAACATAAAAAATAACCATGTACGTTATTCAAAAACAAGTAGGAGACTCGACGACTCAAACGCATCAAGGAAGAACCAACCCTGCCTGAGAACATTTAAGTTCAAGTTGTCATTTTTATCTACAGGATAGTGTTTAAAGAATTGAAACACCCTGTTGTCGAATTGGCAATGTTCTTTGTTAGGAATCCTTATACCATTGCATTAAATGATAACCTTTGCAGATATTTGTAACATATTGTCGAGGCGACGGGCATAAAAGTTTCGGCGCAAAGAGACAACAGACAGATAGGGTTTCACGGAGATAAAGAGCTTGCATAAGCAGATAAACATAGCGCTGGAGATAAAAGACTTACCGACACAGATAAGTTAGTGACCTCTTGATTGGTAGAGATTATTCAGTTTCTGGGTTGTTTCAGAATAGTCTAGAAATTATCAGAGACGTATTTAAGGAATCAACGTCTCGCCAAGTATTAGTCGTAAGCAGTAAACAGCTGTAGAGTGTTGTAACGAGAGCTGATGTAATCGGAACGCTCTTTGTTGTCATCGACCTTGGTAGATTGTGTTGTGTATGTGACGTGATGTTGTTACGTGATAATTGAACAGTGTATTTCTACGGAAATAAAGAACATTTAGAATATCTGCAACACGGACTTTTAATTCTGTGAACCCACAAAGTCACAATATAAAATGAATTGACGTAACAGGTACGGAAAAATTTTGGATTGAAATCGCGTCAGTACTGAAATAGTGTACATTGCAGTATCCGGACTATCTCTTCCACACTCATATGCAGATGTTGAAAGAGTCTTCAGCCAAGTAGTCGTAATAAAAACGAAAACAGCGAAATGCACAGAAAGTGGGAGAATTGCCCTCTATTTTGGCAATAAAACTTGCATCTTTAAGTGCTGCGAAGTGCTGTAACTACAAGGGTGGTCAGAAAACTTTCCGACCTCAACATGGGGATGGTAGCCCTCGTAAATAAAAACTACTGAATTTCGTTGCTCATCTGTTGACAGTTACTATCAAAGTTTCAGCCATTTTGGACGCTCAGCTGTTATGTAACAGTTGTTTGAGTGAGTTGATGTGAGTATTTTTAAGAAAATGGACAAAATCGAGTACAGAGCTGTCATTAAATATTTGTTTTTGAAGGGCAATAGCCTACGCTAATCAAAGATGAGTTGGATTCTGTGTACAGCGACCCTGCGCCATCATTTACCACAGTGATATTTTGGCCAGCTGAATTTAAACGTGGCTTGGGAGACGATGAACGTTCCGGACGTCCAAAAACTGCAACTACCGAGGAAAACATCGCCAAAGTTCAACAAATGGTGCTATACGAGCGCCGAATTAAAGTGAGAGAGATAGCAGAGCCTATGATAATGTCAAAAGAACGTGGTTGTCACATATTAAATCAACATTTATACAGGAGAAAGCTGTACGTGCGTTGAGTGCCGCACTTGCTCACGTTAGACCAAAAACGTGTTAGAATGAACATTTCCAACGCTATGTTGGCGCAGTTTAGACGCAATAAATCCGAGTTTTGGTGCCGATTAATTACTGTAGATGAAACTTGGATACACCATTATACGCCTGAAAGAAAAATACAGTCCAAACAGTGTACTGCAAAGGGGGAACCCGCTACAAAAAGGTTACCGCTGTTTTTTCGGTTGGGAAGGTGATGGCGACTGTTTTTTGGGATAGTCATGGAGTTATTTTAATCGATTATCTTCAGAAAGGAAAAACCATTACAGGAGCATACTACGCATAATTACTTGACAAACTGAAGGCAGAACTTGCGGAAAAACGGCCACATTTGCAGAAAAAGATAATCCTGTTGCACCAAGACAACGCACCGGCTCACACTACAGCAGTTGCAATGGCGAAAATCCACTAATTACGGTTTGAACTGCTTGACCACCCACCTTACTCACCAGGTCTAGTGCCAAGCGACCTCTTTTTGTTCCCTCATCTGAAAATTGCGCTCGGAAGACAGAGATTTTCGTCAAATGAAGAGACAATCACCTTCGTGAACAATTATTTTGCAGAGAAAAACGCCGAGTACTATTTGGACGGGTTACAGAGATGGGAGCATCACTGGGAGAAGTATGTAGAGTTACAAGGAGAGTATGATGGAAAAAAAAAAAAAAATCTGAAGAAAATGTTTTGTATCTTTATTAGGTCGGAAAGTTTTTAGACCACCCTCGTACTGTTATATTGATTCTAGGGCCGTTTTAATTGCTCCAACTACTAAAAATTTCATGATAGGTAATATTTGTTATCTAACTAGTTTTCATATTTTGTCAAAGTTCTTTATTAGGCGGGAGAGATTTGAAACTTTGACCATGCTTGTTAGTTGTAGTGCTTTTCTGGGGCTTTTTAAGCAACGAGTGGGTGCGTTTTCATTTTCCGAGTTGGCAACCCTGTGCAAGGCTATATAATGCGCTATTGCTGTGCACGACTCTTATGTTTTGCTTCAAATTGGTGAGTTCCAATTCGTTATTGTCTACACTGTCCCCTAATGTTTGGTTCTAACATTTTTTTGGGAATATTTTTTCAGTTTAGCACATGTTTTTAGAGTTACTGGCACATAAAAATATGTTTTAAAGTTTTTCAGTGCATAAATGCTGGGCCCTAATTATTATAGGTAAAGAAATACGCTCATCCGCCAGACAGCAGACTGTTACATCAGCCGACCTTGGAATGGACAACAACACTGCAATACGATAGACCGCAGATTTGCACCAGTGTCCTTCAACTCGTCTTTCTTCTGTGCCAATAAACTCAAACATAGAAACACTATATTAAATCTATAGAAGCCTATTTTAATTTTTTTTTTTTTTGTTGTAATTCAGGTCCTCCAACGTTAAGTCATGTCGAACGGTGAATGAAAATGGTGAAATGATGCTCAAATGAGTCAGGGGTACATGGAGCTTAGAGTTACCTGACATTCGTCTTTTAGGATAAGGGAAAACCCTGGAAAAACCTTATCCAGGTAACTGACCCTGAACGAGATTCGAACTCGGGACCTCTTGAACGAGAGTCAGACATGCTACCATCACGCTACGAAGGCGGGCCACCGATTTTCATGTCTTAGAACAAAAATAGTTTCTATTTCCCTTTATCATGTGACAAATATGATATTCCTAAGCAGTTTTCATTTCATTTATACATCCGTTTAAACATATACATTTGTGGATGTGTATAGTATGATAAAAATCAAAATATAATATTACAAAAGTCAAACACGATTACTTACAGTGTTAGTACAATAGACATTAGTATACATAAATAATTAAAACTTAGATAGAGTCAACATGGAACATTTAATGCCATTGCCGGGATTTGAAGCACCAATCTATTGTTTTCCGTCCAGTCGCTGTTACCCATTGAGCTACCATGGCTAACGTTCGGTCCTGACATTTAATTCTCCAACTGACTCATATATCGAATGCAAGAGCCCCTGGTGGTTTATGGGTAAAACATATATAAGTCAGTTGTAGAATTTAATGTCATGATGGTACGTTGGCCATGGTAGCTCAATGGGTAAGAGCGACTGGATGAAAACCAGGAGATCCGTGGTTGAAATCACGCCCATAGCATTGAAATTTTCAGGTTGACTCTATCTATTCAAGATCTTAGCTTATATATGTTAGAGTGAAGAAATGATTCATTTCCAAAAATTAAATTAAAACTAAATTGATTAGTGCAAAAAATTATCAGCTTAAAATAGCATTTATCCATTAGAGATTTTTACGGGGGACTTTTATTATAGATTATTTTATTTTTATGTTTCATGGGTCGGATTATTGACTAAATATTTGTATTTGTCTTTATTTCTCATCTTTCTTCTACATACAATTTCATTGTTACATTGACATTTATAACATTTCTTTCACACAATAACAAAATTACTTATTCACATTTAACATACCCTTCCTACCTGCTTGCCTCGAGTCTCAGTCTCAATACACATAACCCCTGGTCTTCCGTGTATTGATGACCATCATCTCCCTTGTATCCCTCGTTCTAGTTTTCTAACCCTTAATTGTTATTTATTCTTCGTCAATCTTAACCATTTCACTCTCATTTTCCCCAGATATTCACCTATATTTCTTACATTCTTTTCTCCTTTTACTAATAACATTTTTTTTATTATTAATACCCCCTCCCCCATCCCTAAAACTGTCCCACTTTTGTTGCCAAACTTGTTCTCTCCATATCTTTGTTTGTTTGCAGTAAAGTATACTATGCCATCTATATCCTCTTCTCCACACATTGGGCATTTCCCTGTATCCTTTTCATATTCTAATACCTTTCAAACTTCAAACTCCTGTCCTTGCCCAGGCAAAGCCTTCTCGTCTTGACTTATTACACACATCTATGTACTTCTCCCTCCCCCACACTGTCTTTATTTCCCTATATATCCTCAATGATTTTTTCTCCCTTACACTGGCAAATATAACTTGGCTATCTAAATCTTCCAGCCTTAATTCTATCTCTTTCCAAAAGCCCCTTAAAAGCACAGACTCAAACATTATCGGAACAGATGCACCTTCTTTTGTTTTCGACAAACAAAAGCATTATAAAGTACAAAGATATTCCACTACTTGCCAAAACGTTCAAAGATATTTCACTTACCATATTTTATTAAACAACGTTTATCATTTGTTATCAACACTGATTTGTTTATGTAGCATGCTGATATACCTTTCGAAGATTACACACAACATTATTTTCCCTACGTTTGGTCTTTGCTATGACCATAAACAAAACACAAGGGCAGTCGTTGGAGGTTTGATGAATAAACTTGGAGTTTCCCTATTTCTGTCATGGACAATTATACGTCACGTGTTTGCGCGTCGGAAAGCTATCGTCTTTGCATATATACGCAACACAAAAAAGACAAAAGATATTGTTTATCAGAAAGGTTTAAATTAACTAACTTAATTGTATTGTATTTAAACTAAACCCCCAGTTGCAGAATAACTAACTAATCGGACTTTATTTCATTTATATAGACAAGTTGGCGATACGAAGTTTATCGGGTAAGCTGGTTTGAAAGTAAACAGAGCAATTTCTACGGATTTCGTGAAGGGTTTAAGACATTTTGGAAATAACCTCGTTAATAACAAAGTCACCTGCCGTTCATGAACTGGGCTTCATAAATGGCCTTATCCTTGGCAATACCGTTATCATATCTTATCGACGCAGCCTTAGAATGGGATGCTGTAAACAAAATATATCCCGCCACGCTAGCCTCTTGATCGTATCAGCTAGAAATGGGCAGAAAATAACGAAACAGTAACTGAAATTAATACGAGATAACTAGTTAGTCGATAATGGTTACCAAAGTAACAAAGTGGAAATAACACATTTTTGAGACTCTTCCACATTGTGTGTGTGTGTGTGTGTGTGTGTGTGTGTGTGTGTGTGTGTAAAAAGCATGACTCAAAACAAATAATCGATTAAATATCAGTCTTGATAATTCACTTCCGTAAGTTACAGTCCAGCAACGCAAAGAAGGTCCCTGAAAGGAATGCGCTGCCATACACAGTGAGACAAACACAACGAATGTGTGTGGCAGAGAACGCCTGCTACACAAGGAGTAGAACCGTTAAAAACATGCTCCCTATTCACTCTGTACACTAAAACCGGAGAAGATTCATTCATAAAAGTGGAAGCCGTCAGAATATTTTTGAATGGTCTGTAACTGTACTGACATGGGGTGTCATAAACCTGTCCAGGGAGGGTGTGGGATCCTTCGCCAACCCCCCGGCGTCTCGGGCCTCTGAGACTATGTTTCCTATGGAGGACAGTACATGGATTGGACACCAATATTTAAAAAACATCAATAATAACAATAATAATGATGATGATAATGATAATGATGTAAATGGTTTGAAAGTTTTGGTTTATTAAGAAGGAATTTAATTACCGTTGGTTCAATTCCGGCACCTGCATGGCTTGCGGACACCCGAGGTAACACTGGAGTTAATCCGAACAGCAGCAAAAGCTGAACCCTATATAATCTACTCAAGAGCTATTAAATTATCCCACAACAAATTTGATCCTTATCAACAACAGGGTGTGAAAAAAATGGTCTTGCATCCTGTAAAATATTTAAAGGAGTATCAAAGCTACCTCATAACCAGGCATTGGATCCCATACACCTTTAAAGGGATATGAAGTTTACGAGTCTCGCAGTGTATAACTGCTGACGTCAGTCCCGGGGACAACACGCAGGTGTAGTCCGGTTCTCAACACCTAGCTTTAGTTTCATTACAACTATTGCTCGCCACGCAGGTAGATCTGTCTTACAAGGAGTGCAAGGTGTTTGACATATTGTCTTAATAGCATTACTTTCATAACAATTATATGACAATCTCCATTTTATAAATCAAAAGCTTTGGGTATTATCAAGAGCCATTAAACAGCTTGAAGAATGTACTTTCCAGCTGTCTAAAGGCAGGTGAGGAAGCGTCTACAAAAATTAACAATATACAGAATGCACCACCTACCAAACGAGGAAAGAAATTAAATAAATTAAATAAAAAATAAATAAATTGGCCAGTATTCTACACAGAAGTACTGGATGTTTAGTGCTGCGTAATATAAGAAATAAAGTAAGTCTCGGATAAACATATGAAAGTTATTTGTACTACACATATGACCCATTAACGTCATGTGACGTTGAACGAAGCTTCTCCCAATATTTTTACATTGTTTCAGCGAGGGTCGCAGAAAATTCACATTCCACAATTTACGAAGTAAATGGTTGTTCACTGTAATTCCCACAACAAAAGCAATAAGGAGGATGGCATATTGCAACGTAGGCTACATTTTGTATGCGTACCGCTTCGGTATACTTGTTAACACGGACGTTTGTTGATGTCGCGCTTGACCTTGTATAGTACCTGTGCGCGTACATTGATTACTAAGCCTACTCATAACCCTCATCCATCAGAAATCCCCATATCACTGTGCAAGTTCCCAAAAGTAAACCCCTACCTATGATAAAACCCCAAAACTGGGTGGGAACGCAGCAAAAACTTTCGGGCTGTGAACGACCTGTCAGCACCACAGATGGACGGACGGATGGACGAATGTAACCTGAATATATCTGTTGGTTCGGGCTATTTTGGTGACAAACGAAGTGTATATATTTAATTTTTTAGGGAGAGAGCAGAAGAGCTTCTGAAGTTTTCTTCGCTTTAAATGACTTTTGTGTAACTGTTAAGCATAAGCGGTAGACAAAATCTAACTGCACAAAACATACATATCTTATTAAAGTACAGTATTTATGTTAAATATTTTGTTTTATATAGATAACCATTTCCGAGATATTCCATATCATTGATTTGAATTTTCCAACACTTAATGGGAGGTTGTTGTTTTTTTCCTCCTTGCCATGCAAAGGAAACGGAATTTCAAAGTCACACATAGCAACCACTTCTTAAAAGATTTGACCGTCACTTAAATCTATTGGATTCTCACATTATGCTTGTATCTAATGGAAATATGTAATAAAGTAATTTCTAAGATGTTTTTCTACATTAAAATGCAGTACTGGTGATCAGCAACCATTTAAATGAGTGTGTAATTAAATTGAGTTACATTTTGAACGACATGTTATGTGGGTTTAAAGCTAACAAATTATTTGTGAATATAGACAAAACAAAAGTTGTTAACTCATCGTACGTCACACACTGCGATAGAAACTGGGAAAAATGATATGTCATGCGAGCAAATTGACAGCATAAAATTTCTGGGCCGTCAAATCGATGTTAAGATTGCCAAGCTGACATAAAGTATATCTTACTTAAACTCAGCTCTGCCTGTTATGTTATCAGAGACCTAGTTAATGTTAATTTCTATAGAATCCCACAAATTAGTGTATCATGCATACTTTAACTCTATCATGGAATATGGAATATTATTTTGGGGCAACTCAGTAGGACTTAAAGGAATATTTCTTGTGCAAAAGAAGGTTATAAGAATCATTTCTAACATCCATAGCAGATGTTCTTGCAAAGATCTTTTTAGGAGATTGAATATATTAAGCCTTCCTTGCATAAAACATTGTTACTTCGTGGGTTCGTAGACTCAAAAGTCTTGTTTGCAGAAATTTAAGACGCTCTGTACAACCCTGAAAGCAACAAAATGACGTAACATTGACAAACAACAGTCTTCAAGGTCGTCTCGTTCTCAACTGCACATAAAGAAACCAAAGAATTCACTGCGACACAGTTCAACAACCTTCAGAAAATTACACAACTGCAACTCCACACCTTTTCACACTTTGCCACTATTTATACATCCCCGTCACATTTCTCGAGAAAGATCGCGGTGGCAAGAGAAAGACGGAACTATCCGTACATCTCTGTCTCTTTCTCTGGAAAAGCGTCCAGCTCGTGCGCCACTATCTGTCTCTTTCTTTCCTGCCCACTGGTAACCGGCACAGCCTTGTCACCGCTCCAACGAAACACTGCGATAAGTGACAATATATTCTCGATCCTAAAATTATTTGTATGCAATCAGGCCATATTTATAAAAATAATATATTCAATAAAATAAGCACCAGACAAAAGTATAATAACTATTACCCCAGTGTTAAACTTTCTTGTTTTCCAGATAGGTGTGCCATCAAAATATGTCGTGTTCTTCCTAATGATCTTAACAGAAAAATTGATAATTTGGTTACTTTTAAAAATGCTGATAGAGAGTACCAATGCTAAAAATAATTTTATTCTGTACAAGATCATCTGAATGCCAAAATTTCCTGAAAATGCTTATAATAATAAGAATAATTGCAGTCAAATAGCCATATACAATTGCTTTACGTAAACATTTTTGCATATTCATTTATAGATATTGCTGAACAGTTTTATGTGACATCCTTCACAGACTCGCTACATAGTGTTGTGGTTGCGATGTGATACTTTTCGGTTTTGAAAATTAAGTAGTGAAAGACATGAACAGATAATCTAGTTAGGACATGTCGCAGTTGAGGCCCCGCCGTGGCTCAGTGGTTAGACCACTTGGCTCTCACCAAGGCGGCCCGGGTTCGATCCCAGGCGACCGCAAAGTGAGATTTGTGGTGGACAACACGGCGCTGAGGCGGGTTTTTTCCGGGATCTCCGGTTTCCCCCGCCATCTCATTCCACCGGTGCTCCTTCTTCGTCTCATGTATCATCAGTGTCATCGCCTGCGGTGCCGTATGTAGTAAAAGCGGGCGTTAAACACTACACATTTCATGTCGCAGTTCGAAGTATGGTGCTGATAATGTTTATGGAGCTCTGTAGGCCAATTAATGATAAATAATTGCAAATAAAGCTTTTAATGCCTGTTCAAAAGCTCTTTTAATGAATGCATATTGTCAAGGGCCGCATTTCTTGTGTTGGAGCTGCGACAAGCGTGCGCAGGAAAGAAAGAGACGGAGTGTGGCACGCGGGCAGGAAAGAAAGAGACAGATAGTGGCGCGTGAATTGGACGCTTGTCGAAAGAGAAAGAGACAGAGATTTCTGGATATTTCCGTCTTCTTCTCGCTGCGCCGTGATTGTTATCGAACGATCGACTACATTTTAGAACAATGACTGGAGGTATAAAACCCCCCAAAGTGTTAGAGCGAATCAGTGGTTAGTCAGTTGTTAATTGGGTTGCAGCTGTGCAGTAGTTGTGGGTGTGTAGACATTTGAAGTCTACCGCAGCAAATTCATTTATTTGTTTATATGTGGCAGTGGAACGACGCGAACTTGAAGTCCGCTGTTGTGTATGTCACGTCATATTTTCTGCTGCAACGGGTGTTCAAAGCTACTGTTTACTGCAATAAAGAGAATTTTAAAGTTCTGTAAACAGGACTTTCAATTCTACGAACCCACAGAATTACAATATTAAAGAACTAACCATAAGTGGTAACCATATAAAATGTTGAGACCGACAGGTAAAAGCCAAGTAAAAGTTAGAGAATAAAAATATAAAAGTAAAAAATGAAACTATCACATTATATATATACACACAATTTGCTAGTATTTCAGGATTAACATTATTACGGAGGGGATTGGGCACTGAAACGTATGGTTTGTTGTACGTAAGCTCGAAATGGGGCATCCCCAGAAGGAGGAATGAGGTGAGAGGAGGGAGTGGGAGGCTGACACACAGTGTCACGATAGTGCAGAAGGCAGAATCCCTAGTATTTACTAGTCCGAAACTCCCCGGCAGGTCAGCATAACTGGCATCACCCCCACCGTGTTCCTAAAGTGGCCTACGAGGTCAGCCCGAAGACCGTAGACCATCTTACAGATGGAGGAAGTCCATAACAGGAGCATATATATCATCCTGCCATACAGTGCCGAGACTCCCGTCGACTCTTCTACTTAAAGAGACCACAGATAAGAAATGATAATGGAGATGAAATGGCGGTAGAGGGAATTCGGGGGAATGTAATTAACCTACCCAGCATTCACCTAGCGACCCAAGAAAACCTCCAGAAAGAAAGAAAACTTGGGTCAGGTAGGCCGTATGTTTATTGTGCATATTCCAAAATTGTATAATTTACAACTTTTGGCTACATTTATTTGTCTTTACCTTTTTTCTACCTTGGCTTACATAACACCCTGGTCTTCTGCTCTTCCAGGTAGCTCTTAAACCCCATGGCTCCTTGTTACTTAATTAGTTCCTTTCTTCCTCCTCATCTTCCTTTCTTATCTTCTTTACATTTATTTGTCTTTACCTTGTTGCTACCTTGGCTTACATGACACCCTGGTCTTCTGCTCTTCCAGGTAGCTCTTAACCTCCATGCCTCCTTGTTGCTTAATTAGCCCCTTTCTTCCTCCTCATCTTCCTTTCTTATCTTCTTTACATTTAGTTGTGTTTACCTTGTTGTTACCTTGGCTTACATGACACCCTGGTCTTCTGCTCTGCCAGGTAGCTCTTAACCTCCATGCCTCCTTGTTACTTAATTAGTCCCTTTCTTCCTCCTCATCTTCCTTTCTTATCTTCTTTACATTTATTTCTCTTTACCTTGTTGCTACCTTGGCTTACATGACACCCTGGTCTTCTGCTCTGTCAGGTAGCTCTTAACCTCCATACCTCCTTGTTGCTTAATTAGTCTCTTCTCCACCCTCATCTTCCTTTCTTATATTCTTTACATTTATTTGTCTTTACCTTGTTGCTACCTTTGCTTACATGACACCCTGGTCTTCTGCTCTGCCAGGTGGCTCTTAGCCTTCATGCCCCTTGTTACTTAATTAGTCTCTTTCTTCCTCCTCATCTTCCTTTCTTATATTCTTTACATTTATTTCTCTTTACCTTGTTGCTACCTTGGCTTACATGGCACCCTGGTCTTCTGCTCTGCCAGGTGGCTCTTAGCCTCCATGCCCCCTTGTTACTTAATTAGTCTTTTTCTTGCTCCTCATCTTCATTTCTTATATTCTTTACATTTATTTGTCTTTACCTTGGCTTTCATGACACCCTGGTCTTCTGCTCTGCCAGATAGCTCTTAACCTCCATGCCTCCTTGTTACTTAATTAGTCCCTTTCCTCCCTCTAATCTTCCTTTCTTAAATTCTTTACATTTATTTGTCTTTACCTTGTTGCTATCTCGGCTTACATGACAACCTGGTCTTCTGCTCTGCCAGGTAGCTCTTAACCTCCATATCTCCTTTTTACTTAATTAGCCCCTTTCTTCCTCCTCATCTTCCTTTCTTATATTCTTTACATTTATTTGTTTTTACCTTGTTGCTATCTTGGCTTACATGACACCCTGGTCTTCTGCTCTGTCAGGTAGCTCTTAACCTCCATGCCCCCTTGTTACTTAATTAGTCTCTTTCATCCCTCTCATCTTCCTTTCTTATATTCTTTACATTTATTTGTCTTTACCTAGTTGCTACCTTGGCTTACATGACACCCTGGTCTTCTGCTCTACCAGGTAGCTCTTATACACCACTCCTTGTTAATTAATTAGTCCCTTTCCTCCTCCTCCTCATCTTGCTTTCTTATATTCTTTACATTTATTTGTCTTTACCTTGTTGCTATCTTGGCTTATATGACAACCTGGTTTTCTGCTCTGCCAGGTGGCTCTTAACCTCCATGCCTCCTGGTTACTTAATTAGCCCCTTTCTTCCTCCTCATCTTCCTTTCTTATCTGCTTTACATTTATTTCTCTTTACCTTGTTGCTACCTTGGCTTACATGACACCCTGGTCTTCTGCTCTGTCAGGTGGCACTTAATCTCCATACCTCCTTGTTACTTAGTTGGTCTCTTCTCCACCGCTCATCTTCCTTTCTTATATTCTTTACATTTATTTGTTTTTACCTTGTTTCTACCTTGGCTTACATGACACCGTGGTCTTCTGCTCTTCCAGGTAGCTCCTAAACTCCATGCCTCC
The DNA here is from genome assembly GCA_030765055.1 of Mantis religiosa. Classification (NCBI taxonomy): domain Eukaryota; kingdom Metazoa; phylum Arthropoda; class Insecta; order Mantodea; family Mantidae; genus Mantis; species Mantis religiosa. The sequence goes on along the minus strand of CM060948.1, from coordinate 330,755,512 downwards.
TTGTTACTTAATTATCACCTTCCCACAACCCATCTTCCTTTCTTATATTCTTTACATTTATTTGTTTTTACCTTGTTTCTACCTTGGCCTACATAACACCCTGGTCTTCTGCTCTGCCAGGTGGCTCTTAACCTCCATACCTCCTTGTTACTTAATTAGTCTCTTTCTTTCCCCTCATGTCCCTTTCTTATATAATTTACATTACTTGCTCACTTTTCTTTTACTTTCTGTATGAACTCACAATGCTTATTACCTTCTTTTCCTCCATTGCCTTTAACATTTTTATAGTCACCATCCTCTTCTCCCATTTTTCCTCCCAAACGTTTTTTCTCTCCACATTGTGACCCCCTCGCATTCTGTTACATAGTGTTGTATGCTTTCTCTTTCCCATACAGGATTCACAAATTCCCTTTTCCCTACCTCTTATCCTTCTTAGAAATATTGTTCCCTTTGTCATCCAAGCTAACCCTTCTCTCTCTTGTGCATTGCAGTAATTTACATATGCTTCTCGTCCCCAATTTCATTTTATTTGTTTGTAAAATTGTAATGATCTCATATTTTCCAGACTTCGCCATATTTCCTGTCTTTTTATATCTTCTATTCTGCATTTTACCAATTTATATCCCTGCCTATATATAACGTGTATTTTATCTTCAAAATATTTAAACTGTATTCCTCTTTGACATGATCTATGGGCACACGCCTTTGTGGCTACTAGTGAACCCACTATAATCAATCTCATCTAGTCGATCGAGGAATTGTTTGAGATTTTGAGAACAGTTTGTACACGAATGGAGAAAATACTGTTTCTAGATGCATCCTTTGGGCAAAAAGCTTTATTCAAACGTTTCATGAACAGAAGCGCTGTGTAATAAAATAAAAAATGCGCAATAGATATTTTCATTGAATCCGCAGTGCAAATTGTATTGATGACTTCTGACCATCAGCGAGAGATCAAGGCTTTTATCCCAGTCCTCTCGACCTATTTATCGCTTGTGTATTTCAACCAAAATCAAGGACTGACATATTGCATCAGGAACAAATAATAATAATAACGCTTACGATATTTAAAATTAGCAACTTGCAGCTAATCAGCTATCAACTTCGGCGGAAATGAATGTTGTACCGGATATCTATTGACACTGGAATTGTCGCCACCGTCCTGGGCTAGGATCGAAATAGTAACCCTTCACAGTTCAGGAACAACGAATGGCTCTGTAAAAGAACTTTTCTTCCATTACTAGAGCTAAATGTCATTTTCTGCGTTACAAAAGCTTTGGAGACATATTAACAATGAGGCATAAATGCTTTGTCAGTTATTAACATTAATTGTGAAGGCAAAATGAGTACAGTTAATGAAATTAAGCAACAAAATCAGACTGTCAGATATCTGATGAAGTGCTAATATGGTGTGTTAATTTTAGTTAATTGACGGAAATTAATCATTTATTCACACTAGCCGTATATAGGCTCAGGTCTTTTGATAGATAGAGTCAACATGAAAAATTCACTGCCAAAACCTTAGCCTATATATGGCTAGTGTGAAGAAATGATTAATTTCCAACAATTAACTAAAATAATAAGAGTTAAATGATGAAGCCTGGGACTTAAGTACTTACGATATTAAGTCGCCACAAACGGTGTATCTCGGATACGACAGCCCCTAGTGGTTTACCGGGGAAATATACGAGTCAAGCGGAGAATTTAATGTCAGGATGGCACGTTGGCTATGCTAGCTCAATGGGTTAGAACGACTGGACGGAAACCAGGAGATCAGTGGTTCAAATCCCGGCCATGGCATTGAATTTTTCATGTTGACGCTATGGTGTGTTATACCTGCGCCGTGGCGTAGTGGTTAAAGCAGACCTTGGTTCCCTGCCACGGAATACGGTCCGGGTTCGATCCCTTAAGTCCCGGGTATAGGGCCGGAGCCCTATACGTTGGGTAAGCGGCCCTGATCACGAAAGCCAACATTCCGGCTGGGTGATGCCGAGATGCTGACCACATCTCCTCCCCGTATCGGTTGGATGATCGTCCACCTCTACCTTGCGTATGTGGACGTGCGGCCGGCAGTCGGGTTGAAAGGTCTTGGCCCTATATGAGCTGTCGCACCCTGAGTTACTAATGCAGTGTTGTTTCCGACTCATGTCTGGCCAGCTATTTCGTGGCCCGCTGCTACTCCAGGAGCGCTCGCTGCTGACGCTCGAGTTGAATATTCACAGACTATCAACTCAAGCGAACAGCGTGCCGACAATTCCAGCAAATATATTTAGGTACTCGTTTTTACCTTCTTCATTATTTATTGGCATGCTTGATTATTTTTAAGCACAATATATCGCTATCAGTATCGGTATTGGTAATGCATCAGGTAAAGAAGTCCTCCAAGGTTTTGAGTTGCATTTCCCTCCACTTCAGCTGCCGTGGTGCGGGCGCCGCGGTCCCCTAGCACTCGTGCTACCTCTGAGGTTACTAGAGGAACCTCGGGCCGAAAATTCGAGCCCGTCCCTGAGTGGAATTTGTTTGGGCTGGGTTGGACTCGAGGGGGCAGTGGTTTCCGATGCCCGTGGGAGATTGGGTACGTCTCCGGACGGGGCTGAGGGAAGCCATATATTCCCGCGTACTAGCCTGCATAGTTAGTAGAAGGTATGCTAAAACACCAGGCGGTCCTACGGAAGTTAATCGGTAGCCTTCCCTTTTGGGATTGGAGCGCGTAAGTGACGTATCCACTTCCATCCCGTCTTGAGTCCATAGGATGAAATGGGGGGCCCCCTGTTAGTCTCTAGGTCTTGTCCTATGCAAAGCCCCACAGGGGCACTGGGTGCCCTTTTGGGACAGCTCAGTAACTCCCTGGTCATTAGAGGGGAGGGCCAGTCTTCACTTTGTGTATAGTTAAGAACCATTTTGAACATGAGGCTAGCGAAAGAAGATAACCCAGTATTGTGACTTTGTGGGTTCATGAAATTAAAAGTCCAATTGCAAAAACTCAAAATGTTCTTTATTTCCACCGAATTACAGTTGGTATACTTTCGGATTACATAGAATTACGTAGCGCACACAATTACAATTCGCCAGTTCGTCTGTCACAGGTCCACTCTACACTCACAATTACGTACAACTCCTCTGATACACGTACACAGTCTTCCGGTCCATTCACTAACACGGCGGTCCTCGCAGCTGCTCGCCAAAAACTGACTGACTCGTACACTGCAGCCCATTTTTATAGGAAGTTCACCGTTTCTGGAAGTTTCGCGGTTCAGTGAATCATACCGAAGGTTTCAGACGTCATGGAAGGGGAAAGAGATGGCTAGTGATGTTTTTCCAACCATCCCTTCGTTAGCGCTGTAAGATAAATGGGTAAGAGTGGTCTGAATGCTTCCCGTCTGGTCCCTACCTGCCAGCTGTTGGTTCTATCGGGAATTCCGATGTTCGGGTGACAGTATCATTAAAAGTTTAATTATTAATATAACAGCTCTTACCTGATAGGCTCTATGAAACACAACTGAAATATTAACGCTTACTTTAAGTTGTTGCGTATTCTTTAATATTGTCGATAATTCATTATTATGACTGGCAGCATACGCGCTAAAAGGCTTCGTGCGGAGCGATAGCGCGGCTTGTTTACACAAAGGAACTGATAGGCAGACAGTGTGGAAATAAAGAGCCTGCAAAAACAGATAAAGATAGATCGGAGATAAAAGACTTACCGACACAGATAAGTGAGGTAAATGGAACATTCTGTTGACGTTTTGATTTTTTCACAGAATATTCGATTTCCTGTTTGTTCCAGAAATATCCCGAATTATCACTGAGATATTTAAGGAAGCGACGACTCGCTAAGAGTCAGTCGTAAACAGGGGTAGTAAAGAGCTGTAAAGTGTTGTAACGAGAGTTGATGTTGTAAACAGATGTAATCAGAACGCTGTTTGTGGTGGTCAATGACCTTGGTAGATTTTGATTGTGTATGTGATGTAATTCTGCTTCTGTTACGTAAGGATTGAACAAAATGTATTTCTACGGAAGCACATTTAGAATTTCTGCAAATTTGACTTTTAATTCTACGAACCCACAAGGTCAGAATATAAACACCTTCAAAAGGAAATATGAATTGAAGTAGTTTTATAGAGTTGTTTTAAGTATCTCATTTTGGCGTTGTATTATATGCGGATTAAAATGTATACTAAAATTGCAAATTGCTGCAGCGGTCACTTGACCTACCACAAACACACTGTCTTCTACCATGTCTCTCCTGTCATTTTTTCTCCCTCTTTATTGTACAGGACGACTTCGGGATTGTGTGTCCGTTGACTGGGCAGATGTCGCGGGCGTTTGCCATTTGGAATTAAAGACATGCCTTCCATAAGTGCACAAATCCTCTTTTTGGCACTATATGAGCTATATAAATCGTTGTAATCGTCTCACTGTACTCTATCGTATAACATTAAAAGTAGGCGGGCTGTTCAATAAAGAATGATCCTAACTTTTTTGCGATCATAAGTTTTCGCACTAAACTTCAATCTTATTACATTCTGTTAGCTTAATGTGAAACAAGCACGCCGTAGTAGTTTCATTGTTGGTACTCCTGGTTCCCGCCTGTGAGAACCAGGCAAATTCAGACATGTTTAGTGTCGCCTACCACTGCAGTGGAAGTAGCACATGAGGAACAGTATGCGGCTTTGAAATTGTGTATTTGTCTCAACAAATTTTCAGTTGAGACCTGTAAAATGTTACGGGAGGCCTATGGAGAGTCTGCTCTTCCCTACAGCACAGCTCGAAGGTGGTTTAAAATGTTTAAAGAGTAGAGACAATCAATTACAAAGGAAGGTAGATCCGGTGCTCCAGTTACTGCTCTTACGGAAGAAGACATCAACACTGCTGCTGCCATTGTGAGAGAGGATCGACGAGTTAACTTAAGACCACTTTCTGAAAGACTAAACATTTCATTGGGTGCCACACACACGTTTGTGACAGAAACATTATACATGAGACGTGTTTGTGCGCGATGGGTTCCAAGACTGTTGATTCCCGAACAAATCGACTACGCATGCAGGTCTACATGCAGTTAAAGTTGATGTTAGAGGAAGATCCGCAGTTTCATTCAAACGCAATCACTGCTGATGAAACTTTCCTACATCATTTTGATCCTGAGAGCAAACAGCAAAGCTCAGTGTGGAAATCTCCTTCATCACCAACCCCCCCAAAAAAGCAAAAGTGGTTGCTTCTGCTGGGAAAGTTTTGGTTATCTCATTTTTTGATATTCATGGAATGGTTTATCAGCATGTTGTACCTGCACACACATCAGTAACTGGACAATACTACAGGGATATCCTGAAAACATTGTAGGTCCATATCAAGCGCAAAAGACCACATTTCCGTGAAGCAGGCTGAATGATGCACCACGATAATGCGCGGCCGGATATTGTCAATGTTGTTGCTGAATATCTTGCAAAAATCAACGTGAAGTGCATCCCTCACCCTCCCTATAGTCCGGATTTAGCCCCATGTGACCTTTTTCTATTCCCTAACTTGAAGAAACGCCTTCGTGAGTGGCATTATCCATCATCAGAAACAGTGGTGAAGGCCGCGGAGGCGATTTTGAAGGATCTCTCAAAAATGGTTTCCAGCATGTCTTTGAAGGCTGGCAGAAACGCTGGGACAAATGCATCGCATTCGGGGGAGACTATTTTGAGAAGGACCATCAAAGTTATGAGGATGAGTAGAGTTACGTTGTCAAAAAAAAATGTGATCATTCTTTATTGAACAGCCCTCGTATCTCAAGTTACAGGCATTCCCACTTGTTACGGAGTTAGTGAGTTTCATTGTTACACAAATCCAGGGACCACAACTCAGACAGGCATCATGCACATAAGCATAATAAAGGACTCATCCAAGAGCAATAGAGTATGTGATGTTCAACTGTCTGTGATCAAGGACTATAAGATAGCTTTGAGCAAGGTGAAGGAACCTAAGCCAGTGGCCAAAAGGCAACAGAAGTGGAAAGTGACTACATATAAGATTATTGAATTTAGATCAAACATTGTTACTGCTACCAAGAACTCTAGTGGTTTAATGACAGAGACATTCCTAGTCAAAGGAAACACAAAGTTTGCTAAAACCATACTGAAGAAAGCTTACGATAAAGAAATTACTCTGTAAGCTACGAAAGCCAAGGACATTTCAAAGTATCTTGCTTCAGTTATTCCTGAAAAACAATCGTATTTCCAAACTCTGTGTGATAAATATAGCAAAGAACAGATATCTAATGGGGAAGTGAGGTGTGTGGTTCAGATTAGGATAACTGAATGAATGTAATGTCTATTTTTGTTATTATGCTACAAATAAAACGTGGTTCAACAAACATATGAGTACTGTAAAATATTTCCACCATTCCTTGGAACTTTAGAGGTAATTCCTCTATACATTTGCTCATACAGTCCTTTCAATACATTTGCACACCCAGATGAGTTTCGTAACTGTACAGTCCAACATATTCATTGTAAATATTATAACAAAGTACGAATGGTAACTGAAATTACTGAACTGTAAAACAAATATAATGAGCCAAAGTTCATATGTTACAAAAAAACATAATATTGGCACATCATTTTTAGAAGTTATGAAGTTTTTGTTGATTTTATCGAAACTTAGTTGACTGAACTTTTGTACTTATGAAAGTCATGTCTTCAATTACTTCTCGGCTCCCCTGAAGTTTGCCGATTTGGACCCCACTGCCGAGTTGAGATTTACCTGATTCTTACCGGAAGGGAGCTTCGAGGTAGCCTACGACGCCGAGCTTGGTGATAACATCTCTGTCGCTTACGTCGTCTGTTCCTGCAGTCCATAGTCTCCTACGTCTCATTCATTCCCCCCTTTAGGTGTATGCGCTACAGAACCAATTGCAGTTTGAGGTGCAATCTAATGTGCCTGAATCACTATCCCTTAAACAAACTGTACTGTGACTTTGTGGGTCCTTGAAATTAAAAGTCCAGTTGCACAAACTCAAAATGTTCCTAATTTCCACCGAATTACATTTGGAACACTTGCCGATTACATAGAATTACGTAGTGCACACAATTACAATCCACCGGTTCGTCTGTCACAGGTCCACTCCACACTCACAATTACGTACAACTCCTCTGATACACGTACACAGTCTTCCAGTCCGTTCGCTAGCACTGCGCTCTTCGCGGCTGCTTGCCAAGAACTGAACTTGCCTCCAGCCCGACGCGTCGCTTATATAGGACCAACTGACCAATCTAGAAGGTCCCAGGTTAGATGAAATGTCCTGGTTGTGCCAGCATTCACGGGAAGGGGAAAGGGATGGTACAGTGCCTAGTGACACTTGCCTAACCATCCCCTATGTTGGCGCTACAAGATAAATGGGTGGGCGTGGCCTGAAAACCTCCTGTCCCCTACCCGGCTCCAGTTGGTCATGCCTTCCAATAATTGGGTGACAGTACTATTCCCTTTCGGATTCAAGTGGCCTTTGCTGGCTGTGTTCACAAAAGTGAAAATATAAATGCTAAAACTAAATACTGAGTTATACAACATTCCTTTGGAATAAGGAGTACTATGGTCTATTCCCAAAAAATAAACATAGTTTACCGTGTAAATATCATTAACGGGATTGTTTAAAATTGTCTGTGGTTAGGGTACTTCATTTAAAAGGAAGTATATCTTGAATTTCGTGGGAGTAGCTCATAACGTGTTCTCTGTCCGCTTCTTCTATCTCTGGCCCTGACGTTTCGTGAACCGCTGTATATCGAATGGCCACCTTTAGCATATTGACGCTGTTATTTGCTGCAGTAAAGGAAGCAATTCTGACTCAGATACACCAGAATTCTAATTTGTTTTATTATCACGTTGTAATTCCCGTAGGGGAGGGGATCCGTCCCCTTCAGCTGCTGTGGTGCCAGCGCTGCGGACCCTTAGCACTCGTGGTACCTCTGACGTTACTAGAGGAACCTCGGATCGAACATTCGAACACCTCCCTGGATGGGAGTTGTTCTGATTGTGTTGGACTCGAGGGGGCAGTGTGTTTCCCGATAGCCGCAGGAGATCGGGTACCTCCGGTCAGGGTACCACCTCCCGGAAGGGGTAGAGTGAAGCTAATATAATGTTGGGTGGCGCACAGTTCCACGTTCACGTAACAGTTTGATACAATAATAAGGGTAGCTCAGGGTTAAGCAATGGGGTTTCTCACAAGTTATGCGTGAGTATGTATGCGAAGGATGGTTTTAATGACACTGGAATACCCGTTTAACACTGGTTTAATGACTGCTTCTTTTTATCACTACATTAAACTCGAAGTTGCCGACCAAGGGTTACCAATATCACTGTTACTATAGTTACTATATGTGAAATGCTTATTACTCGATGAAACTTAATTCGTTCTTCACGTCTATATGATCCGACAAGTATCTTCTCTCATCGCTTCTGGTCTGCCTTCGACCAATACGAAGAAGAGGACTGCCGTAATCGCCTTCACGCCGCCAACTGAATGTCCTCCACAGCTGTGCGTGGGTGTGTGTAACTTTACTTTCTCGAGGCCCTTTATTCAACCAAAGATTCCATTTGTGACTATTTTACCATGCCATTATTGAGGATCCGAAGAATACCCTATTCAAACAAAGTCAAGTGCTACCCTTTGGAATGCTGCTAAGGACACTTTTTCTTACGTTTCTTTTGTTAAAACATCTATTCAACCCAACTGCTATTCGACTCAACTGCACCTGCACGCGTTGTAACAAAGAACCAACATTCCTTTGAAATCCGGCAATCCTTTAATTTCGGTATCAAGAGGATTCCTTAACAAGTCCCGGGTACTAGCCTGCAGACCTAGCACATCCTACACACCCATTCTGGCATACCTTACGTGAAGGACGTTGTGCGTGAACGCTCGCGCACATTGTATGCCACAATCATAACTCACCCCAACCAGCTAGTTAATACACTAGGTCAATATGACCACCATGCACCAAGAAGGAGAAAGAGCTATCGCCTCCCCAAGGACGCCCTTAGGTGGTGAGATCAGTCTCTCGTCTCTTCACTGCCAAACTCCGCCTGTCCCGGTCACACCGAGGCTGGATTTGACTTGTTGGCCGACCACCGCCAGTCGAGTCCGTCCTGTGTGACCAGAACACGACCCGAACCTAAATGTTCCCCAGCCACCCGAACTCTCGCTCCTGGTCCCGCCACACTGGACGGACCCTGCAGGCAGGCCGTTCCTGGCGAGACGGCATCGGGCATTGGCTTACTTTCTGGACGCTCATCCCGCGACCAGGAGCTTTAGCAGAGGCCGAATCAGGTCCATCATCTTGCAAAGACATAAAAGCTTGAGAAATGACAACATCTATAAGACCGCACGGGTACAGCTTGGTTAACATGAGGTGGCAGCTAGATGCGCAGTAGAAGAGGGGCAACCAGGAGAGTGGGGGTAGGACTGGCAGCCACATGCGGGCAAGAGAGAGGAGAAAGCGCATGCATCTTACCTTGAGGCTGGTTTCAGGCAACAGAAGTAACACTAGCAGATTGTTCAGCTGCAGACTGTTTTTTCTTCCGGAAAATTCCCCCCTTCATCTTCACTAGAAAACTCGGATGACTCACTGCTTTCATCGCTGTCATCTCCTAGATGAATGATGATTTCCTGTCCTCCATCCAGCAAACCTTCATTGCGCATGAATTCATGTTCAACCTGAATGACGTGTTGACATCTTTTCTGCCAATCTTCCGCAGAAATGTCAGCAAACTTCTCGTCAGCTAACTTAATGACGTCATCCATTTTGAACGTGACATTTCTTTCTGCAATCCAGTTCTTTACAGTAGCCCAAATCAGTTCGATTGGATTTAACTCGGGATGATAAGGTGGAAGGCGTAAAACTGTGTGGTTATGTGCCTGAAGAAAACTGTCTATTTTGTACTTGGGGATTTTGGGTTTGAGAGGGATGATCATATTGTAAATGTCGGGTTTGTACAGGGAGGAGAAATTAATGTTTGTAAAATGTTCCATGGAGAGGTTTTGTTTCAGCCACGAAATCATTGTGTCTCTTCTGGAACTTGCAGTGGGCGCCTTATTAAGGATCACGTTGTGGTAAGGTGCATTGTCAATTACCAATACGGAATTTTGGGGAAGATTAGGGATCAGTCTTTCTTTTATCCACTTCTCATAATTTATATAGTTCATGTCATCGTGTTAGTCACCGGTTTTCTGCTGGGACTTGAACCGAATATACGCGTTAGGGATAAACCCTTGCTGGCCTCCAGCATGCACGATGATAAGACGCTGGCCTTTGGATACCGGTGCTAAGAGGCCGTGTAAACTGTTATCACTCCAAGCATACGGAGTAGTATGCGATGAATGGATATACGTCTCGTCCATATATATTATGGGACGGCCCTCGCTTCTATATCACTTCATCATTCTAAGAAAATGGAGGCGCTTAGTTCTGATGTCATTGCGCTCCATTAAAATTTTTCTGTTCTTCTTTGTCCGTTTCCATGTGAAACCCAGCTTTGAGAGTATTTTTCTTAGTGTGGATATGCTCCCTTCAAAGTTTATCGAATCCTTTAATTTAGCATGCACCTTCCTCAGTGTCAGTCTTTGTTTGTGAATTATATAGAATTCGTTCACAGTTCGGCGCACTACTGCCTCATTAAAAGCATCCAAACTGGCACGAAAAGACCTCTTCGGTCTCTTTTTGTGTGGTGTGGAGAATGAAATCGAAGTACCACGATCAATATCTTTCGTTTCCTTAATAATTCTCCTTACACTTCTTTCAGAAACACCTGTTGCCTCAGCCACACTCTTCCCAATGTTTTTGATGCTAAGAGTTGTTAAGCCAGCTTCTGCATGTCTTTTCATGTACTTATAAAGATTACTAACAACTTCCCTGGTTTGGGAGTGCAACACTTTACCTTGTAGTTTGCTGTCCATGTTTTAAAATATTAAAGTCTGCAGTAAAAGGAAATACACTTAACGCAGACGTGCACGCGCACACACACACACACTTACACAATCACGCACGCACTTACAAGTACGCTGAAAATAACTAAGAACAACGAGAACTGCTACTTACTGTACATATATTAAAGTACACTGTCATTTACATATAAAAATATAAATCACACGGACCCGAGCCTTAAAAAATTCCTAAGACGCACGTCCAACCTCAACGATTTCACAACTATAACTGACCCCCACTCTTAGTGCCAGTAGGTGGCGGAGAGAGTGAGTCACTGCGCACATTTTCTCAGCTGCCACGTCTGAATAAACATACTGTAAATCCGCTCAGCGGATAGGAACCGTAGCGCTCTGTCCACCGCCCAGGAGCACCCGGACGACTTGTTCTCGCTCATGGCTCATGGCTGATGGCTAATGCAGACCTAGTGGAAGATGTGCTAGATCACCAGGCGGCCCCACAGAGATCAAATCGGTAGTCTTCCCTGCTGGGTTGACGCGCGTAAGTGGCGTATCCACTTCCACCCGTCTTGAATGGAGGAAGGGGTGCTTTAGACTCCAGGTATTGCCCTATGGAAAGAACCCCGTAGTGCTCCCTCGTCTCCCGGGTAATAGAGCCCGGAGTCTTCGGAATGTCTGGTAGACCTCGTTTTACATGTCACGTTTTAATAAGTATAGCTTATTGTTGTTGCTTGAAGTTTTGCTGCACACATAAAACAAAAGAAAATCAGGCAAGGTTCTGAAGTTCGATTATGTTATGAAAATTGTTACTCACATCAGGTTAACTTCCACACATCAGCGATTGTTCAGATGTCTTTTGAATATAACATTCTGAATATGGTGACGTAATTCTTCATGCAGACAGATGGCTTAGTAGTGGTAAAACTATGCAAGGATTCTGCAACCTTCAGAATGAGATAAGTCATTTTATAAAATAATTACCCGGACAATATTGTCAAGAACTTGATGAGATACCATGGCATCTACCTTCTTGCTTTCTTGGAAGAGGTCACCTCAAAATTACATCAGCTAAACCTCGAATTGCGAGGGAAAATTGAAAATTACAGCCATGATAAGATCTGTAAACGCTTTTCGAACAAAGTAAACTTGTGGATTGTACATTTAAAAAGAAATTCCCTATCACATTTTCTAACCTTGAAATCAGTTACCTACAGAAACCGTAAATATCGGCTAATACCCTGTTATATCTCTTGCTCAGCATCTTGAAACTCTGGTCACAGAAGTTAACAACATGTTTAGCCATCTTTCAACACTTCAGTGAGTGATTATGTTTATAAATAACTCATTCACTTCAATTGACGTTACTGAATTTCGAGGTAGTGTATGCGGGGTCTTTGTAAATTTAATCTTGAAGAATTAGAAACGGAAATTTTAAATGTTATTTACCAAATTGAAGCAATTTCTGGACGCTGGTGAATATTGGTAGTGTTGCTTTGGAAACTTATATTCTTGGCTCGACATATGTTTGCGATGCTACATTTTAGTATAATGGTCATTATCAAGAGTAAGTCTCAAATCAGTTGGAGACACACACACACACACACACACACACACACACACACACACACACACACACACACACACACACATCTACTGACGCATTAAAAGCAGTTTCTTCCAGCTACACACCGGATTTCTGTACAATTACAGCGAATATGCATTGCCTAACTACACATTAATTACGAGAGCTGTACAATAAAGAATGATCACAATTTTTTGACAACGTACCTTTACTCATACTCATAATTTTGATGGCCCTTCTCAAAATAGTCTCCCCCTGAATGCGACGCACTTGTCCCAGCCTTTCTGCCAGTCTTCAAAGACATGCTGGAAACCATTTTTGATAGATCCTTCAAAATCGCCTCCACAGCCTTCACCACTGCTTCTGATTATGGATAATGCCTCCCAGGAAGGCATTTCTTTAAGTTAGGGAATAGAACAAAGTCATATGGGGCCAGACTATCCGGACTATAGAGAGGGTAAGGGATGCACGTCACATTGATTTTTGCAAGATATTCATCAACGACATTGGCAATATGCGGCCACATCCGGCCTGCTTCACGGAAATGTGGCCTTTTGCGCCTGATATGGACTTGCAATGTTTTCAGGACATCCCTGTAGTATTGTCCAGTTACTGATGTGTGTGCAGGCACAATCTGATAAACCATTCCATGAATATCAAAGAATGAGATGACCATAACCTTCCCAGCAGAAGCAACCACTTTTGCTTTTTTAGTGTTTGGTGTTGAAGGAGATTTCCACCCTGAGTTTTACTGTTTTCTCTCAGGATCAAAAACATGTAGCCAAATTTCATCAGCAGTAATTCCGTTTAAAAGAAACTCCGGATCTTCCTCTAACATCAACTTTAACTGCATGTTACCTCCATTGCAGCGGTAGGCGATACTAAACATGTCTGAAATTGCCTGGTTCTCACAGGTGGGAACTAGTAGTACCAAAAATGAAACTACTATGGCGTGTTTGCTTCACATTAAGCTAACAGAATATAATACGATTGAATTTTATTGCGAAAAATTATAACCGTAAAGTTATTATCATTCTTTATTGAACAGCCTTCGTATGTAGGGTAGAGCGGTACTATTCGGTTCAGTTCACATTTATGGTGTTATAAAACAAATAAAAAGCAATTTTTGTTAATCATAGAGAATAACTGTTTTTATTAATCCTTTAAATCATACAGAGGTTATAAACACACGTATTTTACTTGTTATACTTGTCATCAAATAAAACAGCGAATGTTGCACAGAAAGGAAATTTCAGAATTACCGGGGCTATTCTGCCCAGCCCTGGGGCTTTTACCGCTTACAGAACTTTTGCATTTTAATTAAATGCATTTGGCACAAAGAAGTCTTTCTTACCAACTGCACCAACACACACTTCGTGAAACCCATAGTCCACATTTCTGAAACTTGATCCAGTCTCCTTTGGTTGCTGATTTCGGAGAATAAAACTTTAACCCACAAAATCCACATGATGCATCTTCCTCATCACTGTATTCTATTTGGAGTGGAACCAAGTCATCACTTGACTCACTATTCGCACAATTTAGTTTTACAATAGGTCTACGCTTTTCCTTTTGCTCCGGTGTACAACCAAAGCCTCTTGCTGCCAAGTATTTTAACCTGGAAATTAAATCTTTCTCCTCCTCCAAACTGAACACTGGAGGGTGACCAACTTATTTGTAGACCACTTCTCCTAATGCTTCTTGATTTTGATGTGCATGAACACGATCCTTGAGTGTAGAGTAAGACACTGAAAAGGCCCGCTACTACTCTCATACATCGCCGTTTAATACGCTCGTAACAGCATGAGCAATGTATTCCTCGTCCAGTTTAGTTCCAGCTTTCTTTGTCTATATGTGTGTATAACCTGAAACGATCAAATAAAATTCAGTAATAGTTGTATAAGAAATCATTAGGTTAAAAGAGTACAAAAAACTTATATTATAACTGGGCGAGAATAACCCCTATTTACTTGAGCGGAATAGCCCCAAATGTTGAACTTTTGAAATTGTGCATCATGTGAGAGCTATGATAAAAGAAGCGCGTCATCTGCTATGCATGGACGTAACCCAAACTATAACCTACACCGACAATGATTTTCAATCATAAATCTCTGTATCTGCAGATACTACACCCTAAGTCACAAACGGTATTTCTTATTCAAGGCAAAAAATGCAACATGAGTTACTTACCTTGTGACTTTCTACTGTTAATACTATTAAAACAGCAGCCTACAACCTCAAGTAAATTCATAGAAACGTCGCACAAACACCAAGCTTGGCAATGAACTGGTAGGGAAGTCATTATTCTCCATGATTGTTGGACAGTAAACAAATTTGCTTATTTCGGGCGGAAAAGCCCCATGAGCGGAAGAGCCCCGCCCTACCCTAAGCTGTAAACCTAAGCAACTTTGATTGTAATTCTTTGAAATAATTTTACACACGTACATCGTAATATCAGAAGCAGTAGTTGTAGTAGTAATAGTAGTAGTAGGTAGTAGTAGTAGTAGTAGTAGTAATAGTAGTAGTAGTAGTAGTAGTAGTAGTAGTAGTAGTAGTAGTAGTAGTAGTAGTAGTAGTAGTAGTAGTAGTAGTAGTAGTAGTAAAAGGAATTCTGGTTACGATGTGGTGACGCCCGCACCTCATTATGCATGAGTTAAAAGTGCCCGAACACATGAGGAATTTGGTCAGCATTGGTATAAGGGTCTTGGGATTGATAGAAGGGGTGACAGAAAGAAACCAACTTGGTTCTTTGTATTTTTGGTGAAAAAGTTTTTGAAACCTGAAAAAATTGCCTATCGACTGACAGTTCCCCACACGGTTGCTGAATTCTTGTCTGGTAAAGCAGCTGAACATCAATGTGCTATTCCCTTACGTCTAATACCAACATTTAGATATCTTCCGGTGACATCAGTTGATATGGAATCCTCATTTTTGTCTTATAATATGGTTTTATATGACAAGAGTTGCAGTTTCTCAATGGAAAACTTAGAAGATATGTTAGTTGTTTGCTGTGACTAATTATGGACGTATAACATAAAGTAATATCACGTTTATCATGTAATTGGTACTGCAAATGCAATTTTAATTAACTTTTATAACTTTAGAAGCTATTTTCGTTTGTGGTAGAACATATCTTAGATGCAAAATTTAAGGTTTTAGGAACTAGAGCTCCGAGGCCTGCTGATAACACAAAACATGTGGGATTGATGGCAGAATTAGGAAGGCAACATGTGAGAGTTTTAAGTATCGGGAGAGCATTTAAATGTTTATTTTGGATCTAAGGGTTTCCTGATACCGATTTTGTGAAAGTATGTTTGAGGTATCAAGAAGAAAATTTATAATCGAGAGTTAATATATAGTAGGAGGCACTTCCAGAAAGTAAGTTTCCCGATTCTGTTTGCTTTAAAGTAAATGTATACAGTCTGGCCTCAGCGCCTGAACAGTGCGGACGTGCTGTGTGACGTGTGTTGTTTACATTTCGGGTCGCGGCGACGTACGTACTGAGTGCCAGAGCGGCATTCACCGCTAGCACAATTGTGCCCACACCTTCCCGTGTTTATTTCTAGTCAAAGTTCACTAATTTGTGGAAAATGGAAATGTATGAAAGGAAAAATACCATCAGGGTAAAATTCACGCTAAATGCGACGAAGCCCACAGCTTATGAGGTGCATGATTTCATAGCAGATAAGTTACGGTTAAATGCGGAACAAGTGGATACCATTCAGTTAATCGCCAGTGAACGCGCAATTTACATAAAACTGATATCGGTTTTGTTAATGGAGAAAATTTTAAACACTTTTCCGGAGGAAACAACGTTCACATATATGAATGGGGAAGTTACTAAAGTAAAAATCGAACATGTTACCGGGAATGCAATCAATGTGCGTGTGTTTGATGTACCACCAGAGCTCCCAAATGAAGTGCTAAAAGCAGCACTGAAAAAGTACGGTACGGTGTATGACATTCGAAAAGAGCAATGGGGTCGTCAGTACCGTGTGCCGGTGTACAACGGGATAAGAGCTGTAAAGATGCAGCTGAAGACAAATGTGCCCAGTTATATCGTGATCGGCAGCTACCGTTTATGGGTGTCATATGCTGGCCAACCCCGATCGTGTTATATCTGCCATAGTACAGAACATTTAAAGGAGATATGTCCACACCGATCGACACAGTTGCGACCGGCAGAGGCGGTACCGAGGAACGACACGGCAACTACATCTGTGGCAGGGAGCGTGCAGAAGGAGGAAGACCAACCCATGGATGACAATCCACTGCCGGCACTGGCGGGTGAACAACAACAAGAGGAGCCGACATCAGAGGAGCTGATCACAGTGGAGAAAATGGATTATGCCACCGTGCTTCGCGATAGTCCTGGGAAAAGAGGCATTCAGCACACCACGAAGGGGAAGGAGCAGACCGGAAGTGCCTCACTGATGTCTGAGACAGCTACAGAGGAGGAGACACCTTCCAATGAAAAGAAACGAGTCAAGAGGGCAAAGTCACGCAAAGCTAATAAGGTAGAAACGTCTTGGAGCAGCCAGATGGAACAGGAGCAGGAACTGGCTGCGTGTGTGTCTGCAGAACAGCCTGGAAGACAGATGTTACCACCAGAGCCCGCAACCACGACGGCAACAAACCAGCCAACAATAGCTGCTGCACATTTGGACAGCAGCGTAAGGCAGGAGCGAGACAACCAGCTTTCCTACAAGGTTTGCCGTACAGGTGAGGACAAGGGAAAGAGGAACTCGGAAGAGGGTGGAACGTCAGAGCCTGTGCAAAGGACCGGGTACCAGGCGGCGGGTGAAAGTACTGTCGTCAGTCCGCAGAAGGTTACAACGGACGGGGCTTCAACTGCGCGACGTTCTGTGCGTGACCCTCGGCTCCAAGTTCGTGAAATGCAACAGAGTTACAAAGATAGTGGTCCGTCGACTGCCGATGAGGGCGCAATGGCGAACGGGGGAAAGCAACACACTCAGTTGGTGCGGAAAGATGCAGAATCGGGTTCACCGCATCTCACGGTGCAGGACTGGACACGGCAGGAGACGGCGTCTGATCTCCAAGTAAGGGAAGAGTCACAGCTGCAGACTACTCAGGAGTAGGCACTCAGCCAGCAACATACACCCAGCAGTGACAACTACCCTCATTAGGATGATATATTTAAGAACAATAGCCACCATAAATGTGAATGGCTGCAGGAATATAGTGACCCAGAAACTGCTCAATACTTTTCTGCTGGTGAATAACATTGACATCTGTTTTCTACAGGAAGTGAACACATTCAATTTGGATACGCTTTACTCTTATGATTATAAGGTGAATCTCGGCGTAGAAGGAAGGGGCACTGCCATTGTATACCGGAAAGGACTTCATCTACAGAATTTTCAGATGGACCCATCTGGCCGGATCATCTCAGCGACATTGGACCACACAGTGTTAATAAATATTTACGCTCCGTCCGGAACGCAAAATAGACAAGAACGAGAGCAGTTCTTTCAGAACGCTTTAACTACACATTTTTTGTATGGTCAGGAATATTTATTAGCAGGTGACTTTAATTCCACTCTCTGTGCCAAGGACCAAAAAGGGGCGCCCAATTTTAGCATCATGCTCCAGAATTTGGTGTCGCAACTACAACTGCAGGATGCATGGGAACTAAAGCATGGAAATGAGGTGGAATTCACGTTTATTAGGAGCACATCAGCCTCGCGGATAGATAGGGTTTATATCTCGCCAGGGATAGTTACTTCTGTACACCGAATTTGCGTTCTACCTGTGGCGTTCAGTGATCATCACGCAGTGATCTGCCAAATACAAATTGCGGCCATTTGTGCTGAAGTTGCCGGACGGGGATACTGGAAGCTCAATAATTCCATTTTGGAGGATGCCGACGTTCTGGAGAAGTTTCAGACGAAATGGCAACGGCTACAATTCTCCTTTTGCAATGCATCTAGGAAGAGTAACTGGTGGACTGTAACGGCAAAACCGGCTATTCGTTCATTTTTTAAACAGATAGGAATTCTGAAGGCAACGACAAGAAAGGGGCTTTTACAGTTCTACAATGAAGTCCTATGGGACTTGTACACGAAGCAACGGGAAGGTTACGATGTAAATGTCAAGATCAAGCAGGTGAAAGAAACTATCAAAATGCAACAACTGCAGCATCTGGATGGATATAAAATCAGAGCAAAGGTTCAACACCCACATGAGGAAGAACGGAATTCCTTTTACTATTTTGCAAAGGAACGGAAGAAGGGGCGTACCCGATGCCCACGTACACTTCAAGATGTGAACACTGGAAACACATTTACAGGGACCAGGTCTATCCTTCACCTTATAGCAGAACACTTTCAGACTTTATTTCACAAGGGATCAGATGAAGGTACCCCACCGCGGTATGAGGCGTGGCCGCTGTTTACAACTGGGGTTACCCAGGAAACGGCCGACTTACTCACCCGAACCATTACAGAACAAGAAGTATTAGAAGTCATACAAAAAACCAGTAAACATACGTCTCCAGGTCCTGATGGCCTTTCCTATGAATTTTATAGGACCTGTTGGCCCATTATAAAACGTGAAGTGATGGCAGTTTTGGTGGAGTTGTGGGAAACAGCGCAGTTTCCCGAAACGTTTGCGGATGGAATTATCACATTGTTGCCAAAGACAGCACAGCTTACTACTATGAAGGATTTTCGCCCAATAACATTGTTGAATGCTGACTATAAGATATTTACCAAAGTCATAGCAAACAGGTTGAAAGAAGCGTATACAGAAATATTACACTGCAACCAAGCGGCGATCTCGAAGCGCAATATTATTGTTACGCTGGGAGAATTGCGCGATGTCCTCATACATTTGCAAAGGGAACAGCAAGTGGCGGCCTTGATAAGCTTGGATTTCCAAAAAGCCTTTGATAAAGTGCAACATGCCTATTTATGGCAATGTTTAAAGGCGGCGAAATTTCCAATGCACGTGATTAAAATTATACAAGGCCTTTATGGTACAGCAAAATCCCGGGTGTTATGGAATGGCTGGCTTTCCATTCCAGTACGAATAGGCCGGTCAGTGCGTCAAGGTTGCCCGTTATCAATGGGGCTTTTTTCTATAGCGTTAAACCCTCTACTTCAAAAACTGCAAGATACGCTACATGGGGTTACTGTGTACAATGAACGCTTTAAAGTCATTGCTTATGCGGATGATGTCACAATTGTAGCGACAAACAATCACGATATGGCAGCCCTACGGAATGGATTGGAGATCTATACAAGGATGTCCGGTGCAACGTTAAACGTACACAAATCTGAGATATTATTGATTGGACAGTGGTTGGAACCAGTACAAACACTGGGAATGAAATGTACTACCACCACCAGGATACTTGGTATCTCTTTTATGGGAGATATGGAAGCCACTATAGTTTACAACTGGAGAGAGAAAATCAACCACTTGCGATACTCTTTATTGTTGGAGAGGGCTCGGAACCTGAATTTGATGCAGCGAATTTGGTACATACATATCTATGGTCTCAGTCAAATTTGGTACTTAGCGCAGATACTGCCAATTCCGAAACGTGAAGCACAGAGACTTGAGCAACTGCTTGGCTATTTCTTATGGACTGGGAAAGCCTACAGGGTGAGCAGAGAACAGTTACGATTGCCGCAATCCAAAGGTGGATGTGGACTGGTGGACATCGCCAAGAAATGCATGGCCTTATTAGGCAAAACTGCTGTCAGATCACTGGGTGGTAATGGTTCATCGATAGATGGGAGTTTCTGGCAGGATCAGATACAGCACGCTCAGAGGATATATCCGGGATTCAAACCCATTGTTAACCATCTGAGAAATCTGCTGGACACCAGTGTTGACCTCACAGTTTTGAAATCAACGAGAAAACAGTATCAGCTGCTCAATACATCGCAGTGTACGCCCAGGATTGAAGAGAAAGAGAATAGAGAATGGAAACTTATATGGAAGAATCTCTTTAATAAAGTTGTCCCTACTGATTGGCAAGAGACAGCATATGAAGTATTAAACGAGACCATACCAACAGCGGAGAAATTATGGCGACATGGCCGTACAACATGTAACAGATGCCAAATTTGTTCACAAATAGACACCTTGGAACATAGGATTGCCTCTTGCAAACAGGTGCATAATATCTGGATGGTGCTCAGAGACTTTATTGGAAAATGGTGTCCGCCGGAGTTTCCACCATGTCTTCGAAGGCTACAGAGACTGGAATTCAGTTTTAAAAACACGGCGCTCTACAGGTGTGCGATCTGGTTGGTAATGGGAACGTTACACTGGATAATGCAGAAAAATCCTGGAAATGTGGCATTACAGAGGGAATGGTTTGATTTCCTGCGAAGGGAACGTTGGAAGCTAATCACAGCGGGGCTCAGTGATTCGATGGAGCCTTATATCATCCGATTTGAGCTCCATTACACTGGTTCCGAAGTCAATTTCCATCCCAACATCTAGACTGGCTGCTTTCACGGAGCGCAGACAATCTTTAGCAAGATCAATTTGCTCGCCACAAGTTGCTCAGAACAGTGTGCCTTCAGATAGTTAGGCAATCCTTTGCAAGGACTATCCGCTCAGATGGACGCAAATGTAAGAAAAAATAGACTGGCTATAGAAGCTCAATACTGTAGCCTCAAATACTTCAAACAAAATTTGAAAAATTGGCACCTTCTTAAAAAAAAAAAAAAAAAAAAAAAAAAATGTATTTAGCGGGAACATTACGCAAGGTAACATATCTATGACGTAACGAGCATATGCTGCTCGGACAGGTCTCGCCTCGAGCCAGTAGGGCGGCAGCGATTCCTCGAAGTGGCGTCTCCTA
Organism: Mantis religiosa; assembly: GCA_030765055.1. Classification (NCBI taxonomy): domain Eukaryota; kingdom Metazoa; phylum Arthropoda; class Insecta; order Mantodea; family Mantidae; genus Mantis; species Mantis religiosa. The sequence continues at coordinate 330,734,173 of CM060948.1, read as the reverse complement.
TTTGTTCTCCCGCCGCCTACGAAGTAAGGTCAGCGATCAAGTTCCTTAACGCACGAAACATATCGCCCATCAGCACTGTCAGGTTTAGGGGTAGAACATCATGATCAAACAGATGGTGTGACGATGGTCCGAAGGTGGTCGAAGTGTCCATGATGAAGGGGGGCAGTGAGCGTTCCTTCCTCATTAATGATCACGTGGCGGCGCATCATGGAGAACCGACAGGGCTCAGCAACCACATTTTCGCAGATATCTTTGATCCTTGTTGCATGAAATTTTCGCTAAGTATCTGCTGTTCAAGAAATTGTGTGCCAGGTGGCTGTCGGAAAATCTAACACCCGAGCACAAAACGAAGCGTTTAAGAACAGCACTGACATTTCTGCAGTAGTATAATCATGACGACGATAGGGTCGTCACCGGCGATGAATCGTGTATTTCGCACATTATCCCGGAAACCAAGCAACAGTTAATGCATTTGCAGAAGTTCGGCTAGGAGCTGTTTGATTGACCATCATACAGTCCTGATCTTGCTCCCAAAGGTTTCCATCTTTTTTTGCCTCTCAAGAAATTCCTATCCTCCGTAAAAGGTTTCGAAACGACGAAGAGCTGAAGACGACCTTCACACCATGGTTCCATTCACAGGAGTTGGACTTCTACGACATAGGAATACAAAAGTTGATTCCACGATATGACAAGAGTTCTTTCGCTGATTATGTCGAAAAATAGCTCAAACATTGCTGTACCTGTTGCCAGTAAAGTTGTTGATCTAGCTTTATCGTCTTTGCTCTAAAAAATACGGAAACTTACTTTCTGGATGCGCCTCGTAGTAAGAGAACATCTGGTTAGTACGGGTTAGGTGAATTATTTTTAATTAAAATTGAATATTTTTGGAGAGTTTTGTAGAAGTAATTGAGAACAAGAACAGAAGAACCCGCCTCGGTAACGTAGATGGTGGTATGTCTGCCTCATGTTCAAGTGGTACCGAGTTCGAATCTAAATCAAGGTGAGTTACCTGGATAAGGAATTTCCGGAGCTTTCCCTTATCCTAAAAAGACGAATGTCGGGTAACTCGGAGCTCCATGGACCCTGGATCCCTTTGAGCATCATTTCACCCATTCCATTCATCGCCCGATATGACTTAAAAAGTTAAAGGACGTAAATTACAAAAAACAGAAGATATACATGGACAAATTTACTCAAATTCGGAGGGAGAGTTATTTTAGGGACTTGAAAGTGGATATGGGAAAAATATGTGTATTTTAATCTCTAAGAAAAATGAAACAGAGAGTGGATAGCCTGATTTACGTTAGATGTTTTGAAATTACCGGACATGCAATCAGTTATTATCTCAGAAATGTGTCCAATTTGTAGAGTTAAGAAGATTATGTATTTATTATTTTGCGGTATAAAGTTATAAATGGATAGAGGAAAAGTTTGATTGAAGAGAAATGATTGACGAGAAACAAAGAAGCTGTAATGAAAACTCTTTTCGGATATCATAAGGAGACATTACTATTCTGGAGGGTAGGCTTTAAATGGAGATGGTCAACAGAAATGTATTCAATATAGAAAGGGCAGCAAGTTGAGGTTATGCATGTAACAATTCTGAATATTAAACTAAACTCGTTCAGTGAGAGAATGAAGTAGACATGTAACTGCGCGTCCACGTGCAATTGCAATAACAAGAATCACGTGGACACAACTGTGAAATTCGCTACGTAATGAAAAATATGCGTATTTCACCACAAACTACATTCATTGCTTGTAGCACACAAGTATGGAAATTAATTTGTACTGCACGTGTCTGAGCTGGACATGAGTTAGATACTCTCCAGATCAAACATCTTCGAGCGGCTCGAGTCATCATCGCCAAGATATGTCAGGAAAATTTCCACCAGGACATCGATTTTCCCCTCCAAGTACCAAGTCACAAGCAGATGTTCAATACAAGTACTACACTTTTCAGGTGTTACAACGCAGAATAGAACATCAATTTCAGCCCTTGGAGTCTATAGGTAGTTATTTCTGAGGACCTGACTCCATGTCATCTATATCGGGTTTAAGAAGCCATGATAATACGAGGCGTGTCAGTAAAATAAGGTCTCCTATTTTATTTAATATAGAAAACATGTTTATTGTCAATAAATGTTACATTGATGTAAAGGAGGAACTTACAGCTATTTCTCAACGTAATCACCATTGCGATCGATGTACTTTTGCATGCGCTGTGGCAGTTTTTGTATACCCTTGTCATAGCACTCTCCCGCCAAGTTGCGCAGGTAGCGCTCAACCTCGTTTTTCAAATCATCGTCGGTCTGGAAATGTGTTCCACCCAGGTGTGACTTCAACTCAGGACACAGGTGATAATCACCAGGTACTAAGTCGGGACTGTAGGAGGGATGGGTCAGGATGTCCCATCCGAACTGAGCCAGGACATCAGCCGTTGCCTGTGCGGTATGGGGACGAGAGTTGTCGTGACAAAATATCACTCCCTTCACCAGCATTCGCCTCCTTCGATTTTGAATGGCACGTCGTAATTTTTAAAGTCTCACAATATATAGCGGCATTTATTGTTGTGCCGGTCGGCATAAATTGCGCAACAATACATCTTTTCTGTCCTAGAACACACTGGCCATCACTTTGCCTGCAGAAAATGTCTGTTTCAACTTTCGCAGCTTTGGCAAATTCGAATGCCGCCACTGACGAGAACGTTCTTCAGTTTCTGGTGTTGTGCAGTACACCCAGTTTTCATCGACAGTGACAATTGGATCCAACAATTCCTCGCCCTGTTCTGCATAGCGCTCCAGGAATCGGTGGGCCGCTTCAACACGTTGCCGTTTATGGCCTTCGGTGAGCATTTTGGGGACCCACCTCGCACACACCTTGCGATAATGCAAATGTTCGGTCAAAATCTTGTCAATCGTAGTCTTACTTACTTCAGGGATAAGCTCGCACAGCTCGCGAACTGTCACACGTCGATCTTTAAGCATTTCTTGCTCCACTTTTGCAATTGTTTTGGCTGAAACCGAAGGCCGACCACAACGTTGTTCGTCATGGACGTCTGTACTTCCGTCTGAATTCTCACTCACTTTCTCACCTTTTTGAGGACCATACACTGTGGCCCATAGACTTCTCATAACTGACGATAAATTTCAGTGGGGGTAGTGCCCTTGGCACTCAAAAAACGTAACACTGCATGCAACTCGCACTTGGCGGCGAAAGTGATTGGAAGCTCCATCGCAAACGGCTGCCCAAGACTAATGGTTGCAACATGTTCGTTGTGGTGTGGATTTGAAGGAATGAAACCAAGCTACACGTCAGTGTTGCCGGATCTCGCGTAATATCGTTCCTTACGGCTTCAGCGCCTTGGACAGCTCATTTTACGGACACGGCTCGTATAATATAGTGAGAGTAATGTTTACTTTCAAGTTTCCCTTTTCGTCACTTGTATACATACTTTTCATGTATTTTAGCACGAGACTGTGCCAATGCTAGCAATTATTTCTTCACCGAACTCCTATTTAAAGAACTTTCACTTATTCTGTAGCCACTGTATGAAGTACTTTCTCCAAGAAAACTGTTGATCAATTTTCTAACCTCACATCGCGTTACGGAGCATTGTCCATCAGCATTATGCTATTTGGGCTTCAATTAGAGAGAACCTTTCCAAACAAGATTTTAAAAACATCACCGTTCATTTCTTGGTGATAGTGTGCTGCTATTTTAGAAACAAAAACACATGCACACCATCCTAATCAAAGCCATCTTTACTTCCTCTGTGTGTATTACCAAGTGCTTACCTATCCCCGCGGGTTAGGCCCTGCATTTGAACCGAAATGAAACGCTGAAATGTTTCTTTGATTCTGCGATGGTATCAGTTCACTCTTTGCAGTCGAATATACAAGGTTTCGTCCATATAGAACACGTTCCGTGCTCATTTATTTTACAGAGAAAATCTCTCCGGTATAAAATAATATCATCTCTGTTCAGAATTTACTTTTCTGTTCACAAACTCAAAATCAGAAGCAGTTTATGATCATTTTAGATCTGCAAAGTCAAGCTTAGAATTAACACTTAGGAAGGATATCCATTATAAATCCATTATAACTGGTGAACCTTACGACAGATGGCTGTCACACACAGCCTCTGGCACAGTCTCTTCTTGCCGAGGCTTCTGTCAACAACAATGGCCTTCTCTTTACACACACTGTAAGTGCAGCGCTTCATTTCACCGCTCCCAAAAGTGAAAGGCATATGAACGCTGGCCAGTGCTCAAGCAGTGCGCTGTTGCCAAGCATAGTGAGTGGACCTGCAGAGGTTCTGTACGTAAGAGCACTTTTATCAGCCAGCAAAGGCTCTGCCTATTTTTTCCGTGATTAAAAAATACATTAAATATTCCTAAAACATGAAAATCTTACCTTGACACACGTCACAGCAATAGAACAGCAAGCACGGTTTACAATCCTCTCGATTTCCAACTTTGTGATCTTTCCCGGAGATTGAAGCACAGGCACGCTCCCTTTTTCTAAGGATGAAGCTGCTTCACTACAAATTCGTAACACTGTGTGTACATTACCTACAGCACAAGCTTCTATATTTAACTGCTGGGTTTTGAAAAACCTACAGTTGCCCTATATTCTGGATCAGAGAGCTTTCATAAAAACTTGTTTACATTAAATATAATTTTTGTGAACTGTGAATGAATCACTTCACGTTTGTTGATCGAAAAATCACTTGTCTCAGCTTCGAGGGACACGTTAACGCACTAGCACCACAAAAACTGAGAAAAGATATGTGTATAATAATAATTTAATGTAATATTAACAATATTTCAGCTCTAGTTCAACATACGACTTAACGACGCCATTCACTTTAACAAAACGGTACCTTTACTCTGAAAACGAACCGAAAATTAACTCTGTTTCAAACTGCGTGACTTCTGTTTCAATAGTAGGTGCATTATTTATTTATGGTTGAGATATTATGAGGAAAGAATGGTGTTTTCACTCAGGTTTATCTGTGTTGAACGGATGGATGTTGGGTAACCATAGCCATTGATACCGAAATTAAGGGGTGCAATGTATAAAGAATCGCAATGGATTTCAAAGGAGTCTTGTATGTTTGTTACGACACGAACAGGTGCAGTCGGTTGAGTCGTGTAACAAAAGACACGGGAATAACAGAATTCTTTGGGATAGCACTTGACTTCGTTGAAGAAGGCATTCTTCGGACCCTTTATAAATGGCCTGACAAAATAGTCACAAAGGGAATCTTTGTGTGTATAAAGGGCTTCGAGAAAGTGAAAGCTACACACCACGCGCAGCTGTGGTCATTGAGACCTCGGCGTGAAGCTGATTAGGGCAGTCCTCTTCTTCTGTCTTGGTCGAGGGCAGACCAGAAGCGATGAGAGAACATATTTGACGGTTCATATATACGTGAAGAACGAATTAAGTTTATCGAATAATAAGCATTCCACCTTCAGTCTCTCTGAACAGTGATATATTGGTAACCCTTAGTCGGCAACTACAAATTTGATGTTCTGATAAATGAAGCAGTCATTAAACCAGTTTCAAACGGGCATTCCAGTGTCATTAAAACTATCCTTCTCATACATGCTAATGCATACCCTGTGAGAAACCTCATTGCTTTACCCTAGGCTAAACATTATTTGCTTCAAACCGTCGCCCCAAGTGGAATTCTTTGCTCGCCAATATATTTGCCTCACCATGTTGAGATAAAACGTGCATCGCTCGTGTTCTAAGTATCGCAGAGACAGTATTTTTGTACGTTCGTGATCAGAAAATAAAATTATTTCTTTTTATAAGATTTGCATCTGTAATTTTTAAATATTTATCCGTAACATTTAACCATAACATGTTAAGATAAAACGTCCATCCGTCGTGTTCTAAGTATCGTAGAGACAAGATTTTTGTACGTCATGATCAGAAAATAAAATTATTTCTTATTATGAGACTGGCATCTGTAATTCTCAAATATTTATCCGTAATATTTAACCATAACATGTTAAGATAAAACGTCCATCGGTCGTGTTCTAAGTATCGTAGAGACAAGATTTTTGTATGGTCATGATCAGAAAATAAAATTATTTCTTATTATGAGACTGGCATCTGTAATTCTCAAATATTTATCCGTAACATTTAACCATAACATGTTAAGATAAAGCGTCCATCGGTCGTGTTCTAAGTATCGTAGAGACAAGATTTTTGTACGGTCATGATCAGAAAATAAAATTACTTCTTATTATGAGACTGGCATCTGTAATTCTCAAATATTTATCCGTAACATTTAACCATAACATGTTAAGATAAAACGTCCATCGGTCGTGTTCTAAGTATCGTAGAGACATGATCTTTATACGGTCACGATCAGAAAGTAAAATTCTTCCCTATTATAAGATTGGCCTCTGTCATTTTCAAACATTTATCCGAGCGTAATTAATTAATATAATGTTCCTAGTTCAGGCGCATGAGATGCGTGTAACACATTCAGCAGCGCTGATGGGAGTCGCAAGCTTAGGATTGACTGGAGTCTGCAGTGCGGCCCGCCTCCATATGTCTTTAACTTTTGCGAAGATTTTTTTTATGTGTACTTATAAAAGCAGTTATTAAATACATTCAGGATTATTGTCTTCTCAACAGTACATAGTAGTACGTTGTAACACTAACTTCTTCAAAGATATTGACTTCAAAACTGTTACATAGATTCAACATGGAAAATTCAATGCCACGGCCGGGATTTGAACCACGGATCTCCTCGTTTCCGTCCAGTCACTCTAACCCATTGAGCTACCATGGCCAACTTGCGGTCACGACATTAAATTCTCCATTTGACTCATTTCCCGGTAAACCACTAGGGGTTCTCGCATCCGAGATACACTGTTTGTGGCGACTTACTATCGCAAGTACTGGAGTCCCAGGCTTCATTATTTAACTCTTATTATTTTAGTTATTTGATGGCAATTAATCATTTCTTCACACTAGCCTTATATAGTACTGTCGCGAAGCCGTTATCTACGATGGCGCGGCTAGTGTACACAAAGAGCCGGCAAATAAAGATAGGTGATATAAAGGACTTGCTGGCACAATTAGAATTTCACATTTGGAAGGTTTTAGTGGTATCTGGATTGACAAAGAATAGTTGTTTTCTTATTTGTTCCAGAAATCGCTAGAATTTATCAATGAGGTATTTAAGAAGGCGATGAGTCGCCAAGAGTCAGTCGCGAACAGTCGCGAGTAGTAGTAAACAGCTGTAGTGTGTTGCTGTAACGAGAGCTGATGTAAACAGGACGCTGTTGTAGATTGTGATTCTGCTGCTACGAAGTGTATTTCTACGCAAATAACGAATATTTAGAATTTCGACAAATTGGACTTTTGATTCTACGAACCCACAAAGTCACAGTACTTACAATAGTAAGTCGCCACAAACGGTGTATCTGGAATACGAGAAGGGGCTAAATGGAGAATTTAATGTCAGGACGGCAAGTTGGCCATGGTAGCTCACTGCTTTTCTTTATGGTAGTTTACGTCCTCCAACGATGAGTGGAAAGGGTAAAATGGTGCTCAAATGAACCAAGGGTCCATAGAGTTTAGAGTTGCCCGACATTCGTCTTTCAGGATAAGAGAAAACCCCGGAAAAACCTTATCCAAGTAACTCACTCTGACCGAGATTCGAACTCGAGACCTCTTGAACCAGAGGCAGACGTGCTACCATGTACGCTACCGAGACGGGTGGTCAATGGGTTAGAGCGACTAGTCGGAAACCAGAAGATCCGTGGTTCAAATCCCGGCCATTGCATTGAATTTTTCATGTTGACTCTATCCAAGACCTATATACGACTAGTGTAAAGAAATGATTAATTTTCAAAACTGTTGTTTGGTTTGTTTTCGTATTGTTTTCCCCTCAGCGACCCAGTTACGTTCAAGAGGTCCCGAGATCGAATCTCGGTCAGGGCGAGCTTCCTGGATAAGGATTTTCCGGGGTTTTCCCTTATCCTTACAGACGAATGTCAGGTAGTTCTAAGCTCGATTGAACCTGGACACATTTGAGCATCGTTTCACCCATTTCATTCACCGTCCGATATGACTTAACGTTCGAGGACGTAAAATTACAAAAAAAAAAAAAAAAAAAAAAAAAAAAAAAAAAAAAAAGCGACCCAGTTGGGCGTACCTTACAAAATACTCTTGTCAGAAATTCAATAAACAACATTCTTTTTTATAATTTAGCTATGGTTGGTGTTCAAATATTTTGTGTTCTTGCAAACATGAAGTAACTTTTAACAGCTTTTATTTTCCAAGGAACTACATATTTACAAAGCGGAAGCAGCATAACCATGAAAATGACGTGCACTGGTTAATAAATAGAATAAATAAAAATAAAGTGACCAGTACTTAATTACATGTTTTGTTGACAAGTATAAAAAAGGACCTTGTTTCAGCAGTGAATTCATGGAAGTTTCCGGTTACTAATATCGCATTAATGTTAATTCATTGTATGTCATTTGAGTTCGAGGTTCAAGGGTAAAAAAAAGGTCACCTTATTACGCTGACCTTGATTATTGTATTTAGAACTTTTTACATGACATATCAACAAGCCCTGACTTCATGCGGAAGTGTTCCTAAAGGTGAATCGTTCCTAGATATCGGAGGTTCAGATATCCGGATGTGCTTGTTTGACCGTCACAAATCGGGCAGGAACCCTTCTCGTATCATGGGTAACGTGAAGCACCGTTTGCTTTTTTAAGACAGTTTCTTGAAGTAAAGAAAGAAAAATGACATTAATGAAAGACCTCCAGCACCTCACACGTACAAGATAGAAAAACTTATTTGTTTGAAGGACATATTTCTTCGACTCAGAGGGTCTCAAAACATGCATTTTCAATGAAATCCGAAAATTAATGCATTGGGTTGAATGAAATACTTCCTCTAGTACTCTATGTAACAAATGATGTGTGGTCATAACATGCACCCCCTTTCAAGTATTTTGTACACCCCTTTGTTGGAAGTGTGGGAGGGGGGGGGGCAAGAAGAGGACGCCATACAATCAAATACAATAATGAACGCAGCTCCTTTAGTCTTCTCTCTGGTATAACCTGGATTGATATAATTGGACACTGCAGAGTTCGAATGTTCACAGGATAAAACATATATATGTTTTTGGCTTAATGCGAGGGTGGTCTGAAAAGTTTCCGACGTCAATATGAAGATGGCAGCATTTGTAAATAAAAGCTAGTGCATTTCGTTGTACATCTGTTGACAGTTACTCACCGAAGTTTCAGCCATTTCGGATGCTCATTTGTTACGTAACAGTCATTTGAGTGTGTTGATGTGAGTGTTTTTATGAGATTGGACAAAATCGAGCATCGATCTGTCATTAAATATTTGTTTTCTAAAGGCAATACGCCTACACAAATCAAAGTGGAGTTGGATTTTGTGTATGATGACTCTCCACCATCATCTACCATAGTCAAATTTTGGACAGCTGAATTTAAACGTGGCCGTATGAACTTGGGAGACAATGACCGTTCGGGACGTCCAAAAACTGCAACTACCGACAAAAACATCGCCAAAGTTCAAGAAATGGTGCTAGAGGACCGCCGAATTAAAGTAGCAGAGATAGCAGAGGCTAGGAACAGGTCAAACGAACGTGTTTGTCACATATTAAATCAACATTTAGGCTTGAGAAAGCTGTCCGCGCGTTGGGTGCCGCGTTTGCTCACGTTAGATCTAAAACGTGTTCGAATGAACATTTCCAACGCTCTGTTGGTGCACTTTAGACGCAATGAATGTGACTTTTGGCGCCCATTAATTACTGTAAATGAAACTTGGATACACCATTATACGCCCGAAACAAAAATACAGTCCAAACAGTGGACTGCAAAGGGGGAATCGGCTCCAAAGAAGCAAAAAACTGTTTGAAAGTGATGGCAACTCTTTTTGGGGGGGGGGTAGTCATGGAGTTATTTTAATCGATTATCTTCCAAAAGGAAAAACCATTACAGGAGCATAGTACGCATCATTACTTGACAAGCTGAAGGCAGAACTTGCGGAAAAACGGCCACATTTGCAAAAATAAATCCTGTTTCACCAAGATAACGCATCGTCTCACACCTCAGCGGCTGCAATGGCGAAAATCCACGAATTACGGTTTTAACTGCTTGACTGTCCAGATCTAGCCCAAAGCGACTTCTTTTTGTTCCCTCATCTGAAAATTGCGCTCGGAGGACAGAGATTTTCGTCAAATGAAGAGGCAATCACCTTCGTGAACAATTATTTCGCAGAGAAAAGCGCCAGGTACTACTCGGACAGGTTACAGAGGAGAAGTGGGAGAAGTGTATTGAGTTACAAGGATACTATGTTGAAAAAAATCTGAAAAACTGTCTTGTCTCTTTATTAGGTCGGAAACTTTTCAGACCACTTGTCTGGTTCTCACAGGCGGGAACCAGGAGTACCAACAATAAAACTACTACGGCGTGTTTGTTTCACATTAAGCTAACAGAATATAATAAGATTGAACTTTATTACGAAAACTTATGACCGTAAAAAAGTTAGGATCAGTTTTCATTGAACAGCCTTAAAGATGCCAGAAATAAATGATATTTTGTATTTTTTATTTTTAAATAGATTGTTCTGTATTTTAAATAATGTTCTTAATTCCTGACTGTACGATATATGTTATTGAGAAAATAATATTTGAAGCTATCTCAATATTTTTCATGCTCTCTGTATGCCTGCCGCTGGAAACCTTGACAGCACTTTTGTACAGAAACAGCGTCTAAATTTGAAGCATAAAGGTTTAAATACTGACGGATGCTCAGTTTCTTTTTTCAAAAAAGAAGTAGCTTGTTCCAGATCTCTAACGTTCTACTGCTTTCGAAAAGTATGAGATGGAATTCTTTAGTTAACTAAAGCTCTTTTATTTTATAGACATAAACCGAAAACTCATTTGTAGTTGAATGGCTGATTATAGCAAACCATAACAAAAATATTGCTTTTGTATGTTGTGTATGCTTCATATTATTCTAAATGTTGCAAGGTTAGAAAGTAAAGCCCGCCTCGGTAGCGTGGTGGTAGAGTGTCTGCCTCACTTTCCAGAGGTCCCGAGTTCGAATCTCGGTGAGGGTGAGTTACCTGAATAAGTTTTTTTCGGGGTTTTTCATCATCCTGAAAGATGAATGTCGGGTAACCCTAAGCTCTATTGACCCTGGGATGATTTGAGCATCATTTCACCCATTCCATTCATCGTCCGATATGACTTAACGTGTGAGGACGTAAAATTAATAATAAAAAAAATTATAAAGTAAAGCATGCTGTTTGAAATTTGTTAGGGTGTCATTAAACATTGGAGTTAAATATTTTTAAAACTACTTCTGCCTCTACTGCCATCACCACCATGTTCTGTTCATAACGTTTTTTTTTTTTTTTTTTTTCCCCTTTTTTCTTTTGATTTTTTAAACATCCTGTTCAGTTTTAAAGGGAACGCTTGGCATCTGTTTGTTGCTGTATTAATTAAGGCGTCAAATCTTGCCCAAATCTTCTTCTTTTTTGGTAATTTGATCTAAAAATAATAAATTTAAAATGAAGTTTCCATAATAATACCTGGTATAGATTTCAGAAACCCACCCATTAGATATACAGATTTCATTTTATTTTATTTTATTTTTATTGTGCTTCAGCATAATAACACATCATCACTAGCTGCCACTGATTACTACAAACTTAAACCCGTGATAAGGTACTAACTGTTTGGTTTTTAAAATGTTTTACACCATAGCACATATTACACAATGTTTTTTTTTTTAACTTAAATCTTTGTATAAGCGTCTTAAGTAATCATTTTAAAGATCTCTAAGGAGGAAAGACTACTGAACAAGTGTCTCCTAAGTTATTTTTTATATTTTTATACATTTTTATTCGTTTATTTTAATTTTTTTGTTATTTTTTAATGATGGAGACAGGTACAGGTTAAGTCGTTTAGCACATTTTTTGTTTAATTGACTTGTACTGTGAGACAAATGAAGGGTTATATTTGCTTAAATGGTTATTAGATCTGCATTTGTTCCAAGTAATAAATGTATGGCTCCAGAGAACGCAAGGTTTTCTTCCGTATATAGGCCCATCACTGCTCCTTTAAAAATTTACGTAAGTGCTTTCCTAGCACAGTGTCTCCTCGCCGTACTTTCAGCAGCCAATGTAGTGTACCAGCAACCAACCACACTGCAAAATTATGAAATTTTGTGCTTTTGAAGCGAAACTCCAGTTGTACCAACTGTGGTACCGAACGTATGCATTCCTCTTGAGGAAGTTTATGTAAGGCGTCTCGGAGGGAGGTCCAAATCAAGTCAGCCCGCTGACAGTTGTACAAGCGATGCTCAAGTGTATCATCTGCCATACATATTCCACAGATCTTTGAATTTACTCTCCCGTGACGCCACATCTTCTCTGCAGATGGAACAGTTTCATTAACAACTTCATAAACAGTTTCTCTCCAGATCGACGGAAGGTTACGGTTGGTTGAATTGGCCCAATTACATTTCCAATCCTGACGGTATTTTGTTTCCATATTAGGTGGTTGTACATTGGCTCCATCAAGTGACGATAGAGGTTCTTGGTAGTCAGAATCTTCTCCAGTGGCTCCCCGGAATTTTCAAGAGCACGAAGCTTGGTGACCTAACGCTGAAATTGCCGTGTCGGTCTCTCCACGGGATGTAACTGGTCATGCCAAAACTGCTTGTCAATCGGAGACTCACTGCCAAGTAACGAGGACAATACTGTCATTCCCAACAACGCCGTTCTCTCCACGGTATGTAACTGTTCATGCCAAAACTGCTTGTCAATCGGAGACTCACTGCCAAGTAACTAGGACAATACTGTCATTCCCAACAACGCCGTTCTCTCCACGGTATGTAACTGGTCATGCCAAAACTGCTTGTCAATCGGAGACTCACTGCCAAGTAACGAGGACAATACTGTCATTCCCAACAATGCCGGTCTCTCCACGGTATGTAACTGGTCATGCCAAAACTGCTTGTCCATCGGAGACTCACTGCCAAGTAACGAGGACAATACTGTCATTCTCAACAATGCCGGTCTCTCCACGGTATGTAACTGTTCATGCAAAAACTGCTTGTCAATCGGAGACTCACTGCTAAGTAACGAGGACAATACTGTCTTTCCCAACAACGCCGTTCTCTCCACGGTATGTAACTGGTCATGCCAAAACTGCTTGTCAATCGGAGACTCACTGCTAAGTAACGAGGACAATACTGTCTTTCCCAACAACGCCGTTCTCTCCACGGTATGTAACTGGTCATGCCAAAACTGCTTGTCGGAGACTCACTGCCAAGTAACGAGGACAATACTGTCTTTCCCAACAACGCCGGTCTCTCCACGGTATGTAACTGGTCATGCCAAAACTGCTTGTCAATCGGACACTCACTGCCAAGTAACTAGGACAATACTGTCTTTCCCAACAACGCCGGTCTCTCCACGGTATGTAACTGGTCATGCCAAAACTGCTTGTCGGAGACTCACTGCCAAGTAACTAGGACAATACTGTCTTTCCCAACAACGCCGTTCTCTCCACGGTATGTAACTGGTCATGCCAAAACTGCTTGTCGGAGACTCACTGCCAAGTAACGAGGACAATACTGTCTTTCCCAACAACGCCGGTCTCTCCACGGTATGTAACTGGTCATGCCAAAACTGCTTGTCAATCGGACACTCACTGCCAAGTAACTAGGACAATACTGTCTTTCCCAACAACGCTGGTCTCTCCACGGTATGTAACTGGTCATGCCAAAACAGCTTGTCGGAGACTCACTGCCAAGTAACGAGGACAATACTGTCTTTCCCAACAACGCCGGTCTCTCCACGGTATGTAACTGGTCATGCCAAAACTGCTTGTCAATCGGAGACTCACTGCCAAGTAACGAGGACAATACTGTCTTTCCCAACAACGCCGGTCTCTCCACGGTATGTAACTGGTCATGCCAAAACTGCTTGTCAATCGGAGACTCACTGCCAAGTAACTAGGACAATACTGTCTTTCCCAACAACGCCGGTCTCTCCACGGTATGTAACTGGTCATGCCAAAACTGCTTGTCAATCGGACACTCACTGCCAAGTAACGAGGACAATACTGTCTTTCCCAACAACGCCGCTCTCTCCACGGTATGTAACTGGTCATGCAAAAACTGCTTGTCGGAGACTCACTGCCAAGTAACTAGGACAATACTGTCTTTCCCAACAACGCCGCTCTCTCCACGGTATGTAACTGGTCATGCCAAAACTGCTTGTCAATCGGACACTCACTGCCAAGTAACTAGGACAATACTGTCTTTCCCAACAACGCCGCTCTCTCCACGGTATGTAGCTGGTCATGCCAAAACTGCTTGTCGGAGACTCACTGCCAAGTAACGAGGACAATACTGTCTTTCCCAACAACGCCGGTCTCTCCACGGTATGTAACTGGTCATGCCAAAACTGCTTGTCAATCGGACACTCACTGCCAAGTAACTAGCACAATACTGTCTTTCCCAACAACGCCGCTCTCTCCACGGTATGTAGCTGGTCATGCCAAAACTGCTTGTCAATCGGACACTCACTGCCAAGTAACTAGGACAATACTGTCTTTCCCAACAACGCCGGTCTCTCCACGGTATGTAAATGGTCATGCCAAAACTGCTTGTCAATCGGACACTCACTGCCAAGTAACTAGGACAATACTGCCTTTCCCAACAACGCCGTTCTCTCCACGTTATGTAACTGGTCATGCCAAAACTGCTTGTCAATCGGACACTCACTGCCAAGTAACTAGGACAATACTGTCATTCCCAACAACGCCGCTCTCTCCACGGTATGTAACTGGTCATGCCAAAACTGCTTGTCAATCGGACACTCACTGCCAAGTAACTAGGACAATACTGTCTTTCCCAACAACGCCGGTCTCTCCACGGTATGTAGCTGGTCATGCCAAAACTGCTTGTCGGAGACTCACTGCCAAGTAACGAGGACAATACTGTCTTTCCCAACAACGCTGGTCTCTCCACGGTATGTAACTGGTCATGCCAAAACTGCTTGTCAATCGGACACTCACTGCCAAGTAACGAGGACAATACTGTCTTTCCCAACAACGCCGGTCTCTCCACGGTATGTAACTGGTCATGCCAAAACTGCTTGTCGGAGACTCACTGCCAAGTAACGAGGACAATACTGTCATTCCCAACAACGCCGGTCTCTCCACGGTATGTAACTGTTCATGCAAAAACTGCTTGTCGGAGACTCACTGCCAAGTAACTAGGACAATACTGTCTTTCCCAACAACGCCGGTCTCTCCACGGTATGTAGCTGGTCATGCCAAAACTGCTTGTCGGAGACTCACTGCCAAGTAACGAGGACAATACTGTCTTTCCCAACAACGCCGGTCTCTCCACGGTATGTAACTGTTCATGCCAAAACTGCTTGTCAATCGGAGACTCACTGCCAAGTAACGAGGACAATACTGTCTTTCCCAACAACGCCGTTCTCTCCACGGTATGTAACTGGTCATGCAAAAACTGCTTGTCGGAGACTCACTGCCAAGTAACGAGGACAATACTGTCTTTCCCAACAACGCCGGTCTCTCCACGGTATGTAACTGGTCATGCCAAAACTGCTTGTCAAACGGACACTCACTGCCAAGTAACTAGGACAATACTGTCTTTCCCAACAACGCCGTTCTCTCCACGGTATGTAACTGGTCATGCCAAAACTGCTTGTGAATCGGACACTCACTGCCAAGTAACTAGGACAATACTGTCTTTCCCAACAACGCCGGTCTCTCCACGGTATGTAGCTGGTCATGCCAAAACTGCTTGTCGGAGACTCACTGCCAAGTAACGAGGACAATACTGTCTTTCCCAACAACGCCGGTCTCTCCACGTTATGTAACTGGTCATGCCAAAACTGCTTGTCAATCGGACACTCACTGCCAAGTAACTAGGACAATACTGTCTTTCCCAACAACGCCGCTCTCTCCACGGTATGTAGCTGGTCATGCCAAAACTGCTTGTCGGAGACTCACTGCCAAGTAACGAGGACAATACTGTCTTTCCCAACAACGACGGTCTCTCCACGGTATGTAACTGGTCATGCCAAAACTGCTTGTCAATCGGACACTCACTGCCAAGTAACTAGGACAATACTGTCTTTCCCAACAACGCCGCTCTCTCCACGGTATGTAGCTGGTCATGCCAAAACTGCTTGTCAATCGGACACTCACTGCCAAGTAACGAGGACAATACTGTCTTTCCCAACAACGCCGTTCTCTCCACGGTATGTAGCTGGTCATGCCAAAACTGCTTGTCAATCGGAGACTCACTGCCAAGTAACTAGGACAATACTGTCTTTCCCAACAACGCCGCTCTCTCCACGGTATGTAGCTGGTCATGCCAAAACTGCTTGTCAATCGGACACTCACTGCCAAGTAACTAGGACAATACTGTCTTTCCCAACAACGCCGCTCTCTCCACGGTATGTAAATGGTCATGCCAAAACTGCTTGTCAATCGGACACTCACTGCCAAGTAACTAGGACAATACTGTCTTTCCCAACAACGCCGTTCTCTCCACGTTATGTAACTGGTCATGCCAAAACTGCTTGTCAATCGGACACTCACTGCCAAGTAACTAGGACAATACTGTCTTTCCCAACAACGCCGGTCTCTCCACGGTATGTAACTGGTCATGCCAAAACTGCTTGTCGGAGACTCACTGCCAAGTAACGAGGACAATACTGTCTTTCCCAACAACGCCGGTCTCTCCACGGTATGTAACTGTTCATGCCAAAACTGCTTGTCAATCGGAGACTCACTGCCAAGTAACGAGGACAATACTGTCTTTCCCAACAACGCCGTTCTCTCCACGGTATGTAACTGGTCATGCCAAAACTGCTTGTCGGAGACTCACTGCCAAGTAACGAGGACAATACTGTCTTTCCCAACAACGCCGTTCTCTCCACGGTATGTAACTGGTCATGCCAAAACTGCTTGTCGGAGACTCACTGCCAAGTAACGAGGACAATACTGTCTTTCCCAACAACGCCGGTCTCTCCACGGTATGTAACTGGTCATGCCAAAACTGCTTATCAATCGGACACTCACTGCCAAGTAACTAGGACAATACTGTCTTTCCCAACAACGCCGTTCTCTCCACGGTATGTAACTGGTCATGCCAAAACTGCTTGTCGGAGACTCACTGCCAAGTAACGAGGACAATACTGTCTTTCCCAACAACGCCGGTCTCTCCACGGTATGTAGCTGGTCATGCCAAAACTGCTTGTCAATCGGACACTCACTGCCAAGTAACTAGGACAATACTGTCTTTCCCAACAACGCCGGTCTCTCCACGGTATGTAGCTGGTCATGCCAAAACTGCTTGTCGGAGACTCACTGCCAAGTAACGAGGACAATACTGTCTTTCCCAACAACGCCGGTCTCTCCACGGTATGTAACTGGTCATGCCAAAACTGCTTGTCGGAGACTCACTGCCAAGTAACGAGGACAATACTGTCTTTCCCAACAACGCCGGTCTCTCCACGGTATGTAACTGGTCATGCCAAAACTGCTTGTCAATCGGACACTCACTGCCAAGTAACGAGGACAATACTGTCTTTCCCAACAACGCCGTTCTCTCCACGGTATGTAACTGGTCATGCCAAAACTGCTTGTCAATCGGACACTCACTGCCAAGTAACGAGGACAATACTGTCTTTCCCAACAACGCCGTTCTCTCAACGGTATGTAACTGTTCATGCCAAAACTGCTTGTCAATCGGAGACTCACTGCCAAGTAACTAGGACAATACTGTCTTTCCCAACAACGCCGTTCTCTCCATGGTATGTAACTGTTCATGCCAAAACTGCTTGTCGGAGACTCACTGCCAAGTAACGAGGACAATACTGTCTTTCCCAACAACGCCGTTCTCTCCACGGTATGTAACTGTTCATGCAAAAACTGCTTGTCGGAGACTCACTGCCAAGTAACTAGGACAATACTGTCTTTCCCAACAACGCCGTTCTCTCCACGGTATGTAACTGTTCATGCCAAAACTGCTTGTCAATCGGAGACTCACTGCCAAGTAACTAGGACAATACTGTCTTTCCCAACAACGCCGTTCTCTCCACGGTATGTAACTGGTCATGCCAAAACTGCTTGTCAATCGGAGACTCACTGCCAAGTAACGAGGACAATACTGTCTTTCCCAACAACGCCGGTCTCTCCACGGTATGTAACTGGTCATGCCAAAACTGCTTGTCAATCGGAGACTCACTGCCAAGTAACTAGGACAATACTGTCTTTCCCAACAACGCCGTTCTCTCCACGGTATGTAACTGGTCATGCCAAAACTGCTTGTCAATCGGACACTCACTGCCAAGTAACGAGGACAATACTGTCTTTCCCAACAACGCCGTTCTCTCCACGGTATGTAACTGGTCATGCCAAAACTGCTTGTCAATCGGAGACTCACTGCCAAGTAACGAGGACAATACTGTCTTTCCCAACAACGCCGCTCTCTCCACGGTATGTAACTGGTCATGCAAAAACTGCTTGTCGGAGACTCACTGCCAAGTAACGAGGACAATACTGTCTTTCCCAACAACGCCGTTCTCTCCACGGTATGTAACTGGTCATGCCAAAACTGCTTGTCAATCGGACACTCACTGCCAAGTAACGAGGACAATACTGTCTTTCCCAACAACGCCGTTCTCTCCACGGTATGTAACTGGTCATGCCAAAACTGCTTGTCAATCGGACACTCACTGCCAAGTAACTAGGACAATACTGTCTTTCCCAACAACGCCGTTCTCTCCACGGTATGTAACTGGTCATGCCAAAACTGCTTGTCGGAGACTCACTGCCAAGTAACGAGGACAATACTGTCTTTCCCAACAACGCCGGTCTCTCCACGGTATGTAACTGTTCATGCCAAAACTGCTTGCCGGAGACTCACTGCCAAGTAACGAGGACAATACTGTCTTTCCCAACAACGCCGGTCTCTCCACGTTATGTAACTGGTCATGCCAAAACTGCTTGTCGGAGACTCACTGCCAAGTAACGAGGACAATACTGTCTTTCCCAACAACGCCGGTCTCTCCACGGTATGTAACTGGTCATGCCAAAACTGCTTGTCGGAGACTCACTGCCAAGTAACGAGGACAATACTGTCTTTCCCAACAACGCCGGTCTCTCCACGGTATGTAACTGGTCATGCCAAAACTGCTTGTCGGAGACTCACTGCCAAGTAACGAGGACAATACTGTCTTTCCCAACAACGCCGGTCTCTCCACGGTATGTAACTGGTCATGCCAAAACTGCTTGTCGGAGACTCACTGCCAAGTAACGAGGACAATACTGTCTTTCCCAACAACGCAGGTCTCTCCACGGTATGTAACTGGTCATGCCAAAACTGCTTGTCGGAGACTCACTGCCAAGTAACGAGGACAATACTGTCTTTCCCAACAACGCCGGTCTCTCCACGGTATGTAACTGGTCATGCCAAAACTGCTTGTCAATCGGACACTCACTGCCAAGTAACGAGGACAATACTGTCTTTCCCAACAACGCCGGTCTCTCCACGGTATGTAACTGGTCATGCCAAAACTGCTTGTCAATCGGACACTCACTGCCAAGTAACTAGGACAATACTGTCTTTCCCAACAACGCCGGTCTCTCCACGGTATGTAACCGGTCATGCCAAAACTGCTTGTCAATCGGAGACTCACTGCCAAGTAAGGAGAACAATACTGTCTTTCCCAACAACGCCGGTCTCTCCACGGTATGTAGCTGGTCATGCCAAAACTGCTTGTCGGAGACTCACTGTCAAGTAACGAGGACAATAATGTCTTTCCCAACAACGCCGTTCTCTCCACGGTATGTAGCTGGTCATGCCAAAACTGCTTGTCGGAGACTCACTGCCAAGTAACGAGGACAATACTGTCTTTCCCAACAACGCCGGTCTCTCCACGGTATGTAGCTGGTCATGTCAAAACTGCTTGTCGGAGACTCACTGCCAAGTAACGAGGACAATACTGTCTTTCCCAACAACGCCGCACTCTCCACGGTATGTAACTGTTCATGCCAAAACTGCTTGTCAATCGGAGACTCACTGCCAAGTAACTAGGACAATACTGTCTTTCCCAACAGCGCCTTTCTCTCCACGGTATGTAACTGGTCATGCCAAAACTGCTTGTCAATCGGACACTCACTGCCAAGTAACGAGGACAATACTGTCTTTCCCAACAACGCCGCACTCTCCACGGTATGTAACTGTTCATGCCAAAACTGCTTGTCAATCGGAGACTCACTGCCAAGTAACTAGGACAATACTGTCTTTCCCAACAGCGCCTTTCTCTCCACGGTATGTAACTGGTCATGCCAAAACTGCTTGTCAATCGGATACTCACTGCCAAGTAACTAGGACAATACTGTCTTTCCCAACAGCGCCTTTCTCTCCACGGTATGTAACTGGTCATGCCAAAACTGCTTGTCAATCGGAGACTCACTGCCAAGTAACGAGGACAATACTGTCTTTCCCAACAACGCCGGTCTCTCCACGGTATGTAACTGGTCATGCAAAAACTGCTTGTCAATCGGACACTCACTGCCAAGTAACTAGGACAATACTGTCATTCCCAACAACGCCGCTCTCTCCACGGTATGTAACTGGTCATGCCAAAACTGCTTGTCAATCGGAGACTCACTGCCAAGTAACGAGGACAATACTGTCATTCCCAACAACGCCGGTCTCTCCACGGTATGTAACTGGTCATGCCAAAACTGCTTGTCAATCGGAGACTCACTGCTAAGTAACGAGGACAATACTGTCATTCCCAACAACGCCGCTCTCTCCACGGTATGTAACTGGTCATGCCAAAACTGCTTGTCAATCGGAGACTCACTGCTAAGTAACGAGGACAATACTGTCATTCCCAACAACGCCGCTCTCTCCACGGTATGCAACTGGTCATGCAAAAACTGCTTGTCAATCGGAGACTCACTGCCAAGTAACGAGGACAATACTGTCATTCCCAACAACGCCGGTCTCTCCACGGTATGTAACTGGTCATGCCAAAACTGCTTGTCAATCGGAGACTCACTGCTAAGTAACGAGGACAATACTGTCATTCCCAAAACGCCGCTCTCTCCACGGTATGTAGCTGGTCATGCCAAAACTGCTTGTCAATCGGAGACTCACTGCTAAGTAACGAGGACAATACTGTCATTCCCAACAACGCCGTTCTCTCCACGGTATGTAACTGTTCATGCCAAAACTGCTTGTCAATCGGAGACTCACTGCCAAGTAACTAGGATAATACTGTCTTTCCCAACAACGCCGTTCTCTCCACGGTATGTAACTGTTCATGCAAAAACTGCTTGTCAATCGGAGACTCACTGCCAAGTAACTAGGACAATACTGTGTTTCCCAACAACGCCGTTCTCTCCACGTTATGTAACTGGTCATGCCAAAACTGCTTGTCAATCGGAGACTCACTGCCAAGTAACGAGGACAATACTGTCATTCCCAACAACGCCGGTCTCTCCACGGTATGTAACTGTTCATGCCAAAACTGCTTGTCGGAGACTCACTGCCAAGTAACTAGGACAATACTGTCTTTCCCAACAACGCTGGTCTCTCCACGGTATGTAACTGTTCATGCCAAAACTGCTTGTCAATCGGAGACTCACTGCCAAGTAACGAAGACAATACTGTCTTTCCCAACAACGCTGGTCTCACCACGGTATGTAAATGTTCATGCCAAAACTGCTTGTCAATGGGAGACTCACTGCCAAGTAACGAAGCCAACACTGTCTTTCCCAACAACGCTGGTCTCTCCACGGTATGTAACTGTTCATGCCAAAACTGCTTGTCAATCGGAGACTCACTGCCAAGTAACGAGGACAATACTGTCTTTCCCAACAACGCCGGTCTCTCCACGGTATGTAACTGTTCATGCCAAAACTGCTTGTCAATCGGAGACTCACTGCCAAGTAACGAGGACAATACTGCCTTTCCCAACAACGCCGTTCTCTCCACGGTATGTAACTGGTCATGCAAAACTGCTTGTCGGAGACTCACTGCCAAGTAACTAGGACAATACTGTCTTTCCCAAGAACGCCGGTCTCTCCACGGTATGTAACTGTTCATGCCAAAACTGCTTGTCAATCGGACACTCACTGCCAAGTAACTAGGACAATACTGTCTTTCCCAACAACGCCGTTCTCTCCACGGTATGTAACTGTTCATGCCAAAACTGCTTGTCAATCGGACACTCACTGCCAAGTAACTAGGACAATACTGTCTTTCCCAACAACGCCGTTCTCTCCACGGTATGTAACTGTTCATGCCAAAACTGCTTGTCGGAGACTCACTGCCAAGTAACGAGGACAATACTGTCTTTCCCAACAACGCCGTTCTCTCCACGGTATGTAACTGTTCATGCCAAAACTGCTTGTCAATCGGAGACTCACTGCCAAGTAACGAGGACAATACTGTCTTTCCCAACAACGCCGTTCTCTCCACGGTATGTAACTGTTCATGCCAAAACTGCTTGTCAATCGGACACTCACTGCCAAGTAACTAGGACAATACTGTCTTTCCCAACAACGCCGTTCTCTCCACGGTATGTAACTGTTCATGCCAAAACTGCTTGTCAATCGGAGACTCACTGCCAAGTAACGAGGACAATACTGTCTTTCCCAACAACGCTGGTCTCTCCACGGTATGTAACTGTTCATGCCAAAACTGCTTGTCGGAGACTCACTGCCAAGTAACTAGGACAATACTGTCTTTCCCAACAACGCCGTTCTCTCCACGGTATGTAACTGGTCATGCAAAAACTGCTTGTCCTTCGGAGACTCACTGCCAAGTAACGAGGACAATACTGTCTTTCCCAACAACGCCGTTCTCTCCACGGTATGTAACTGGTCATGCCAAAACTGCTTGTCAATCGGAGACTCACTGCCAAGTAACGAGGACAATACTGTCTTTCCCAACAACGCTGGTCTCTCCACGGTATGTAACTGTTCATGCCAAAACTGCTTGTCAATCGGAGACTCACTGCCAAGTAACGAGGACAATACTGTCTTTCCCAACAACGCCGTTCTCTCCACGGTATGTAACTGTTCATGCCAAAACTGCTTGTCAATCGGACACCCACTGCCAAGTAACTAGGACAATACTGTCTTTCCCAACAACGCCGTTCTCTCCACGGTATGTAACTGGTCATGCCAAAACTGCTTGTCAATCGGAGACTCACTGCCAAGTAACGAGGACAATACTGTCTTTCCCAACAACGCTGGTCTCTCCACGGTATGTAACTGTTCATGCCAAAACTGCTTGTCAATCGGAGACTCACTGCCAAGTAACGAGAACAATACTGTCTTTCCCAACAACGCCGTTCTCTCCACGGTATGTAACTGGTCATGCAAAAACTGCTTGTCGGAGACTCACTGCCAAGTAACTAGGACAATACTGTCTTTCCCAACAACGCCGTTCTCTCCACGGTATGTAACTGGTCATGCAAAAACTGCTTGTCAATCGGAGACTCACTGCCAAGTAACGAGGACAATACTGTCTTTCCCAACAACGCCGTTCTCTCCACGGTATGTAACTGGTCATGCCAAAACTGCTTGTCGGAGACTCACTGCCAAGTAACGAGGACAATACTGTCTTTCCCAACAACGCTGGTCTCTCCACGGTATGTAACTGTTCATGCCAAAACTGCTTGTCGGAGACTCACTGCCAAGTAACGAGGACAATACTGTCTTTCCCAACAACGCCGTTCTCTCCACGGTATGTAACTGTTCATGCCAAAACTGCTTGTCGGAGACTCACTGCCAAGTAACTAGGACAATACTGTCTTTCCCAACAACGCCGTTCTCTCCACGGTATGTAACTGGTCATGCAAAAACTGCTTGTCGGAGACTCACTGCCAAGTAACTAGGACAATACTGTCTTTCCCAACAACGCCGCTCTCTCCACGGTATGTAACGGGTCATGCAAAAACTGCTTGTCGGAGACTCACTGCCAAGTAACGAGGACAATACTGTGTTTCCCAACAACGCCGGTCTCTCCACGGTATGTAACTGGTCATGCCAAAACTGCTTGTCGGAGACTCACTGCCAAGTAACTAGGACAATACTGTCTTTCCCAACAACGCCGTTCTCTCCACGGTATGTAACTGGTCATGCAAAAACTGCTTGTCGGAGACTCACTGCCAAGTAACTAGGACAATACTGTCTTTCCCAACAACGCCGGTCTCTCCACGGTATGTAACTGGTCATGCAAAAACTGCTTGTCGGAGACTCACTGCCAAGTAACGAGGACAATACTGTGTTTCCCAACAACGCCGCTCTCTCCACGGTATGTAGCTGGTCATGCCAAAACTGCTTGTCGGAGACTCACTGCCAAGTAACTAGGACAATACTGTCTTTCCCAACAACGCCGGTCTCTCCACGGTATGTAACTGTTCATGCAAAAACTGCTTGTCAATCGGAGACTCACTGCCAAGTAACTAGGACAATACTGTCTTTCCCAACAACGCCGCTCTCTCCACGGTATGTAACTGTTCATGCAAAAACTGCTTGTCAATCGGAGACTCACTGCCAAGTAACTAGGACAATACTGTGTTTCCCAACAACGCCGTTCTCTCCACGGTATGTAACTGGTCATGCCAAAACTGCTTGTCAATCGGACACTCACTGCCAAGTAACGAGGACAATACTGTCTTTCCCAACAACGCCGTTCTCTCCACGGTATGTAACTGGTCATGCCAAAACTGCTTGTCAATCGGACACTCACTGCCAAGTAACGAGGACAATACTGTCTTTCCCAACAACGCCGTTCTCTCAACGGTATGTAACTGTTCATGCCAAAACTGCTTGTCAATCGGAGACTCACTGCCAAGTAACTAGGACAATACTGTCTTTCCCAACAACGCCGTTCTCTCCATGGTATGTAACTGTTCATGCCAAAACTGCTTGTCGGAGACTCACTGCCAAGTAACGAGGACAATACTGTCTTTCCCAACAACGCCGTTCTCTCCACGGTATGTAACTGTTCATGCAAAAACTGCTTGTCGGAGACTCACTGCCAAGTAACTAGGACAATACTGTCTTTCCCAACAACGCCGTTCTCTCCACGGTATGTAACTGTTCATGCCAAAACTGCTTGTCAATCGGAGACTCACTGCCAAGTAACTAGGACAATACTGTCTTTCCCAACAACGCCGTTCTCTCCACGGTATGTAACTGGTCATGCCAAAACTGCTTGTCAATCGGAGACTCACTGCCAAGTAACGAGGACAATACTGTCTTTCCCAACAACGCCGGTCTCTCCACGGTATGTAACTGGTCATGCCAAAACTGCTTGTCAATCGGAGACTCACTGCCAAGTAACTAGGACAATACTGTCTTTCCCAACAACGCCGTTCTCTCCACGGTATGTAACTGGTCATGCCAAAACTGCTTGTCAATCGGACACTCACTGCCAAGTAACGAGGACAATACTGTCTTTCCCAACAACGCCGTTCTCTCCACGGTATGTAACTGGTCATGCCAAAACTGCTTGTCAATCGGAGACTCACTGCCAAGTAACGAGGACAATACTGTCTTTCCCAACAACGCCGTTCTCTCCACGGTATGTAACTGGTCATGCCAAAACTGCTTGTCAATCGGACACTCACTGCCAAGTAACGAGGACAATACTGTCTTTCCCAACAACGCCGTTCTCTCCACGGTATGTAACTGGTCATGCCAAAACTGCTTGTCAATCGGACACTCACTGCCAAGTAACGAGGACAATACTGTCTTTCCCAACAACGCCGTTCTCTCCACGGTATGTAACTGGTCATGCCAAAACTGCTTGTCAATCGGACACTCACTGCCAAGTAACTAGGACAATACTGTCTTTCCCAACAACGCCGTTCTCTCCACGGTATGTAACTGGTCATGCCAAAACTGCTTGTCGGAGACTCACTGCCAAGTAACGAGGACAATACTGTCTTTCCCAACAACGCCGGTCTCTCCACGGTATGTAACTGTTCATGCCAAAACTGCTTGCCGGAGACTCACTGCCAAGTAACGAGGACAATACTGTCTTTCCCAACAACGCCGGTCTCTCCACGTTATGTAACTGGTCATGCCAAAACTGCTTGTCGGAGACTCACTGCCAAGTAACGAGGACAATACTGTCTTTCCCAACAACGCCGGTCTCTCCACGGTATGTAACTGGTCATGCCAAAACTGCTTGTCGGAGACTCACTGCCAAGTAACGAGGACAATACTGTCTTTCCCAACAACGCCGGTCTCTCCACGGTATGTAACTGGTCATGCCAAAACTGCTTGTCGGAGACTCACTGCCAAGTAACGAGGACAATACTGTCTTTCCCAACAACGCCGGTCTCTCCACGGTATGTAACTGGTCATGCCAAAACTGCTTGTCGGAGACTCACTGCCAAGTAACGAGGACAATACTGTCTTTCCCAACAACGCAGGTCTCTCCACGGTATGTAACTGGTCATGCCAAAACTGCTTGTCGGAGACTCACTGCCAAGTAACGAGGACAATACTGTCTTTCCCAACAACGCCGGTCTCTCCACGGTATGTAACTGGTCATGCCAAAACTGCTTGTCGGAGACTCACTGCCAAGTAACGAGGACAATACTGTCATTCCCAACAACGCAGGTCTCTCCACGGTATGTAACTGGTCATGCCAAAACTGCTTGTCGGAGACTCACTGCCAAGTAACGAGGACAATACTGTCTTTCCCAACAACGCCGTTCTCTCCACGGTATGTAACTGGTCATGCCAAAACTGCTTGTCAATCGGACACTCACTGCCAAGTAACGAGGACAATACTGTCTTTCCCAACAACGCCGGTCTCTCCACGGTATGTAACTGGTCATGCCAAAACTGCTTGTCAATCGGACACTCACTGCCAAGTAACTAGGACAATACTGTCTTTCCCAACAACGCCGGTCTCTCCACGGTATGTAACCGGTCATGCCAAAACTGCTTGTCAATCGGAGACTCACTGCCAAGTAAGGAGAACAATACTGTCTTTCCCAACAACGCCGGTCTCTCCACGGTATGTAGCTGGTCATGCCAAAACTGCTTGTCGGAGACTCACTCTCAAGTAACGAGGACAATAATGTCTTTCCCAACAACGCCGTTCTCTCCACGGTATGTAGCTGGTCATGCCAAAACTGCTTGTCGGAGACTCACTGCCAAGTAACGAGGACAATACTGTCTTTCCCAACAACGCCGGTCTCTCCACGGTATGTAGCTGGTCATGTCAAAACTGCTTGTCGGAGACTCACTGCCAAGTAACGAGGACAATACTGTCTTTCCCAACAACGCCGCACTCTCCACGGTATGTAACTGTTCATGCCAAAACTGCTTGTCAATCGGAGACTCACTGCCAAGTAACTAGGACAATACTGTCTTTCCCAACAGCGCCTTTCTCTCCACGGTATGTAACTGGTCATGCCAAAACTGCTTGTCAATCGGAGACTCACTGCCAAGTAACGAGGACAATACTGTCTTTCCCAACAACGCCGCACTCTCCACGGTATGTAACTGTTCATGCCAAAACTGCTTGTCAATCGGAGACTCACTGCCAAGTAACTAGGACAATACTGTCTTTCCCAACAGCGCCTTTCTCTCCACGGTATGTAACTGGTCATGCCAAAACTGCTTGTCAATCGGATACTCACTGCCAAGTAACTAGGACAATACTGTCTTTCCCAACAGCGCCTTTCTCTCCACGGTATGTAACTGGTCATGCCAAAACTGCTTGTCAATCGGAGACTCACTGCCAAGTAACGAGGACAATACTGTCTTTCCCAACAACGCCGGTCTCTCCACGGTATGTAACTGGTCATGCAAAAACTGCTTGTCAATCGGACACTCACTGCCAAGTAACTAGGACAATACTGTCATTCCCAACAACGCCGCTCTCTCCACGGTATGTAACTGGTCATGCCAAAACTGCTTGTCAATCGGAGACTCACTGCCAAGTAACGAGGACAATACTGTCATTCCCAACAACGCCGGTCTCTCCACGGTATGTAACTGGTCATGCCAAAACTGCTTGTCAATCGGAGACTCACTGCTAAGTAACGAGGACAATACTGTCATTCCCAACAACGCCGCTCTCTCCACGGTATGTAACTGGTCATGCCAAAACTGCTTGTCAATCGGAGACTCACTGCTAAGTAACGAGGACAATACTGTCATTCCCAACAACGCCGCTCTCTCCACGGTATGCAACTGGTCATGCAAAAACTGCTTGTCAATCGGAGACTCACTGCCAAGTAACGAGGACAATACTGTCATTCCCAACAACGCCGGTCTCTCCACGGTATGTAACTGGTCATGCCAAAACTGCTTGTCAATCGGAGACTCACTGCTAAGTAACGAGGACAATACTGTCATTCCCAAAACGCCGCTCTCTCCACGGTATGTAGCTGGTCATGCCAAAACTGCTTGTCAATCGGAGACTCACTGCTAAGTAACGAGGACAATACTGTCATTCCCAACAACGCCGTTCTCTCCACGGTATGTAACTGTTCATGCCAAAACTGCTTGTCAATCGGAGACTCACTGCCAAGTAACTAGGATAATACTGTCTTTCCCAACAACGCCGTTCTCTCCACGGTATGTAACTGTTCATGCAAAAACTGCTTGTCAATCGGAGACTCACTGCCAAGTAACTAGGACAATACTGTGTTTCCCAACAACGCCGTTCTCTCCACGTTATGTAACTGGTCATGCCAAAACTGCTTGTCAATCGGAGACTCACTGCCAAGTAACGAGGACAATACTGTCATTCCCAACAACGCCGGTCTCTCCACGGTATGTAACTGTTCATGCCAAAACTGCTTGTCGGAGACTCACTGCCAAGTAACTAGGACAATACTGTCTTTCCCAACAACGCTGGTCTCTCCACGGTATGTAACTGTTCATGCCAAAACTGCTTGTCAATCGGAGACTCACTGCCAAGTAACGAAGACAATACTGTCTTTCCCAACAACGCTGGTCTCACCACGGTATGTAAATGTTCATGCCAAAACTGCTTGTCAATGGGAGACTCACTGCCAAGTAACGAAGCCAACACTGTCTTTCCCAACAACGCTGGTCTCTCCACGGTATGTAACTGTTCATGCCAAAACTGCTTGTCAATCGGAGACTCACTGCCAAGTAACGAGGACAATACTGTCTTTCCCAACAACGCCGGTCTCTCCACGGTATGTAACTGTTCATGCCAAAACTGCTTGTCAATCGGAGACTCACTGCCAAGTAACGAGGACAATACTGCCTTTCCCAACAACGCCGTTCTCTCCACGGTATGTAACTGGTCATGCAAAACTGCTTGTCGGAGACTCACTGCCAAGTAACTAGGACAATACTGTCTTTCCCAAGAACGCCGGTCTCTCCACGGTATGTAACTGTTCATGCCAAAACTGCTTGTCAATCGGACACTCACTGCCAAGTAACTAGGACAATACTGTCTTTCCCAACAACGCCGTTCTCTCCACGGTATGTAACTGTTCATGCCAAAACTGCTTGTCAATCGGACACTCACTGCCAAGTAACTAGGACAATACTGTCTTTCCCAACAACGCCGTTCTCTCCACGGTATGTAACTGTTCATGCCAAAACTGCTTGTCGGAGACTCACTGCCAAGTAACGAGGACAATACTGTCTTTCCCAACAACGCCGTTCTCTCCACGGTATGTAACTGTTCATGCCAAAACTGCTTGTCAATCGGAGACTCACTGCCAAGTAACGAGGACAATACTGTCTTTCCCAACAACGCCGTTCTCTCCACGGTATGTAACTGTTCATGCCAAAACTGCTTGTCAATCGGACACTCACTGCCAAGTAACTAGGACAATACTGTCTTTCCCAACAACGCCGTTCTCTCCACGGTATGTAACTGTTCATGCCAAAACTGCTTGTCAATCGGAGACTCACTGCCAAGTAACGAGGACAATACTGTCTTTCCCAACAACGCTGGTCTCTCCACGGTATGTAACTGTTCATGCCAAAACTGCTTGTCGGAGACTCACTGCCAAGTAACTAGGACAATACTGTCTTTCCCAACAACGCCGTTCTCTCCACGGTATGTAACTGGTCATGCAAAAACTGCTTGTCCTTCGGAGACTCACTGCCAAGTAACGAGGACAATACTGTCTTTCCCAACAACGCCGTTCTCTCCACGGTATGTAACTGGTCATGCCAAAACTGCTTGTCAATCGGAGACTCACTGCCAAGTAACGAGGACAATACTGTCTTTCCCAACAACGCTGGTCTCTCCACGGTATGTAACTGTTCATGCCAAAACTGCTTGTCAATCGGAGACTCACTGCCAAGTAACGAGGACAATACTGTCTTTCCCAACAACGCCGTTCTCTCCACGGTATGTAACTGTTCATGCCAAAACTGCTTGTCAATCGGACACTCACTGCCAAGTAACTAGGACAATACTGTCTTTCCCAACAACGCCGTTCTCTCCACGGTATGTAACTGGTCATGCCAAAACTGCTTGTCAATCGGAGACTCACTGCCAAGTAACGAGGACAATACTGTCTTTCCCAACAACGCTGGTCTCTCCACGGTATGTAACTGTTCATGCCAAAACTGCTTGTCAATCGGAGACTCACTGCCAAGTAACGAGAACAATACTGTCTTTCCCAACAACGCCGTTCTCTCCACGGTATGTAACTGGTCATGCAAAAACTGCTTGTCCTAGACTCACTGCCAAGTAACTAGGACAATACTGTCTTTCCCAACAACGCCGTTCTCTCCACGGTATGTAACTGGTCATGCAAAAACTGCTTGTCAATCGGAGACTCACTGCCAAGTAACGAGGACAATACTGTCTTTCCCAACAACGCCGTTCTCTCCACGGTATGTAACTGGTCATGCCAAAACTGCTTGTCGGAGACTCACTGCCAAGTAACGAGGACAATACTGTCTTTCCCAACAACGCTGGTCTCTCCACGGTATGTAACTGTTCATGCCAAAACTGCTTGTCGGAGACTCACTGCCAAGTAACGAGGACAATACTGTCTTTCCCAACAACGCCGTTCTCTCCACGGTATGTAACTGTTCATGCCAAAACTGCTTGTCGGAGACTCACTGCCAAGTAACTAGGACAATACTGTCTTTCCCAACAACGCCGTTCTCTCCACGGTATGTAACTGGTCATGCAAAAACTGCTTGTCGGAGACTCACTGCCAAGTAACTAGGACAATACTGTCTTTCCCAACAACGCCGCTCTCTCCACGGTATGTAACGGGTCATGCAAAAACTGCTTGTCGGAGACTCACTGCCAAGTAACGAGGACAATACTGTGTTTCCCAACAACGCCGGTCTCTCCACGGTATGTAACTGGTCATGCCAAAACTGCTTGTCGGAGACTCACTGCCAAGTAACTAGGACAATACTGTCTTTCCCAACAACGCCGTTCTCTCCACGGTATGTAACTGGTCATGCAAAAACTGCTTGTCGGAGACTCACTGCCAAGTAACTAGGACAATACTGTCTTTCCCAACAACGCCGGTCTCTCCACGGTATGTAACTGGTCATGCAAAAACTGCTTGTCGGAGACTCACTGCCAAGTAACGAGGACAATACTGTGTTTCCCAACAACGCCGCTCTCTCCACGGTATGTAGCTGGTCATGCCAAAACTGCTTGTCGGAGACTCACTGCCAAGTAACTAGGACAATACTGTCTTTCCCAACAACGCCGGTCTCTCCACGGTATGTAACTGTTCATGCAAAAACTGCTTGTCAATCGGAGACTCACTGCCAAGTAACTAGGACAATACTGTCTTTCCCAACAACGCCGCTCTCTCCACGGTATGTAACTGTTCATGCAAAAACTGCTTGTCAATCGGAGACTCACTGCCAAGTAACTAGGACAATACTGTGTTTCCCAACAACGCCGTTCTCTCCACGTTATGTAACTGGTCATGCCAAAACTGCTTGTCGGAGACTCACTGCCAAGTAACGAGGACAATACTGTCCTTCCCAACAACGCCGGTCTCTCCACGGTATGTAACTGTTCATGCCAAAACTGCTTGTCGGAGTCTCACTGCCAAGTAACTAGGACAATACTGTCTTTCCCAACAACGCTGGTCTCTCCACGGTATATAACTGTTCATGCCAAAACTGCTTGTCAATCGGAGACTCACTGCCAAGTAACGAGGACAATACTGTCTTTCCCAACAACGCTGGTCTCTCCACGGTATGTAGCTGTTCATGCCAAAACTGCTTGTCAATCGGAGACTCACTGCCAAGTAACTAGGACAATACTGTCTTTCCCAACAACGCTGGTCTCTCCACGGTATGTAACTGTTCATGCCAAAACTGCTTGTCAATCGGAGACTCACTGCCAAGTAACGAGGACAATACTGTCTTTCCCAACAACGCTGGTCTCTCCACGGTATGTAACTGTTCATGCCAAAACTGCTTGTCAATCGGAGACTCACTGCCAAGTAACGAGGACAATACTGTCTTTCCCAACAACGCCGGTCTCTCCACGGTATGTAACTGTTCATGCCAAAACTGCTTGTCAATCGGAGACTCACTGCCAAGTAACGAGGACAATACTGTCTTTCCCAACAACGCCGTTCTCTCCACGGTATGTAACTGTTCATGCCAAAACTGCTTGTCGGAGACTCACTGCCAAGTAACGAGGACAATACTGTCTTTCCCAACAACGCTGGTCTCTCCACGGTATGTAACTGTTCATGCCAAAACTGCTTGTCGGAGACTCACTGCCAAGTAACTAGGACAATACTGTCTTTCCCAACAACGCCGTTCTCTCCACGGTATGTAACTGGTCATGCAAAAACTGCTTGTCGGAGACTCACTGCCAAGTAACGAGGACAATACTGTCTTTCCCACAACGCCGGTCTCTCCACGGTATGTAACTGGTCATGCAAAAACTGCTTGTCGGAGACTCACTGCCAAGTAACGAGGACAATACTGTCTTTCCCAACAACGCCGCTCTCTCCACGGTATGTAACTGGTCATGCAAAAACTGCTTGTCGGAGACTCACTGCCAAGTAACTAGGACAATACTGTCTTTCCCAACAACGCTGGTCTCTCCACGGTATGTAACTGGTCATGCCAAAACTGCTTGTCAATCGGACACTCACTGCCAAGTAACGAGGACAATACTGTCTTTCCCAACAACGCCGTTCTCTCCACGGTATGTAACTGGTCATGCAAAAACTGCTTGTCAATCGGAGACTCACTGCCAAGTAACTAGGACAATACTGTCTTTCCCAACAACGCCGTTCTCTCCACGGTATGTAACTGGTCATGCAAAAACTGCTTGTCAATCGGACACTCACTGCCAAGTAACTAGGACAATACTGTCTTTCCCAACAATGCCGTTCTCTCCACGGTATGTAACTGGTCATGCAAAAACTGCTTGTCAATCGGAGACTCACTGCCAAGTAACTAGGACAATACTGTCTTTCCCAACAACGCCGTTCTCTCCACGGTATGTAACTGGTCATGCAAAAACTGCTTGTCAATCGGACACTCACTGCCAAGTAACTAGGACAATACTGTCTTTCCCAACAACGCCGTTCTCTCCACGGTATGTAACTGGTCATGCAAAAACTGCTTGTCAATCGGAGACTCACTGCCAAGTAACTAGGACAATACTGTCTTTCCCAACAACGCCGTTCTCTCCACGGTATGTAACTGGTCATGCAAAAACTGCTTGTCAATCGGACACTCACTGCCAAGTAACGAGGACAATACTGTCTTTCCCAACAACGCCGGTCTCTCCACGGTATGTAACTGTTCATGCCAAAACTGCTTGTCAATCGGAGACTCACTGCCAAGTAACTAGGACAATACTGTCTTTCCCAACAACGCCGTTCTCTCCACGGTATGTAACTGGTCATGCAAAAACTGCTTGTCAATCGGACACTCACTGCCAAGTAACTAGGACAATACTGTCTTTCCCAACAACGCCGGTCTCTCCACGGTATGTAGCTGGTCATGCAAAAACTGCTTGTCGCAGACTCACTGCCAAGTAACTAGGACAATACTGTCTTTCCCAACAACGCCGCTCTCTCCACGGTATGTAACTGGTCATGCCAATACTGCTTGTCGGAGACTCACTGCCAAGTAACGAGGACAATACTGTCTTTCCCAACAACGCCGTTCTCTCCACGGTATGTAACTGGTCATGCCAAAACTGCTTGTCGGAGACTCACTGCCAAGTAACGAGGACAATACTGTCTTTCCCAACAACGCCGTTCTCTCCACGGTATGTAGCTGGTCATGCAAAAACTGCTTGTCGGAGACTCACTGCCAAGTAACGAGGACAATACTGTCTTTCCCAACAACGCCGTTCTCTCCACGGTATGTAGCTGGTCATGCAAAAACTGCTTGTCGGAGACTCACTGCCAAGTAACTAGGACAATACTGTCTTTCCCAACAACGCCGTTCTCTCCACGGTATGTAACTGTTCATGCCAGAACTGCTTGTCAATCGGAGACTCACTGCCAAGTAACTAGGACAATACTGTCTTTCCCAACAACGCCGTTCTCTCCACGGTATGTAACTGGTCATGCAAAAACTGCCTGTCGGAGACTCACTGCCAAGTAACTAGGACAATACTGTCTTTCCCAACAACGCCGCTCTCTCCACGGTATGTAACTGGTCATGCAAAAACTGCTTGTCGGAGACTCACTGCCAAGTAACGAGGACAATACTGTCTTTCCCAACAACGCCGGTCTCTCCACGGTATGTAACTGGTCATGCCAAAACTGCTTGTCAATCGGAGACTCACTGCCAAGTAACTAGGACAATACTGTCTTTCCCAACAACGCCGGTCTCTCCACGGTATGTAACTGGTCATGCCAAAACTGCTTGTCAATCGGAGACCCACTGCCAAGTAACGAGGACAATACTGTCTTTCCCAACAACGACGGTCTCTCCACGGTATGTAACTGGTCATGCAAAAACTGCTTGTCAATCGGACACTCACTGCCAAGTAACTAGGACAATACTGTCTTTCCCAACAACGCCGTTCTCTCCACGGTATGTAACTGGTCATGCAAAAACTGCTTGTCAATCGGAGACTCACTGCCAAGTAACTAGGACAATGCTGTCTTTCCCAACAACGCCGTTCTCTCCACGGTATGTAACTGGTCATGCCAAAACTGCTTGTCAATCGGAGACTCACTGCCAAGTAACTAGGACAATACTGTCTTTCCCAACAACGCCGTTCTCTCCACGGTATGTAACTGTTCATGCCAGAACTGCTTGTCAATCGGAGACTCACTGCCAAGTAACTAGGACAATACTGTCTTTCCCAACAACGCCGTTCTCTCCACGTTATGTAACTGGTCATGCAAAAACTGCCTGTCGGAGACTCACTGCCAAGTAACTAGGACAATACTGTCTTTCCCAACAACGCCGCTCTCTCCACGGTATGTAACTGGTCATGCAAAAACTGCTTGTCGGAGACTCACTGCCAAGTAACGAGGACAATACTGTCTTTCCCAACAACGCCGCTCTCTCCACGGTATGTAACTGGTCATGCCAAAACTGCTTGTCAATCGGACACTCACTGCCAAGTAACTAGGACAATACTGTCTTTCCCAACAACGCCGCTCTCTCCACGGTATGTAACTGGTCATGCCAAAACTGCTTGTCAATCGGACACTCACTGCCAAGTAACGAGGACAATACTGTCTTTCCCAACAACGCCGGTCTCTCCACGGTATGTAACTGGTCATGCCAAAACTGCTTGTCAATCGGACACTCACTGCCAAGTAACTAGGACAATACTGTCTTTCCCAACAACGCCGCTCTCTCCACGGTATGTAACTGGTCATGCAAAAACTGCTTGTCAATCGGAGACTCACTGCCAAGTAACGAGGACAATACTGTCTTTCCCAACAACGCCGCTCTCTCCACGTTATGTAACTGGTCATGCAAAAACTGCTTGTCGGAGACTCACTGCCAAGTAACTAGGACAATACTGTCTTTCCCAACAACGCCGCTCTCTCCACGTTATGTAACTGGTCATGCAAAAACTGCTTGTCGGAGACTCACTGCCAAGTAACTAGGACAATACTGTCTTTCCCAACAACGCCGCTCTCTCCACGGTATGTAACTGGTCATGCCAAAACTGCTTGTCGGAGACTCACTGCCAAGTAACGAGGACAATACTGTCTTTCCCAACAACGCCGCTCTCTCCACGGTATGTAACTGGTCATGCAAAAACTGCTTGTCGGAGACTCACTGCCAAGTAACTAGGACAATACTGTCTTTCCCAACAACGCCGCTCTCTCCACGGTATGTAACTGGTCATGCCAAAACTGCTTGTCAATCGGAGACTCACTGCCAAGTAACTAGGACAATACTGTCTTTCCCAACAACGCCGCTCTCTCCACGTTATGTAACTGGTCATGCAAAAACTGCTTGTCGGAGGCTCACTGCCAAGTAACTAGGACAATACTGTCTTTCCCAACAACGCCGCTCTCTCCACGGTATGTAACTGGTCATGCCAAAACTGCTTGTCGGAGACTCACTGCCAAGTAACGAGGACAATACTGTCTTTCCCAACAACGCCGCTCTCTCCACGGTATGTAACTGGTCATGCAAAAACTGCTTGTCGGAGACTCACTGCCAAGTAACTAGGACAATACTGTCTTTCCCAACAACGCCGCTCTCTCCACGGTATGTAACTGGTCATGCAAAAACTGCTTGTCGGAGACTCACTGCCAAGTAACGAGGACAATACTGTCTTTCCCAACAACGCCGCTCTCTCCACGGTATGTAACTGGTCATGCCAAAACTGCTTGTCGGAGACTCACTGCCAAGTAACGAGGACAATACTGTCTTTCCCAACAACGCCGTTCTCTCCACGGTATGTAACTGGTCATGCCAAAACTGCTTGTCGGAGACTCACTGCCAAGTAACGAGGACAATACTGTCTTTCCCAACAACGCCGTTCTCTCCACGGTATGTAACTGGTCATGCCAAAACTGCTTGTTAATCGGAGACTCACTGCCAAGTAACTAGGACAATACTGTCTTTCCCAACAACGCCGGTCTCTCCACGGTATGTAACTGGTCATGCCAAAACTGCTTGTCGGAGACTCACTGCCAAGTAACGAGGACAATACTGTCTTTCCCAACAACGCCGTTCTCTCCACGGTATGTAACTGGTCATGCCAAAACTGCTTGTCGGAGACTCACTGCCAAGTAACGAGGACAATACTGTCTTTCCCAACAACGCCGCTCTCTCCACGTTATGTAGCTGGTCATGCCAAAACTGCTTGTCGGAGACTCACTGCCAAGTAACGAGGACAATACTGTCTTTCCCAACAACGCCGCTCTCTCCACGTTATGTAACTGTTCATGCCAAAACTGCTTGTCAATTGGAGACTCACTGCCAAGTAACTAGGACAATACTGTCTTTCCCAACAACGCCGTTCTCTCCACGGTATGTAACTGGTCATGCCAAAACTGCTTGTCAATCGGACACTCACTGCCAAGTAACTAGGACAATACTGTCTTTCCCAACAACGCCGCTCTCTCCACGGTATGTAACTGGTCATGCCAAATCTGCTTGTCAATCGGACACTCACTGCCAAGTAACGAGGACAATACTGTCTTTCCCAATAACGCCGTTCTCTCCACGTTATGTCACTGGTCATGCCAAAACTGCTTGTCAATCGGACACTCACTGCCAAGTAACTAGGACAATACTGTCTTTCCCAACAACGCCGCTCTCTCCACGGTATGTAACTGGTCATGCCAAAACTGCTTGTCAATCGGAGACTCACTGCCAAGTAACGAGGACAATACTGTCTTTCCCAATAACGCCGTTCTCTCCACGTTATGTCACTGGTCATGCCAAAACTGCTTGTCAATCGGACACTCACTGCCAAGTAACGAGGACAATACTGTCTTTCCCAACAACGCCGTTCTCTCCACGGTATGTAACTGGTCATGCAAAAACTGCTTGTCGGAGACTCACTGCCAAGTAACGAGGACAATACTGTCTTTCCCAACAACGCCGTTCGCTCCACGTTATGTAACTGGTCATGCCAAAACTGCTTGTAAATCGGAGACTCACTGCCAAGTAACTAGGACAATACTGTCTTTCTCAACAACGCCGTTCTCTCCACGGTATGTAACTGGTCATGCAAAAACTGCTTGTCGGAGACTCACTGCCAAGTAACGAGGACAATACTGTCTTTCTCAACAACGCCGTTCTCTCCACGGTATGTAGCTGGTCATGCCAAAACTGCTTGTCAATCGGAGACTCACTGCCAAGTAACTAGGACAATACTGTCTTTCCCACAACGCCGTTCTCTCCACGTTATGTAACTGGTCATGCCAAAACTGCTTGTCGGAGACTCACTGCCAAGTAACGAGGACAATACTGTCTTTCCCAACAACGCCGTTCTCTCCACGTTATGTAACTGATCATGCGAAAACTGCTTGTCAATCGAAGACTCACTGCCAAGTAAGGAGAACAATACTGTCTTTCCCAACAACGCCGCTCTCTCCACGGTATGTAACTGTTCATGCCAAAACTGCTTGTCAATCGGAGACTCACTGCCAAGTAACTAGGACAATACTGTCTTTCCCAACAACGCCGTTCTCTCCACGGTATGTAACTGGTCATGCCAAAACTGCTTGTCGGAGACTCACTGCCAAGTAACGAGGACAATACTGTCTTTCCCAACAACGCTGGTCTCTCCACGGTATGTAACTGGTCATGCAAAAACTGCTTGTCGGAGACTCACTGCCAAGTAACGAGGACAATACTGTCTTTCCCAACAACGCCGCACTCTCCACGGTATGTAACTGGTCATGCAAAAACTGCTTGTCGGAGACTCACTGCCAAGTAACGAGGACAATACTGTCTTTCCCAACAACGCTGGTCTCTCCACGGTATGTAACTGGTCATGCCAAAACTGCTTGTAAATCGGAGCCTCACTGCCAAGTAACGAGGACAATACTGTCTTTCCCAACAATGCCGTTCTCTCCACGTTATGTAACTGGTCATGCCAAAACTGCTTGTCAATCGGAGACTCACTGCCAAGTAAGGAGAACAATACTGTGTTTCCCAACAATGCCGGTCTCTCCACGGTATGTAACTGGTGATGCCAGAACTGCTTGTCGATCGGAGACTCACTGCCAAGTAACGAGAACAATACTGTCTTTCCCAACAACGCCGTTCTCTCCACGGTATGTAACTGTTCATGCCAAAACTGCTTGTCAATCGGAGACTCACTGCCAAGTAACTAGGA
Organism: Mantis religiosa; assembly: GCA_030765055.1. Taxonomy (NCBI): domain Eukaryota; kingdom Metazoa; phylum Arthropoda; class Insecta; order Mantodea; family Mantidae; genus Mantis; species Mantis religiosa. Next base: position 330,694,809 of record CM060948.1, on the reverse strand, counting down.
CAATACTGTCTTTCCCAACAACGCCGTTCTCTCCACGGTATGTAACTGGTCATGCAAAAACTGCTTGTCGGAGACTCACTGCCAAGTAACGAGGACAATACTGTCTTTCCCAACAACGCTGGTCTCTCCACGGTATGTAACTGGTCATGCCAAAACTGCTTGTAAATCGGAGACTCACTGCCAAGTAACGAGGACAATACTGTCTTTCCCAACAATGCCGTTCTCTCCACGTTATGTAACTGGTCATGCCAAAACTGCTTGTCGGAGACTCACTGCCAAGTAACGAGGACAATACTGTCTTTCCCAACAACGCCGTTCTCTCCACGTTATGTAACTGGTCATGCCAAAACTGCTTGTCGGAGACTCACTGCCAAGTAACTAGGACAATACTGTCTTTCCCAACAACGCCGTTCTCTCCATGTTATGTAACTGGTCATGCCAAAACTGCTTGTCGGAGACTCACTGCCAAGTAACGAGGACAATACTGTCTTTCCCAACAACGCCGTTCTCTCCACGTTATGTAACTGGTCATGCCAAAACTGCTTGTCGGAGACTCACTGCCAAGTAACGAGGACAATACTGTCTTTCCCAACAACGCCGTTCTCTCCACGTTATGTAACTGGTCATGCCAAAACTGCTTGTCGGAGACTCACTGCCAAGTAACTAGGACAATACTGTCTTTCCCAACAACGCCGTTCTCTCCACGGTATGTAACTGTTCATGCCAAAACTGCTTGTCGGAGACTCACTGCCAAGTAAGGAGGACAATACTGTCTTTCCCAACAACGCCGTTCTCTCCACGTTATGTAACTGGTCATGCCAAAACTGCTTGTCAATCGAAGACTCACTGCCAAGTAAGGAGAACAATACTGTGTTTCCCAACAATGCCGGTCTCTCCACGGTATGTAACTGGTGATGCCAGAACTGCTTGTCGATCGGAGACTCACTGCCAAGTAAGGAGAACAATACTGTCTTTCTCAACAACGCCCGTCTCTCCACGGTATGTAACTGGTCATGCCAAAACTGCTTGTCGATCGGAGACTCACTGCTAAGTAACGAGGACATTCCTCTCTTTCCCAACAGCGCCATACACTTGTTGTCAACATCCACTAGACCACAACCACCTTTCTTTAGCGGAAGACGCAATTGCGAGCGAGCAACTCGATATGCTTTCCCCATCCACAGGAAGTATCCCAGCGGAGTCTCAAAACGTTGGGCGAACTGCTTAGGGGACGGCAAAATCTGTGCCACATACCACAGTTTGCTCAGGGCATAAGTATGAATGTACCAGACGCGTTGCAACAACGTTAGATTTCGAGAGCGAACTTCATGTAAGTTAAAACGTAGCGCGTTTAACTTCAATTTGTTAAGAACGAATTATGTAGAAAATTTAATTTTGCGAGCTATGCATAACATTTATTAGCAATAAGAGACAAAAAACAGCATTTATCATAATTAATTAAATTAACAAACGTATCATCTCATAGATTTCAATGGCATAAATGTCCTATACTAAATATGCAAATGTATTTTTTCTTAACCCCCTTTTCAAGTTATAAAACATAATTAAGGGATTTGATAGATAGTGTCAACATTAAAAATCCAACGCCATGGCCGGGATTTGAACCAAGGATCTCCTGGTTTCCGTCCAGTCTCTCTTACCCATTGAGCTACCATGGCCAACATGCCGTCATGAACCCCTAGTGGTTCACCGGAGAAATATAGGAGTCAGTTGGAGAATTTAATGTCCTGACGGCACATTGGCCTTAGTAGCTCAACGGGAAAGAGCGACTGGACGGAAACCAGCAGATTCATGGTCATAGCATTGAATTTTTCATGTTGACTCTATCTATCCAAATCCTTAGCCTATATACGCCTAGTATGAAAAAGTTATTAATTTCCATTAATTAACTAAAATAATAATAGTTAAATGATGAAGCCTGGGACTCAAGTACTTACGACAGTAAGTCGCCACAAACGCTGCATTTCAAATGCGAGAGCCCGTTAGCGGTCTACCGGCGAAATATACGAGTCAAATGGAGAATTTCATGTCAGGACGGCACGTTGACCATTGTAGCTCAATGGGTTAGAGCGACTGGACGGAAAACCAGGAGATCCATGGTTCAAATTCCCGCCATGGCATTGAGTTTTTCATGTTGACTCTATCTATCAAGAATCTTAGCATATATACGGCTATTGTGAAGAAATACTTAATTTCCATCAATTAAGTAAAATAATAAGAGCTAAATGATGAAGCCTGGGACTCAAGTACTTACGACAGTAAGTCGCCACAAACGGTTTATCTCGAATACGAGAGCCCCTAGTGGTCCACCGGGGAAATATATGAGTCAATTGGAGAATTTAATGTCGTGATGGCAAGTTGGTCATGGTAGCTCAATGGGAAAGAGCAGCTCTACGGAAACCAGGAGATCCGTGGTTCAAATCCCGGCCATGGCATTGAATTTTTCATGTTGACGCTATCTATCAAAAATCTTAGGCTAGATACGGCTAGTATGAAGAAATTATTAATGTCCATCATTTAACTAAAATAAGTAAGGGATTATTTATAGAAAAACATGCTTTGTTAAACTAAGTTTCTATCAGTGCATGCAGACTACTATATTTGTTATATAATAATGTAATAAAATAGCCATTTTGAGTATTGTACTGCTTAGGTAGACCTGTTCCTTACTGCGCACAATCACCCGTTACTTCACTGATTAGGGGTGAACAAACGAGTAGGCCAATCGTGCCCCAAGTTTTATGATGGTTTCCACGTGCTAAAGAAAACAATAACAACGACAAACACAGAATTACATAGAATCAAACTTAAAAATACAATGCCAAGGCCGGTACTTGAACCATGGATCTCATGGTTTCCGTCCAGTCCCTCCTACCCAGTGAGCTACCATGGCCTACGTGCCGTCATGACATTAAATTCTCCACTTGACTCATGTATTTTCTCGGTAGATTACATGTTTTGTTGACAAGTATACAGAAGACCTTCATTTCATGGAAGATTTCAGCTCTTAATATCGGATTAATGTTATTTGTTCATTGTGTCATTCTAGGTTCAAGGATAAAAAATAAAGGTCACCTCATTACCCGGGCCTTGCTTGTATTTAGAACCTTTTACATTGCATATTAATAAACTCTGCTTCATGTGGAAGTGTCTCGAAAGGTGAACTTTTCTTAGATATAAGTGGTTTAAAGGGTTATATGTTTAAATAAATCCAGCATGTGCTTGTTTAATCGTCATAAATCGGATAGGAACCCTGCTCTTACTAGAAAGGTCTGATGTGTTGACTCACTTCATTTTCTTTGCTTATTGTTGGACTTCTATTCTTCGATCTACTTCAATTTGTTGTAGAGTTTAACGTCCGCGTTTTACTAAATGCGGCACTGCAGGCGTTGACACTGGTGATACATGAGATCAAGAAGAAGCACCGGTGGAAGGAGATGGCGGGGTAAGCGAAGCACCCGGAGGAAGCTCCCTCCAGCGGCGTTTTATCCACCACAAACCTCACTTTGCGGTCTCCTGCAATCGAACCCCGGCCATCTTAGTGAGAGTCGAGTGGTCTAACCACTCGACCACGGCGCGACCTCCTCTCTACTTCATGTTAACTGAGACAGATGTCCGGTTTTACTGGTATTTCCTTTTAGGTAGAGTGAGAAAAGAAGGAAGCGCAGTAGGCTTAAGCGATAATCTAGCTGATCTTTAAATTAGCTAATCTAATCTTTCAATGTGACAGCTTTCAAATTTCATTCTGCTTGCGCGAACCAAAGTTTAAGAAAAAATAGAATAATGACATCAGATTTGACAAAGGTACCTCAAAACGTAAACATTACGAGTAATATCTCAAAAATGGTTACTAAGAAAAAATTATTTGATATAAATTTTGTGCCTTAACGCAATGCACTTTTTTCTGCATAGTAAGATTTTGTCTATCTTATATTTACCAGTTCTACAAGACATTGGGGATGTACAAGACCTCGTAAGGTATAGCTAGAGCATTTTAAAGCATCCACTTCACTTCACATGAAAATACCTTAGTCATTTCATTTTAATTAACATCGTAGAAACCACTTTTAAGCAAATTAAAGACGTTCCGTGTAAAGACAATATGTAATAAACCTTTTTATATCTAGTTTATCTTGATAAACGTGAACTATATCTAAGAGTAAGCGTTTGCTTTTTTTGGAAGAAAGTGACATAGATAAACGATATTACTGCAAACCCATTGTTGTGAGTGCCGGCCGGCGCACACAAAGGGGCACATAGTGCACTCCGGAGATAAAGGGCTTGCCGAAACAGATAAAGTTACATGACTGGAAGGTTCGTGTTTCATCTGGTGCCGCCTTACAGAACATTCGATTATTTTCTAGAAATATGAGTGCAGCTATAAAATGCAAGCCGCGATCGCCAGCAGCGAGAGTTGAAATGGAACTTGATAATCGAGCGACTGCAGCTGTATTTTGAAAGTGAACTCTTTTGCTAGTGGTCAACGACCTCGAGGATTGTATTTGCGTATGTTACGTAATTCTACTACTGTAAGGGTTGACCAAAGTGTATTTATACGGAAATAAAGTGCATTTTGTGTTTCTACAAACTTGACTTTTAATTCTACGATCCCACAAAGTCACAATATGAACTGGAGAACCAGTCAGGTAACACAGGTCTTCACATCTCTTTCGAATAAATCAAAATCATGACAAACTGAAAACACCCACGTAAATACATCAAAGTCTGCTAAGAAACGATTGAAATAATAAAAGAGCTCAAATATCTTGGAGAATGGATTAGCTGGAATACCAAGGAAAATAAAGCAAGGGAATCCAGAAAAAATAAATTTGAACTAGCTTTCCAACTAACAAAAGATACTTGTAACAAGAAATCACTATCATGGGGATTCAAAATTAAACATTATAAAAACGCTTAACATGAATTTCAAGTGTCCGATAGAGAAGCTGGAATTAAAAGAAGAAGAAGAGGAAGGTCCGGAATTTCTTTCAAATTTAATCACTGCTGATGAAACTTGGCTACATCATTTTGATCCTGAGAGCAAACAGCAAAGCTCAGTGTGGAAATCTTCATCACCAACCCCAAAAAAGGAAACGTTGTTGCTTCTGCTGGGAAAGTTATGGTCATCTCATTTTTTGATATTCATGAATGGTTTATCAGCATGTTGTACCTGCACACACATCAGTAACTGGAAAATACTACAGGGATGTCTTGAAAACATTGCAAGTCTATATCAGGCGCAAAATACCACGTTTCCGTGACGGAGGCTGGATGCCGCACTACGATTATGGCGGCCGCATATTACCAATGTTGTTGCTGAATATCTTGCAAAAATCAACGTGAAGTGCATCCCTCACCCTCCATATAGTCCGGATTTAGCCCCATGTAGCTTTTATTTATTCCCTAACTTGAAGAAACGCCTTCGTGAGAGACATTACCTTTCATCAGAAGCAGTGGTGAAGGCTGTGGAGGCGATTTTGAAGGATATCTCAAAAATGGTTTCCAGCATGTCTTTGAAGACTGGCAGAAACGCTGGGACAAGTGAATGGCATTCAGGGGAGACTATTTTGAAAAGGATCATTAAAATAATGAGGATGAGTAAAGGTATGTTGTCATAAAAAATGTGATCATTCTTTGTTGAACAGCCCTCGTACATCAAGAATGATACTCTCTAAAAGAAAATTGAAAAACTCTCAGATACTATGCGAAAAAGGAGGATAAATGTTTATGGCAATTTTCTCAGAATGAACTTTAGCAGATTAACTACACAAATCTTTGATTTATTCCGTAACTGTAAAACGAAAGCTAACTGATTTAAAGAAACTGAAAAAGACTTAGCAGAATTAAAATCACAGAAAATGCATTGCTTGACAGGATAGCGAAAGTAATAACTAAAAACGAAAATATAAGGTTCAAAATAAATCTAGATTAAAGTCCAAACTCATTATCTCGGCAGGAGAAAGGAGATAAAATCAGATAGAATGAAGAAATACTGGGAACTGAGAAAAGTACAACAAATAGGGAAATGATTTATTCAACGTATCCCAAAGAGAGTGAAAGGAAAAGAAGAAGAAGAAAGGATATGAGGAGGTTTTCGATTTAGATGTTATCCAAACTTGTAGTTCCGGTAAAATCTCGATAGCTATCAAATTTTTGGGTGGGATGAGAATGTGATGAAGTAATTAAAACAACCAATACAGAATTTCATGTTTTGTTGACGTGAGTACAGAAGACCTTCATTTCATGGAAGATTTTAGCTGCTAATATCGCATTAATGCTATTCATTGTGTCATTCTAGGTTCAAGGGGGATAAAAGGTCACCTTATTATGCGGACCTTGATTAATGTATTTAGAACTTTTTACATAACGTATCAATAAGCTTAGCTTCATACGGAAGTGTTCCTAAAGGTGAATCTTTCCTAGATGCCAGATGTGGTAGGAACCCTGTTCATACTCGAGTCATGGACGACTAAAATGTTGCTGTTGTTGACTAAATGCAGTTGTCTAGTCTTTCTTTATTCACACAGTAACAAGATTAGTAGCTGCTTCAACGATCTTCGTTAACCTTGAAATGTATCATATTGTCACCCGAACATCTGAATTCCTGAGAGTACCAGCAGTTGGCAGGTAGGGACCAGACGGGAAGCATTCAGCCACGCCTACCCATTTATCTTGTAGCGCTAACGAGGGGATGGTTGGAAAATAATCACTAGCCATCCCTTTCCCCTCCCACTGACGTCTAGAACAATCAGGATGATTTACTGGACCGCGAAACTTCCAGAAAAAGTGATCTTCCTATATAAGGCCTGCAGTGGGCGAGTCAGTTCAGTTCTTGGCGAGCAGCCGTGACGAGCGCCGTGCTAGTGAACGGACTACAAGACTATGTATGTGTATCAGAGGAGCTGTACGTAATTGTGAGTGTAGAGTGGACCTGTGACAGACGAACTGGAGAATTGTAATTGTGTGCGATACGTAATTCTGTGTAATCGGCAAGTGCTCCAACTGTAATTCGGTGGAAATAAAGAACATTTTGAGTTTGTGCATTGGACTTTTAATTTCACGAACCCACAAAGTCACAATATGTACCCAGCTTTATAAAATATGTTTAAGTGATAAAGGTTTACGTTCACTAGGGAAACAAACCCAAATAATGTACAAAATAAGACTGCAGGGATTGGGATTGAAATTGGGATTGGAATTTCATTACGGAGGGGATTAGGTACGTAGGCCATCATGCTGGGCCCATTGTTTCTATGCTTCCATAGTGGGGGCAACCCCGGGAGGAAGGATGAGACGAAGGAGACAGAGGGCTGCCGACCCAAGGAGCCACGACGGTACAGAGGGCAGGTTCCCTACAGTTTACTTGGATAGAGACTTCCCCCGACAGGCCAGAACAACGAACTCACTCCCCTGCATCAGGATGTCAACAAGCCCAGCAAGCGAACCCCAAAGGTCCCAGGCTGGCGGTCCCGAAATGGTCCGACCAGAGGAGCAGAGACCCGCAACCGACCTACCGGAGGAGGAAGTAGTTTTCCTCAGAGCATATCATCCTGCCATGCACCGCCGAGACACCCACCGACACTTCTACCCTGAAAGAGACCACCAGATGAGAGATGATGTTAAATGATAATGGAGCTGAAATGGAGGGGCAGGAAATTTCGGGGATGTAAATAACCTACCCAGCATTCGCCTAGCAACCCGGGAAAAACCTCGAAAAACCTATTGGTCAGCTAGGTCGGCCAAGACTGCAGGCCCCTCGGTAGGCTGAAGAACCCTTTGTCCGGCCAACAGATGTTGAACCCCGGGAATCTTTAGGTAACGCTGACATGTGCTATACAGTCTGATTTTTAAAAGAAGATACGTGAAGGTCATTTGTTTCTCCACGTGGGTGCTGTAATGTTGCCCACCAGGTGCCTTTTTTTATCCCCTCAACACTCGAAACATAAACAAGGGTTCGAGTTATCTCACCTCAACATAAATATGCACAGTTAATCTGTATTAGCCTACTTTGAAACCAGAAATCAGTTGTTCACACATTCACTGAGTTGTAGCGTCTTCACAAGTGTGAGTTATTTTAAATAATTGTTTGCACTATGTAACTAATATTCCATACTTACCGTTATCGTTGCTATGCATCGAAAGTTGACCTTCCCTACTAGTGCGGTATTTCTCCATAGAAACACATATAGGCGATACACGTTTTAAAACCTAAGATTTATCTTCAATTATGCTTATTAATATTTCAGCTAATATCTTCAGTCCCAAAATTCAGATTGATGTAAATACACATAGTACAAGAAATAATGTGCAACACACATGTGGTAAGCACATAATGGAATCTCGAGAATTTAGAATTCCGTGCAAGCGCCTCGTTTTTTCAAACCCTTCCTCGTTCCGTATACATTAATATCGCAATATACTATTATGAACGACTTTGTTAATTGACATGTCCATATCAACGCCGCCGATGTGCCGGAAATTTGAACCACAGGAATTCTATTACCTTGATGGATAGAGTCAACATGAAAAATTCAATGCCATGGCCGGGATTTGAACCACGGATCTCCTGGTTTCCGTCCAGTCGCTCTTAACCTTTGAGCTACCATGGCCAACGTGCCGTCCTGACATTAAATTCTTCAGTTGACTAGTATATTTCCCCGGTAGACCACTAGGGGCTCACGTATCCGAGATACACCGTTTGTGGCGACTTACTAGTGGTCTATCGGGGAAATATACGAGTCAACTGGAGAATTTAATGTCAGGACGGCACGTTGGTCATGGTAGCTCAAAGGATAAGAGCAACTGGACGGAAACTAGGAGATCCATGGTTCAAATCCCGGCCATGGCATTGAATTTTTCATGTTGACTCTATCCATAAAATATCTTAGCCTATATACGGCTAGTGTGGAGAAATGATTAATTTCTATCAATTAACTAAAATAATACGAGTTAAATGATAAGGCCTGGGACTTAAGTACTTACAATAGTAAGTATCCCCACCACAGTTGCTACTCATCCCTACCGCGCACGATTCCTGTCAAGATAAAATAATAATCTGTATTTCTACGGAAATAAAGAACATTTGGAATATCAGCAACTCAGACTGTTAATTCTACGAACACACAGTCACAAAATTTATGTTTTTAGAAGTGGCGCAGTTCAAAAAGTGTTACCAATATTTGTGAAGAAGTAATTTTAGCATATATTTTACAGAAATCACAGTTACTAAAACCATTCAGTCTGTACACTGTAGATGTCGTAAGGTTGTTCTTTGTTTTTCTGATAACAAAAGAAAAACTGAAAGTCGGACTAAGCCATCTATAAGAGGTAAGCGATAGTCAAATGTCTTTAATGCTACGTTACAGTAGAAGTTCCTGAGCAACAATGTCGTTTCATCTCGCTAATTTTAACTTTCTTCTTCTGCTTGAACTGCTATATTGGTTCTGGTAGAGGTAATTAGACTTTTTGTAGAGACTATTCATGTCATTAAAGACCTACTTTTCACTAATAAGAGTATTGTGTAATGACGTGCTTTTCTTTCTTATGGTGGCGGATGAAATGCATTACTTGGGAAAATGGGAAAAAGGATACTAAAGTGTAATATGAGTTTGAGGTACACTGAACACAAAAAGCAATTTAAGAGAATGGGCACCTCTAGTGCGAATCATTTTGATTTTTGTTCTTCCCAGTTTTATTATACAGGGTGTATATAAATGAATATCGGGGTTTTAACTCTTTATAATATTTATTGCATTCAACTTACAGTTATGAATAATAAGTCAAATGAAAAATAAACTCAAAGTTTTACGAAGAACCTTATATATGTTAAATATGACCACCCTTTGTCACACGGCACACATCAAGTCTATAGCCAAGTTCTCCCCAAACGTTGATAAGTGTGTACTCAGTAATTGTAGCAACAGCTGCTTCAATCCAGTTTCTTAATTCAGGGAGGTCCGGCATTAGGTCAGGAGAACGTGGAGGCCATGCATAGCAAGCCCTGTCATTGGGGCCCTTGCTGCCTATCTGCCACTCGGGTACAGTGACGTTCAACCAATCGCGTATTTCGTTATGCCAGTGAGGTGGCGCACCACTTGCTGGGAAATGAGGTTCTCTGGCTCATTTTCTTCCAACTGAAGGAAGAGCCATTACTCTAGTGTATCAAGGCAAGAAGTGCCAGTTACAGTAGGTTCACAAGAAAAGAAAAGCCCATAAACTTTTCGCCGGGATACGGCACAAAAAGCATTTACTTTAGGGGAATATCGTTGCATATGTACCATCTCGTAAGGAATTTCTGAGCCCCAGACGCGCAAATTATGAGTGTTAACATGTCCACTGAGGTGAAAGGTCGATTCATCACTGAAGACAACATGATCCATAAAATCGTCATCGTCATGAAGCAACATTTCGTTTGCGAAGTTGGAAAATAATCCGTGGTCTGCCGGCTTTAGAGTCTGTAATAACTGTAAAGGGTAAGGAGGTAGCCGTAAGCGTTTTCTTACAACTTCACAAACAGTCGACACAGAAACTTGTAATTCACGACTAGCCTTCCGGACCGATTTCTTTGGGTTACGAATGAACGACTCTTTCACTCGCTCAACAGTCTCTTCACTTACTCTTGGTCGTCCCGTGCTCTTCCCTTTACAAAGGCAGCCGTTATCTTCAAACTGATGATACCATCTACGAATGTTATTATCACAACCAAACTTAATGCGAAACGCACGTTGCACAGTAACTGCAGATTCGGTCTTTGCAAACTGCAAAACGCAAAACACTTTCTGTTTACTAGTCGCCATCTTTGGTACTACCGCTGTCTAGCGGATTGCGGCAGAAGCATTGCACGCACATGCGCACTGGTGCCAAGAAACAAAACTCTTTTTTCATTTGACATATCATTTATAACTGTAAGCTTAATCTAACAAATGTTATAAAGAGTTAAAAACCTGATATTTATATGTACCCTGTATTATTTCATATCTAAATGTAGTATACAAAAATGTAAAACTGTCCATATTTCTCTTTTATATGAATCTCTTTAACCACAGAAGTGGGAAACACAGATTGTAACAGCCCGCCTTGGTAGCCTGGTGGTAGCGTGTCTGCCTCACGTTCAAGAGGTCCCGAGTTCGAATCTCGGCCAGGGTGAGTTATCCGGATAAAGGATTTTTCCGGGGTTTTCCCTTTGCCTGAAAGACGAATGTCGAGTAAATCTAAGCTCTATGGACCCTGGGCTCATTAGAGCATCATTTCACCCATTCCATTCATCGTCCGGTGTGACTTAACGTTGGAGGACGTAAATTACAAAAAAAAAAAAAAAAAAAAAAAAAAGATTGTAACACGAAGAGGGTGTGAGATAGTGAGGTTAACCTGACTCTGTTTGTAGATGACCCAAGTAGCTTATATATTACATTTAGTATTATTTCATTGTTTTGTGACAGAACATGTTTGAAATATATATGTATATATTAGTGATGATGTTTTTATATTACCTATTCACTTTCAGCTAGGCCTTATTAAACAGTTTGAAGAATTAATCAATCTGGACAAGGGTTTTTGTACCTTTCAAAAAATTTTCCTCGGTTTCTTTAGCAAAAAAAAAAAAAAAAAAAAAAAAAAAAAAAAAAAAAAAAAAAAAAGAAAAAAAAAAAAAGAAAAGAAAAGAAATAAAGGAAGGGGTGTTTGTGAGCCCCCAAATTAGAGAGATTCAAAAAGTCTCATACACTGAAGAATGCCTTACACAGAAAGAAAAGTATGCATGGGTCTAATGCTCTAATCTAGTTTTAAAGTGACGTGAATGGTATTGCTAGATATGAATTCTAATTCTTTATCATTGCTTTCTCTGTATTGAAAATTTCATCATTTTTCATCATTTAAGATGCTCCTTGCGTTGCAGTTTTAGCGTTAGACTAATGAAATTTGCTACACACGTTCATACAGACAGAGTGAATAGAAACTGCCCTGAGTTATATTGTGAGATACGTTTAAGTACACTTTCTTTACTTCAAAACACAAACATTTAAAATTTTAGGCAAGAAAGCCATATTCATAGCTTTAAAACTTTCTGGAGCCTCAAATTATTGAGATACAGAAAAACCTAGGGCAAATTTAAAAGGTGGATGTATTTGGAACCTGTTGTTAAAGTATTAGACCAAAATGTAAGTTATTTTGTCGCAAGGGATCTTTTAGGTGACGTAACCAAAACTAAATATATTTGACCATATTTTCTAAACTATCAAAGTGAAATTGAAAAAAATGTTGGCTGTATCATATTTGCCCTAAGTTAAATCCGTGGTATAAATCATAAAAAAACTACCATTATTAGTTCAGGATTTAACATTTACAGTCATAGCTATCCTTAACAATAAAAATGGAGAACACAGATGAAACAATCTGGACAAGGGTTTAATTATCTTTCAAAAAGTTCCATCGACTTTTTCCAGCAAAAAATAAATTAAAGGGTAGTAATTGTTCTTTAACACTAGCCGTGTGTAGGACGCACTATGAAAGGGTAGAGCCAGACAGAAAAATTCAATGCCATAGCCGAGATTTGAACCCCAGATCTTCTGGTCTTCGTCCAGCTGCTCTAAACCATTGAGCTACTATGGCCAACGTGCTAACATGACATTAAATTCTCCAACTGACTCGTGTTTCTCCCGGTAAACCACTTAGGAGTTCTCATAAACACAGCAGACAACTACCTTAATGGCGACTTACTACATGTAAGTATTTTAAGGCCCGTGCTTTATAGTTCGAATCACTATTAGGTACAATTAATGGAAATTAATTGTTTTGTCACACTAGCTGTGTGTAGGATGCACTATGAAAGGGTAGAGCAGACTGAAAAATTCAATGCCATAGCCGGGATTTGAACCACGGCTCTTCTGGTCCTTCAGAAGATCTTCAGAAGTTCCGTGGTTCAAATCCCGGCTATGGTATTGAATTTTTCAGTCTGGCTCTACCCTTTCAAATGATAGGGAGTTTGTGGGCCCCCAAATTAGAGAAAGTCAAAAAGATTCACACTTTGAAGAATGCCTTTCACACAAAGAGAAAGATGCATGGGTGTCTTTTAAGAATAGATCAAACTGGAAGAAACGAGACAAGAAACATGGAAAAGATTTATAGAGGAAAATTTGGATGAAAATGAATGGGGGACTCCGTATAAAATAGTCATGGAGAAAATAAAAGCACCGGAAGTAATCTCTACAATAAAGAAACCTGGTGGAGCTTATACAGAATCATGGACAAGCTCTATGAATCACCTGTTGCAGATATTGCTTCCTAGCGACGAACAAGAACAAGAGAATGAGGAACAGCAAGCTATGCGACGTGACTTTCAAAATGTATATATTAATCAAAGAGTAATCTACCCATATGACGTTTCGGAAGTAAAGTTAGCAATCCGAGAACTAAAGAAGAAAAAAGCACCAGGACCAGACAATATAAATGCAGAAATTCTACAAAACTTGGAAGAATCTATAGCACCATACTTATGTAGCCTATTTAATGAATGCCTGGTACAGGGGCGAGTTCCATACTGTTGGAAAGAAGCAGAGGTAGTAATACTAAAAAAATCAGCAAATAAGGATCCAACAGAGCCAAAAACATATAGACCAATATGTCTATTAAACACAATAGGAAAGGTACAAGAGTAATTAATATTAAAAAGGATAAAGGAATATCGAATTATGATAGGCATGACCCAGAAACAATTTGGTTTCAGAAAGGGTAAATCCACTGAGGTGGCCATAAATGTGGCGTTAGAAGCGATAAAAAGAAGTACAAATAAATATGTATTAGGAGTATTCATTGACATCGCTGGAGCCTTTGACAACTTATGGTGGCCGTATCTATTTAAAATCATGGAAGCGAAACAATACCCAAAAGTTCTATACAATGTACACAGAGATTATTGTAAAGATAGACGGGTACATGTCACCGGCAGACATGGAAAAATTACAAGAGAAATTACCAAAGGTTGCCCACAGGGATCCATTTTGGGGCCCCTCTTCTGGGACGTCATGACGGAGCCAATACTAGAAGAATTAGCTGTATCACAAGATATCATCGAAATTGTTGCCTATGCAGATGACATTCTGATTATTACAGAGGCAAATAGTAGGATGGAGTTAGAGAGAAAAACGAATTCAACTTTAAAGAAATTTAACAACTGGTGTAATCAAGCCAAATTAAAAATATCAGCGAACAAATCTGCCTATGTACTAATGAAAGGAGCGTTTATTAGGGACCCGACTATTAAGGTAGATAATGAAAATATAAAAAGGGAAAAAGTAATTAAATATCTTGGAATACACCTGGATGAAAAGAGAAACTTTGAGCAACACATAAAGAAAACCAAAGAAAAAACTATAAAAATAATGATGAAATTGTCTACTTTAGCAACGAGAACATTTAAATTACCGCCAAAAGCTATAACTTCATACCACATGAGTTTCGTTGTGGGAAAAACAGCATATGGAGCTGGGGTATGGGCTGATAGAGTTAATATAAAAAAGAATGTGAAGATGATACGATCCATACAGAGAACAGGATTATTGAAATGTATTGGAGCCGTTAAGACCACATCTACCATGGCACTATTAATTGCAGTGGGGACATGGCCATTGGACTTGACAATCAAACAGCGCGGAGCCAACTATTGGGTTAAAAAAGGGGACTTGAGTAAAGTAGAGAAAATATTAGGATATCCGTGCTCTACCAAAAAGGAAATAAATCAGAGACTTATAGAAGAATGGCAGCAAGAATGGAACAACATAGAGGAAGGTAGAAGAACGTACAATTTGTTTCCAAATATAAGAAAAAGATTACGCTTAAGACAAATACAGCCAAGAAGAGCAGGTATACAATTTCTAACTGGCCATGGACCATATCGGACTTATTTCAAAAGAATTGGAAGCTCAGATAGTGATATATGTGACAGCTGCAATATACAGGATGCACCAGAACACACATTGTTTGAATGTAAAAAATATAAAGATTTGTTAGAACACCATAGAAGTATGCTACAAGGGAAATATATATATAATATCGTCAGAGATCCTGTGGACTTTAGAACACTGGAAGAAATGGCCGAGATCATCTCTACGCGAGTCATGGAGGAATATAAACAACAGCAGATAGAAAGACGTGAAAAAGGAGAACCGCGGAGAAGGAGAGAGGAACAGGCAGCTGTAGAACCAAGGAGGTCAAAAAGGAATATACAAAGGGAACCAGAAGATGGAATAAGGCGAGAAAATGAAATGGAAGATTAACGGGAACAACATGTATGTGACCAGGAAATACCACAAAGGATCAACAGGAGATGCCAATACTGGACATCCACACACAGAATGGGAGCAGAAGCGACAAGCAGATTAGCGGTAGACTCAGAAGAAGAGCGGAGTTAGCAGACATCTGCAATAGAATAATGTTTACGAAAGAAATCGGAACTGATGGACGAATTCTCTCCAAATTATGGTGGAAACATTACAAGTCTAACCGAGAGGAATATCACTACTAATAGTCGGATAGGAAATGACAGCAAATAAATGATAGAAAGTCTTATGTAGTGAGTGAGTGAGTTAGTTTGAGGAATTGTAAAGCTACTGGTTTCCGGTAGCTAGTGGGACAGGACAATAGTGAATGTAAATATTAGAAAGTGGATATATGATATAGATAGGGTAGGTAGTTTTCATGAGTTCTAAAGCTGCTGGTTTCCAGTAGCAAGTAGGTTAGAGTTAGCTAGTAGGTTAGGATTATTTGGAAAGTTAGATTAGGGAATATCTGCAAAGATAAGTATTGTAAATGGAACTGATAAATAAGACAGGAGGATAAAGAATATAAATCTGTGAAGAGCTTTGCCCTGGTATAGCTTCAAGATGCCAGGGCATGTGTTGAGCAGATTTTATTTTTTTAATTTTTTTATTTTTTTATGTCTTTTAAGAATGTAACAGAAAATTTGTTGGGAAGAAAAGGAGCTGACAACTATGAACAGTTATTGGTTTAAGAAATGATAAATACATATAGGGATTTAGGATGTAATACGTCATTAAAGGTGCATTTCCTAGATTCACATGTAAACTATTTTCCTGGGAGCTGTAGCGATGTTTCTGACGAACATGGGGAAAAGTTTCATCAAGACATAATATTATTGGAAAAATGTTATGAAGGAAAATGGACTGGTCGACTACTGCTGGAACATCATTGTTCACCGGAGAAGAAAAAAACAACGCTGTAATACGAGGTACCTCCAGAAAGTAAGTCCTGTTTGGTAATAAAATTAAATTGTGTACAGATAAAGAAGAATTATTTATTGCAAAAAATTCTACAGCTCTTAAAGTACTTTTCCACATAACTACCGAAACGTTGCAGGCATTCGTCATTGCGAGGCACACGTTTTTGTATACCTTCTTCATAGTAGTTTGCCGCTTGTGTCTTCAACCAGTTGGAAACATTTTCTTTCTGCTCTTCGTCATTGTTGAAGTGTTAACCGTCAAGGAAACATTTGAGATGCAAAAACAGATGAAAGTCGCTAGGAGCGAGGTCAGGACTGTACGGGGTTGGTCAAACACGTCCCAGCCAAATCCCTATAGGATGTTTCTCGTCGCATTTACAGTGTGTGGTCGTGCGTTGTTGTGAACAAACACAACAGCTTTTGACATCGTAAATTTGCCGATAAATTTCAATTGGATTCACTTTCCTGGCATTCCGAAAACGAATCACAGATCTGATTTCAAAAGTGGTGGGATTTTCGATTAACACCGACATTGTACACAAGCACAACAAAGCGTACGTGGCTGACAGCATTCTCACAATGGCGCACGTTTCCTCTCCTTGATACAGAGCGTCTACCGCGCATGTGCGGAACTGCGTTCGCAACGCTGCAGCGGAGATAAATTGAAACAGAACTTACTTTCTGGACGACCCTTGTATGTCGCTCTTTTATTCATAGTTAGACATGCAAATAGAACATTGCCTATAACTTGAAAACTATACCAGGCACGGAAAAACTAATGACAACTTTGAAATTAGGAGGTGGGTCTCTATTAGAATCACGTGTGAAACCCCCAGAAAACACAATTCCATTTTTCTTGTAGAACAGTGTTACCATAGAAACGGTCTTGTTTACAATTCGTGGAGAAAGCTTACGTGCAGGGGGGGGCGTTAGGCACTAACATATTGGAAGGGTAGAGTGACGGACAGTATACTGAGGATTTGGAAATCGTCAGAGCCGGATATGAAACTTGTTTGGGAGGGTACGCAAGAGCAATACACATATTCTAAAGGTGTCAATATGCTCCATTAGCATAAAATATTTGTGTGGTCGGAACCAAATCGCGGGAGTTTGTGACTGAAGTTGTTTACCTAGAGCTGTCTTGTTAATGCACATCCGAACCACCAGCCCTGAGAGACAGAGAAAGAAACACCATTACACTCACTTAATTTCTGTACCTTATTAACCCGGAGGATCCCGTCACACCTTAATTACTTCCTTAATGGATACTTCAAAAACAGATCATTATCTCATTTTGCGGTTGTTGTCTTATATTTTATCAATTCTTGGAGGCCACCGTACAAACCGTCAAAGTGTAAACCTCCAAACCTGAATATAACAGCCATACGTCATATTTATGGATGCATTATATAAAATTAGATTTAACTTAACATCAACAATTATCCCTCTTGAGCCGTGGCGTTGCGGGCTAGGTTCCTACCCCGGATCGATCCCACCAATGTGTCCCTTTCCAACCCAACGGGTTCAAATGGACCCAAAAACTTTATTTAACATTTACATAATATTCACGTAGTCCCAGTGGTTCCACATGGCACCAATGCATTTCTGAGTGTGTTGTTTGGAGACTCTTGGCAGAATCAACCAGGACATGCGAGTATAAGGCTTCCTATAGCTTCATATCCACTTGGAAGTGTAATGCATTGCTGTCAATTGTTTTGCTCTTGAGATTTGCAATAATTTTGAGGTAATATTCTAATATTTACATTTAAAAAAATATGTAGGTGTACCAGGGGTAATACATATCTTGCAATAATAAAATGATATGCATTATTGTGCTATGAGCTAATAAGTGGTGGGTCCATATGGCCCTAGTGGGAGGAAGTGATGGCAGTTCGTAAGTCTACCAAATGAGGTTATGTGCTAACATTTACATGCCAATTACTTAGCTTCTTTGCTTTCAGATGTCTAAATGATCAGAACAGAGGATGCTAGAGTACCTGCTACATGGAGAGCTGTCTGATGACAAGGTAGTTTGGGAATTTTCAGATGAAGAAATTGAAAATAACATTGAAGGAGACCAGGACGTACAAGAAAATGAAGATTTTACTACTTTTTGCACTGTGCAGAATACATCTGAGGGTTTGCATTTTATTTTGAAAAGGGTGGTTTCAAATGGTATATTAATTGTATAATTTAGCTTTAACTTTTTGTAAAATTGTATGACATTCGTGACCACAAGATTAACATGCTGGATTTTTTTTTTTTTTTTTTTAATTTCCGTCCTTTAACTTTCTAAGTGATATCGGACGAAGAATGGAATGGGTGAAATTCTGCTCAAATAGGCCCAGGGTCTGTAGAGCTTAGAGTTACCGGACATTCGTCTTTTAGGATAACGGAGGAAACTTTATCCAGGTAACTCACCCTGACCGAGATTCGAACTCGGGACCTCTTGAACGTGAGGCAGATATGCTACTATCTACGCTACCGAGACGGGCCTGTTGGATTTAACGTGTTAACAAACTAAAATAGAAATGTTGGAATACATTGAGTACACTTCAGCTTTAAGGGCTGGTGGAAGTGAATCCGACGTCTATAGTATACCGCAGAAAAGAAAGTCTCCGGGGAATGAGACGAAGGGGCGTTGGCGAAGGTTCCCACACCCCCCTCGACAGGTTTATGACACCCCATGTCAGTACAGTTACAGACCATTCAAAAACATTCTGACGGCTTCTACATTTGTGAATGAATATTCTGAGTTTTAGAGTACAGAGTGAATAGGGCGCATGTTTTTTTAACGGTTTTGCTCTTTGTGTAGCATGCATTCTCTGTCACACTCATTCGCTGTCCTTGTCCCACTGTGTAAGGGTGGCACGTTCCTCTCAGGGACTTACTTTGCATTGGTAGACAGTACAAATTCGAACTTTTCATTCCTTAGTGCGTGGTTCATGAACAGTCCGTAAACCATTAATCCTATAAGTTTCAGGTACGTCAGCGAATACATCTCCAGGTAAAAACCAAATGCAAGACATTTGTTGCAAATGACAACGCTTTCCTGGATAAAGTGTTAAGACCGTACAAAACCATCACAAGACCATACTACGCATCATTACTTGACAAGCTGAAGGCCGAACTTGTGGGAAAACGGCCACAATTGTGGAAAAAGGAAATCCTGTTTCACCAAGACAACGCACCGTCTCACACCTCAGCAGTTGCAATGGTGAAAATCCACGAATTACGGTTTGAACTGCTTGACTCACCAGATCTAGTGCCAAGCGACATCTTTTTGTTCTCTCATCTGAAAATTGCGCTCGGAGGACAGAGATTTTCGTCAAATGAAGAGACAATCATTTTCGTGAACGATTCTTTTGCAGAGAAAAGCACCGAGTACTATTTGGACGGGTTACAGAGATGGGAGCATCGCTGGGAGAAGTGTGTAGAGTTGCAAGGAGACTATGTTGAAAAAAATATCTGAAAACATGTTTTAAATGAACACCTATGTGCTTATAAATAATTGCTTTTCTTTAACCGGGAACTTCCTCAAACTTTACATGTTACATTAAACATTGATGTCAATATTAGCATGTTCATTTGCGGAAGATGGTTTATACATTGCTCTATTATTTCAATTGCTGTTCAATAAAGAATAATTATATCTTTTACGGTCATAATTTTTCGCACTAAAATTCAATCTTATTATATTCTGTTAGCCTAATGTGAAATATACACGCCGTAGTAGTTTCATTGTTTGTACTCCTGGTTCCCGCCTGTGAGAACCAGGCAAGTGCAGATATTTTCAGTATCGCCTACTGCTGCAATGAGGGTAACATACGAAGAACAATATGTGTATTTGAAATTCTGCTTTCGTCTTAACAAATCTTCATTTGATGCCTATACAATGCTACAGGAGGCCTATGGAGAGTCTGTTCTTCGCTACAGCACAGCTCGAAGATGGTTTAAAATGTTTAAAGAGGGGAGACAATTTCAAATGAAGGTGGACCCGGTGCTCCAGTTACTACTCTTATGGAAGAAGACATCAATACTGCTGCTGCCATTATGAGAGAGGATCGACTAATTACCTTAAGATTTCTTTCTAAAGTACTGAACATTTCATTGGGTGCCACCTACACGTTGGTGACAGAAACATTACACATGAGACGTGTTTGTGTGGATGGGTTCCAAGATGGCCGCATATTGCAAATGTTGAAGCTGAGTTTCTTGCAAAAATCAAAGTGAAGTGCATCTCTCACCCTCCCTAAACTCCGGATTTAATCCCATGTGACTTTTTTCCATTCCCTAAGTTGAAGAAACACCTTTGTGGGAGGCATTATCCATCATCAGAAGCAGTGGTGAAGGCTGCGGGGGCGATTTTGAAGGATATCTCAAAAATGGTTCCCAGCATGTCTTTGAAGACTGGCAGAAACGCTGGGACAAGTGCGTCGCATTCAGGAGAGACTATTTTGAGAAGGACCATCAAAATTATGAGGATGAGTAAAGGTACGTTGTCAAAAGAATTGTGATCATTCTTTATTGAGCAGCCCTCGTATTTCCAAAGTATTAGTGTTACCAGTTAATAATTGCACTATCAAGAGGAAATGCAATTATGAATTCAGAAGCGGAGGCTAGCAGAAGTTAGAGATGTTGAAGAAGAATGGCAGAGTAACGAGATGGAGGTAGAATGCCAAACAAGTTCTCCCTGCTGGTCCATATGAATGAACGAGTACTACCTTAGGTATGACAACAGCACGTAGTAAAAAAAAAGAGATAAACACAAGTATTTTGTTTGCTCTCGCCTCGCCAGATAAAAACAACTGCACGTGACATCAAACAAGGCTATTGAGTCTAGTCTTATCGCCCACACTCTGCCCAAAAATTCAAGTACAGCCAAATTACGAATATATTTTAATGTCCCTCTATGAAAAACTAATGTTCAGTAAAAGGTTTTCTTCCGTGCAGATCACATAATACAAATATAGAAACCGATGTTGTGGACTCACGTGACTTTCTCTGCTCTTGTACAAACTACTCTTTCAAACACTTATGCCTCTATATACTCCATGTTAGTCTAGATAAATTGGTTCTGTAGTGGGAATAAGGGAATACATTAGGTCGAAGTGATACTTAAAAATTTTAAGACTTAGTCACTATAATTCCATTCCCTTTGTATGGCCAGGGTAAAGCACGAAGCATTGTAGTACTAATTGAGTAAAAATATAATGAGCAGCAGATTTATTTACAGTTAAAAAGGTATAAATTCAGACAATGAGTTTTGTATAAAGATGGTAAATAATAGAGTAAAAGCATACATTCAGAATTATATAGGTTGGAGGCAAGGCTGCCAGTTGAGCCCCATACTTTTCAATCTATATGTGCATTATATTTTGGATGCAATTGGAGTGGCAAACAGACATGTGCCAATAACACTGAGCAACAAAAAATAATTTTTGAATGCTTTGAGCACTTCATGAGGCAATTCCTACTAATTTTGGGTTGAGAAAAACAAATATGACAATGAAAAAAAATTGTAGCTCTAGTTTCTGTGATATACACAAGGGGGAAGTATTACATATTAACGGATTGAAAGAAAAGGACACATTTTAATTACATACATGCTAACAACAATGAAAGTGCATTTGATTTTTTAACTGCTAATTACATGCTAAGAGTTCTAAATTGCTGGAAAAGTACTTCGCAGATAGTCGTGTCTGAAGAGAATCATGTGGTGGCCTATTGACTCCGTTGTCTTTTAGCTTGCCTCTTGTGATGGAGTTCCGCAGAATCCCTATACAAAGACCAACAGTAATCCGCAATCATTACTTCATTCCACGGTCCTGATATCTTTGTTCCATAACAGAAATGTCCTGATGGAATCTCTCCCCATATTCATCACTAACAGCTCCACAACTAGGAGGGAAAAGGTCTAGGTGGGAGTGGAGAATGGATCTTAAGGGACATGTTGCCTCCAAGCTTACGGTAATTTTACAGGAGCACTTTCACCAAATGCTTGTAATTTTCATCTCTTTTGTTGCCTAAAAATCCATGAACAACACCCTTGAAGGCTTCCCAAGCTTCCCTTTCCTTCCCCTCCAAAATTTGGTCAACTACAGAATCCTTTACAAGTTCTCTTATTTGTGGTCCAACAGAAATGCCTTCCTTAACTTTTGCATCACTTAAATTCCAAAATTTCTCTCAGATTGTGTTTTGTTATATGACAGGTGTGCCAACTCCCAAAAAAGATTTCCGCAAATTTAAAATCTTCACTGCAAAATATTAAAAGTCACTTTATCTTCAAAACAAGACCTAATCTATCAGATGGAAATAATGTAAATTCACTATTTTTAAGCTCGAAACACTTTCATTGCTGTTCAGTGTAATTAATAACAGGGAAATATCTGGTTTGCTATTTCCAAATGATGTAGTAGCAGGAGCTATTTCCAAAGTGGGAATAGATAGAGCAATTGGAGCAATAGCTAAATTTTGTAAGGAATGGAACCAGATGATTGAAGTAAACAGAACCAAAATATAGAATTTAAGAAAAAAAATAAGTTAAGAAAAGAGGAGAAATGGCACTGGCTGGGAAAAGAAATTGAGGTGGTCAATACATTTAATTATCTAGCAGTACGATTAAGCAGTAAGGGGGGGGGGGTTGGAAAGAGCAGAAGAGAACGGCAATGGCAAATGATAAAATTGTATTAAAGCCTATTAAAGCATGCCTAGTTAAATTATCAGGAATGTGAATAAAACAGCTGGAGAGAATTTACACAGCCGTAGTAGAAGCAAAATGTGTGTAGGGTTTAACGCCCGCTTTTACTACATACGGCACCGTAGGCGGTGACACTGATGATACGTGAGATGAAGATGGAGCACCGATGGAATGAGATGGCGGGGGAAACCGGAGGTCCCGGAGAAAACCTGCCCCAGCGCCGTGTTGTCCACTACAAATCTCACTTTGCGGTCGCTTGGGATCGAACCCGGGCCGCCTTCGTGAGAGCCAAGCGGTCTAGCCACTGAGCCATGGCGTGGCCTATAGTAGAAGCAAAATTGCTGTATGAGGTAGAGATATGGGGTTTGGAGGAAGGGGGTGCAAATATGAATGTGATACATAGAAACTTTTGCAAACAAGTTTTGGGCTTAGCACGAGCTTCACCAAATGGAGTGGCGCAAGCAGAACTGGGAAGACTGGGAACTAGAGGGATAATGGTGCAAAGCATGTTAAAATATTGGGCGAGAATTAGGAGTTTAGATGAGCAGGATATTCTGCATCAATGCTTGATAGTACAGGAAAGACTAAATCAGAAAGATTCATGGCTAAATAAGATAAAGGGAGTGCTGTTGAAAATAGGGTTTGGTGTCATGTGGGAAAACCGGGAATTATTACAAAGTGGAAAGAACTTCGGTTAAGAACGTAAGATATTGAAAGGCAAGAAACGTTACGAAGCTTCAACTTGAAAAGCTCACTGGAAATTTATAGACAGATGAAAGGGATGTGGAACAGGGAAACGTACATTAATATTTGTGATAAAGCAAAAACAGAATGCTTTGCATGGGCCAAAACAGGGGTGGTAAAACTGAAGGGTTTGGGAAGAGGGAGGGATCTGGAGAAATGCCCATTGTGTTACCAAAGGGATAAAGAATGGCATTTGCTTTTAGAATGTGAAGAAACTATAGGTCAACCGCGAACAAAATTCAGTTGAAGGCGTGGCTAAGAAGAACTGAAGTTCTCTAGCTTTCCCTCCTCTACTGTCAGTTTAGGTTGCCTCTCCTCTCCTCCATGGCACAAGTTGCACAGCACTGGTCAACGTATTGTTACTTTGTGGGATGGCAGAATTAAAAGTCCAAGTTGCAGAAGTTCAAATCCATCTTTATTTCCGTGGAAATACACTTCGTAGCAGTAGAATTACGTCACATACATAATTACAATCTTCCAGTTCGTCTGCTGTAGGTCCACACGGCACACACTATCCCGGCTCCTTGCCGTAAACTGAAAAACTAACTCGTCCTATGCTTCCTTGTATACACCAATCGCAGTAACTAGAAGCTTCCTCACTATTAACGAAGCATCACGGTCTTTCGAGGCGGCAGGAGAAGGGGAAAGAAACGGTCCAGTGACTAATAGTTACTTCTCTCCCCACCCCGTCTCTACTCGGCACGTCATCAGCGCTGCGCATTAGCGTAGGCGTGGCTTAACTCCATCCGTCTCCCTCACTGCCCGCTTCTCTCTCTTGCCTCGTAATTGGCGCCTCGGGACAATATCAAGGGGTGGGAATCATGTGTTGCTTGGTTGGTGAGGGGGGGAGAAGACTGTGCTCGCGCATGGGCACACCAACTGCACTTTGTTCGCGGTCTATCTGTAGGTTGCTTAGGAAGAAGGCAGGTAAAAAAGAATGGGCAAGTTTTCCAAAAGAAATTCGAGCAATGAATTTAATGAGTGTAAAAACTAGTCAATATGTAATTGAAATTGGGGACTTTTTGGGCGAAGTAAGAGCCAAATGGCTGAGAAATATAAATAAATATGACGAAAATGAAGATGAGGTTGCTTTAGATAAGATGGCAATAGGAACCCACTACCTCAACAACCTCAGAGTTTGAGTCTGTTGGGCCCAAGGGTAACCAGCAACTCAGGTTGTAGGTATTTTAATTAAAATACAAAATATTTAAGATACTTACGTGATTATATAAAGTTTTAATTTAATTATTTCCTCGACAGTCTGGAAGTCATTATTAAAATAGGTTTAATATGATTAAGTGTAAGTGGTAAACCAAAATAGATATATAAAATTACTAGAGGAAAAAAGCACAAATTAGCCGCCTACATTTTTTGGCACTGAACATCTCCAAGATATTCTGGGTATTGATTTGAAATTTTGAGACGTACCTTACGAGCAGAGATAACTATTACGAGATATTTTAAAATGTAGAAATATTGTTTGATAATTTTATAAATATATGCGGAAACGATCTTGGAACAGACGTAAATAAACCAAAGGAAGGAGCCGCTGCTTGTATGTTCACAAAAAGCTCGTTGTCGTATCAGTAGACATGTCCGTGGCAGATTATGGGCGAAATAATGTCGAACCAGTCTCATGGAAATATTTACGAGGTGGTCTGAAAAGTTACCGACCTCAACATGAAGATACCAGCACCCATAAATAAAAACTAGTTAATTTTGTTGTTCATCTGTTGACAGTTACTCACCAAAGTTTCAACCATTTTGGATGCTCAGTTGTTATGTAACAGTCACTTGAGTGAGTTGATGTGGATATTTTTATGAAAATCGACAAAATGGAGTATAGAGCTGTCATCAAATATTTGATTTTGAAAGAGAATACGCCTACTCAAATCAAAGATGAGTTGGATCTGTGTATATGGGCTCTGCACCATCAGTTACCACAGTGAAATTTTTTGAAGCTGAATTTAAACGTGTCCGAAAAAACTTGGGAGACGACGAACGTTCGGGACGTCCAAAAACTGCAACTACCGACGAAAACATCGCCAAAGTTTACCAAATAGTGCCAGACGACCACCGAATTAAAGTGAGAGAGATAGCAGAGGCTATAAACATGTCAAAAGAACGTGTTTGTCACATATTAAATCAAAATTTAGACATGAGAAAGCTGTCCGCGCGTTGGGTGCCGCGTTTGCTCTCGTTAGACCAAAAACGTGTTGGAATGAACATTTCCAACGCTCTGTTGGCGCAGTTTAGAACCAATAAATCCGAGCTTTGGCGCCGATTAATTACTGTAGATAAAACTTGGATACACCATTATAGGGTCTAAACAAAAATACCGTCCAAACAGTGGACTGCGAAGGGGGAACTGGCTCCAAAAAAGCAGACTATTTTTTCCGCTGGTAAGGTGATGGCGATTGTTTTTTGAGATAGTCATGGAGTTATTTTAATCGATGATCTTCAAAAAGGAAAGACCATTACAGGAGCATACTACGCATCATTACTTGACAAATTGAAGGCAGAACTTGCGGATAAACTGTAAAACTTGCAAAAAAAGAAAATCCTATTTCACCCAGACAAAGCACCGCCTCACACCTAAGCGGTTGCAGTGGCGAAAATCCACGATTTATGGTTTGAACTGCTTGACCATCCGCCTTACTCACCAGATCTAGCCCCAAGTGACCTCTTTTGGTTCCCTCATCTGAAAATTGCGCTCGGAGGATACAGATTTTCGTCAAATGAAGAGGCAATCACTTTCGTGAGTAATTATTTTGCAGAGAAAGACGCCGAGTACTATTTGGACGGGTTACAGAGATGGGATCATCGCTGGAGAAGTGTGTATAGTTACAAGGAGACTGTGTTGAAAAATTAAAAAAAAAAAAGAATCTTAAAAGATGTTTTGTATCTTTATTATGTCGGAATCTTTTCAGACCACCTATGTATATTATACTTAAAATTGATGGATGGAGCCACGTGCGGGGCGTGAGCTGTATAAATATTTATCCAATAATAAGGAAATTACACTTAAGTTTAAAAATGCGTGTCTAGGAATGGGTATAGAGTAAGATTCATGTGATGCTGTAGAAGAAACGATAAAGAATATGGGGATTATGATCAGACACCGGCAAAAGCACTCGCGATTTCGAAGTCTGCAATGTGTAACTTGCTTCAGAAGGTGTGGGAAAGCAGAGTTAATGTGTGATATTAACACTGTATGTATGATCGAGCTGCGGTAGTCCAAAAAAAGTGGGCCTAATTAAAGTTGTTTACCCAGAAAACCTTGTTTCTTCCACATCAAAAACCCGCCCATCGCGTCCAGTACACCTGTACTTTATTTACGAATTGCTTCCTTGATATGGAGATTTACGTCATAATTTGTAACTTTGTCAAGTTTTGAAGCTCTTGATTACTGTTTATATGTGTCTGCTGATATCACGCCAACATATAGAATTTCAAAGCCAATATATGACGTCTAAGTATTTAAATATCAGTTTCCCATATTTATTTGTTTTTCTTTTTAAGGTTTTATGTCCTTTAACAGGCTAGGTC